>CM045567.1:16776314-17159695 GCA_024721245.1 Mitragyna speciosa
AGCCATCACTACCCCTTATTTGGCTGAAGAACAGAACTTTTGTGCAACAAACGACAGTGCAAGTGAATCATGATTTTCTCTTATTTGGTTCAAGAATTGAACTTTCTGGCTCAATCAATCTATATGGATTGCATGATTGGAAATTGTGTGAAAACCTATTTCCTACTGTCTGTCTGCAAATGTGTCCAGAAACAGCTTGTTTTTGGTTTGTGATTGTTCAGTATCTTAGACCTTTGCTACATTCAATAGATATCCTTCAGTTTTGCTTGTGGGATTTTACGAAGAGAACCAAGAATTGGCACACAAGTTATTGAGCTTGTTAAATTCTACTGGAGCGATGATACCAAGAATGTGAAAGCTAATCATGGAGGGTTAATCTTATGCAGTCCTTAATCCTGATCAGAATAGATTGGCAAATCTAACAAATGACTACAGACAACTTTGAGAAGAAATAAATCTTTGTTTCAGGCAACATAGAATAACATAGGACTAATTCACTTCTTATGCATACTTAGTACCCACTATGTCTAACTGTCATGGATTGTAATCTTGTCACATAACATAACCACTTAATCTCACTTACAGAATGGTTCAGTGTGACAAAATTCAATCCCTATACATCAATTTGTGTTATAACCTGTTGGAGTCTGCCCTGTTTGCAGGAGTAGAGCTGGAGTAGATATACAATCAAATCCTGCTATTGAAATTGGATCTTCACTGTCCAATTTCCTATGGTAAAAGCTCCCTCAACTTCATATTTGCGGCAAAAAACAAAACTCTCCTGCTGACATTAATTCAAGAATGTCAGAATTTAATATTTCAGGTTCAATTTCAATGTCCAACAAGTCTAGACTCGATTCAACTTCGCCATGTGAATATCCATAGATGAGATCTTTTAACCTCTTGGCAACTGTAGTATTGTCATTCCAAGGTGTTGAAATTCCGCCCTACAGAAAATCAGAGAGAAAATTAGCACTTCTGCAATGTCAATTCTCGCCTTCACTATTCAGAAAGATCGAAATTGACAACAGAATCCTAAACATCCATAGCTAGGATAGTACTAATTACTGACCTTTTCATGAACTACTTGGAGCATTGATTGGCCACTTCTTGAAAAATTGGCATTAACAACTTCAAAACCTTCTTTACTGAGCAGTCGAAGAATGCCATAAAATGAAGTTTGTGCTTCCAGCCCACTTACCAAAATCACATTCATATTAGGTCCCATTTCTTGAACTTCAACATTAATTAACGTTGAGCTCTTTGTAGTTTCGCTTGTAGCACATGGATATGGTCTTTTTCCATATAACAACTTCTCCTTCTTCTCCTTATACCTCTCCAGCTTGCTCTCTAAACTCTTGATGTAGTTTATCGCTTCGTCTATTTGATCCGGCACTGTCAAACCTTCCTGCATTCATCAAATCAGTAAATGTTAATCCCTCCTATGAATAGTTGCAGTAGTTATACCTATAAGCATACATAAAATACTATCAGAATTGGGTATATAAGACTATATATCTTGAGGGGCAGACAAACCTTAGAGCTAGAACTTGGAAGAAGAGAATAGAGCTTAGCATAGAGATTCTTCATATGATTTCTTCTGTTTTTCTCAACGAATCTTCTTTCCATTTTGGGGGCTGAAGATGAAGGACGAGGCGTCTCCATTATTCAATTGAAACTTCAATGAGGACAACAAAGCATGCGTGTATGTTTTTAGAATGTGGAAATTTTGAAGATTGTTTTTAGTCTTGGTTTGGCTTTTATACTCGCTTTTGTCAGTGGAGAAGAATCAAAACATCATAATCACCTTTTGTAGCTCAGTAGAACTAACTAGTAACAAACTAAAAATAAAAGCCAATTGAGAGCTAATTTAGTCAATAAGATCCGTTCATCTTATTTTAAAAATTCTGATTTAATGTTTAATTCTATTAATAGCAATCTTATTCATAATATATGATTTATAAGATCCATTATAATTAATCAAAAATAGAACAATGTTTACCTTACTTTAAAATAGGATAATCTTTTTTTAATAAACTTTTTTTCGTACCAAACAAAATTGGGCAACAAAAGGACGTAAGTTGACGAAAGACGTGGGGCTGAGGCGGGCGTCATCAAAGGAGACGTCAGCTATCATTCATCAGCCGGCAAAGTTGAAAAATCATTTCTCTTCACATTTTGGAATAGTGAGGTTTATCTTTTGCACGTGCCTTTTATGTCATTTCTGTCGCCGTGACCTGATCTTGCGACGAAGCGAGATCCCAGGTCCCAGGTTAAAATTTTATTTATGAGGTTCCAGGTTTTATACATATACATATACATATACATATACATATACATCTACATATACATATACACACACGCGAGTGCGCGCACATATATATACACACATATCTATATATATATATATATATATATATATACACACATGCATATATAAAGATATATATGTGTGTGTATACATACATACGTATATATCTTTATACATGTGTATATGTATATGTATATGTATGTGTGTGTAGAAAATATTAAATAATCACCTTATGATATTAAGGAATAGAATATATCTTTATATATGTATCTATGTATATGAATATGTATGTATGTGTGTGTAGGAAATATTAAATAATCACCGTATGATATTAAGGAATAGAGAAAAAGATTTTGTAACACCACTATGTAATGTGTTGTTATATTAAGGAATGTTGCTATCTGTGGTGTTATGCATTAAAAGATAAATTAAGTCAATAAATGTTTAATTCTCAAATTTTGTGACATTTACCCATGATTTTAGACATTTTTATTCTTCTTAATTTTATTTTAAATATAAGTTTTTCCTACATTGCATAGGTAAAAATCTAGTTCCAATTGAGTCTCCCAAAGTTAGAGTCGGATGGCCAGGGGTCCTCTAAATCAAATGCTTAGCTTCATGCTCTAATTTTTAGAATTTATTCCAAGTTAGAATTATCATAATTTTATTTACCTTTGATTTTTCATTTCTTTTTTTTTTTAATGATGGCATTATCTGATGGCACACAATTGTTAGCAAAAGGGAAATCATTAATTTGCTGCTACTCTCTCTTTTTCTCGAGATTAGTGAATAAAAAGTGACAATCTTAGCAGTGAGTAACTTTACCGAGGCAGTAAAGCCACTCTACTCAACCATAACATATAAAGACGTTTAAAGATTAACGAAATTTTTTCTGGGAGGAAAAAATGTTAAAAAGAAAAACAATTTGAAAATTAAATAAGGAAAATGAGAAATAGATTTATGAAGGGCTCAATTGATACAAATCCAATGTTTAGAGGGGGCAAATTAAAATTAATCCTTTAAGTTTTTGGACACTTAAACCGTATTTGATAAATGTTGTTTCACAAGATATCACCAAACTTAAGATATGCAAAGTAAAGTTTACCTAGAAATTAAAAAGGGCTAATGGAACAGTGACCCAAATTCTGTAACATTGATCTATCATTTGCCAATGAAATGCTAGTTAATGTAGCCTTTTTTATTATTTTCTTTTGTTGTATTCGTGAAGAAAGTATATCACTCTAAATAAAAAATAAGAGTAAAAAGTTCACAGGACTTTGAAATATAAGGAATGAAAACAGAAGAAAAGTCAAGAATGAAAGCAATGGATCGTATTAAAATATTAGACAAGCGAAGAAAAAATATTACCAAGGCTTGACTTACTAGTTATGATTCATTTTCTAAAATTTCTTCAAAAACAAGTACACAATAATACATTTATTGTTTGACATACGTTCACAAAAATTTGTATTTAGTGTAGAGGAAAAAATATATATTAACTATATAGGAGATAATGGATATAGCACAACGAAAAAAGGCGTGTTGACCACTAGGGCAAGACCTCAATGACTTCGCTCTTTCTTGTCCTTTTTCTTTTAGGGTTTTTATTTTCATTTTATGGTCTTTTTTTCCATATTATTTGGACATAATTTTATGTGAAAGTAATTTATTTGAGTATGTAAAACTTTACTTTCGTTATCATTAGCTATTTTTGTTTAAAGAAAATGATTTATGAAAAAGCTAGTCAAAAAATTAAAACCATTATTATAGTTATTTAAAAGTTTTCAAAAGCCAAAAAAGTTATATTCGAATTAAATCAAGCTAAAAGCATCCCAAAACAGCTCAAAGAATTTGGAATAATACTCATTTCAAACAACCAAAAACATGATATTTGTATATTGTCGTTGGTCAATGTTCTAGACTGCATTAAAATGGATCAACTAATTTGTTGGATATGAACACCTTTATGGTTATAAATGAACAACACCTCAGCAAATTCTCCCAACTTTAAACGAACAATTAAATGTCAGAAGTCAACAGTTTTACTGTGTAATATAAATAAATTTCTCATTTGCACGATAATTGGAATTTGTCTTTGTTCCGTGTTGAAACCACTAGCACTAAGCAAAGAATGCATGTATACTTGGTGCCTACCCCAAACAAGATAAAGTGTTGCATGTATACTTATTAAAATATAGCAAGACTGCATGACTTCAGTGTTTTTCTTTATTCTCTCTCTCTCTCTCTCTCTCTCTCTCTCTCTCTCTCTCTCTCTCATGCTTCATAAGTGGTATAATGGAGATGGATCATGAACAAACTAATCAATTAGTTGGGATTAAGGATGTATAATCAGCTACTATGGTTCAATATTTTAATGCATTAAAATGGATCATATGCTTTTTAGGATATTAGGAATCATTGATGAGCATCTTATCTTCGTTTTCGTGAAGATCTATGCCATTTGTTTCCCATCTTATCTTGGTTTTCGTGAAGATCTAATGCCCATTTTATCCCCCTAGAAACCGCTCTGTTCATACATTTGGGACAGAGGCATTGGTGGTTGTGGACACCTTTGCCATATGCCTTTTGGGAGTGGGAGCCAAACCAATACTTAGTTGATTAATTAAATATTAATGGCAGAAATGCGCATTTATGGTATGTATGAATTCAAATAGATCCAATTAAAGAATTTTTTTTTTTTTTACAAAAATATACATCTTAGACATTTTATTTTTTTACAAATACATAAATGTCACTCAATTTGTCTGGCTAGTAAATCGACTATGCTCATAAGCACTCATCATGAGCACATAAATAGACTATAGTGTATTAGAATCTAATAATCATTATGCTACTATCACCAAGATAATGTGGCGTCATCTCTTTTTTTTTTTAATTTCTTCTGACGTTTCTTTTCGCCATTTCTGATTTTTATGTTTTCTAGATAATCAACCCATTTCCAAAATTTAAAATGTTATCAGGATATGTATTTTTAACTAAAGAGGGTCTTTGGAAATTACAATACCAAACAATTAGGCAGCTTGTCTTGGCCAGAAAGTGGATTTGGGGTTTATTTTATGTGTTGTTTTTTGTGTTGGTGTAGGCTAGCTACTCATATCTAGTTGAATATTTGATAAGTACCAAAAGCAAGAACTCAGGCTTGATCAATAATAGAAATTTTGATTTATTATGTTCCATTCCATAACATTGAGATGTCAGATACCCTTTTCTTTTCGCTGTTTCTTGATGAAAGAGAAAAACAGGACCAGGTCCACCTGTTTGGCTCAATGCTGATATCAAGATGTGAACTGATTCACTAAAAGTAAGAGCTTTGTTTGTTGTTTAATTTGTTTGTATTATCCCCACGTCTTATAATATTAGTCAAATCTAACAACTTCATAAAATGAAAAACCCTATCACTCATAAATCACAAGAGACGATGTCTTCTGAGCTCCCTTCGAGGTTAATTCAGAAAAATAAAGTAACAAGGAACGAATTCTTTAAAAAAAAAAAAAAGTTATAAGTGACCAACATATGTCATAGAAAATTCTCAAATGTATTAATGAAGTTTTAAAACATGCTGAGTAAAACTATTTTGTGCGACATATCATCATCATAATTAACACATCTCAACTTTTAAGTTCTGTCATTTGGCCCAAAGACCGCGTGAATGCAAGTCTTCTCTTTTGACAATTTGTTTTTTTCTGTCTTTTTCATATAACGTGAATTGACTCCTTCACTGTGGGAACGAAGACTTGTAGGACAAATTTATTCTAAGTTACTATACAAATTTCGGCTGTGGTCCACTGCTGCGTTGTCATATCGGCGCATTGACTGTTGGGGCCATTATGAACAATAATGTGTTAGTTAATTAGTGTCAGCCACGTACTGTTCTCGAATAGCATATGTAATTTTCACGAGGAGTATTGATGCTTCTTGACACTTCCAAGAACTTGTTTAAAATGTGGAAGATGTGGTTTAACAGACTTCAAAGTTCGAAGTCTACTATTTTAAACTATCATTTTTTTTTTTTTTTTTTTTGTCTACACAGGGGGTGTCCCGGCTTTTGCCGGACTATTCCCCCTGGGGCTGTGCAGAGCCTGCCCCAGGATGCACAGCAAGGTCACCCCCAGGAGTCGAACCCCAGACCAGCCCCCTAACTAGGAAGGCTGGAGCCATTCGACCACCCGAGGGGGGCTTACTATTTTAAACTATCATTGATTGGGAATTTTTCTGGAATATACCAGGTCTACGAGTCCCACTCGTAGACCTAATGATTCAGATTTGAGTTGCCAAGGTTCTGTGGAGTCAACCGAGCCTTGTTAGTTCAGATCTGAACCGATGGATCCATGATCGGGTTCGTAGACCTAATCCATGATAGAATCTATCATTAATTGGAGCCTAAACATCTTACTATGGAAGAAATGTCAATTTTAATGTGTCTTTAAAGCTAAATATATTATTCTCTCCGTTCCATAAAGATAAGTTCATTTCATTTTTTACCCAAATTAAGAAATTTAATTAATATAGTTACAATAATTATTTTTTATTCATACTTTTTTCAAATACCCCTTATTAATATTAGATCATTAATTCAAAATAAAAAGCACATATTACTATTTGTTCTTAAAACAAAGCACTCTAACATTTCAATGTGCATTAAATATGTATATGTTAGTGAAATAATAAGCTAACTAATATTTTTTTTTTGAGTCAATTTTTTTTTTTTGATTCAATAAGCTAACTAATATTTAAAAATAGAAATAGGCCTATAATTGATGATAGGCATAAAAGGAAAGTAAGCCTATCTTTATGGAATGGAAGGAGTAACTAACTTACAATTATCTTTAGTTAAATCAGTAATTCTATTTTGATCACTTATCTCGTGAACGCACTTGTTGAATGTGTGAACTCGGACGCCTAGCCTGCTACGTTTAAGTTTGGGGTTTCTTGTTTAGGTAACGACAATGCAAGGCAATTAAGTACTTTAAAGCACGGGACTTAAGTAGAACGCTAAAACTTGTTGATATAGTTCATGTCCATTTAATTATTTGTTCAAATTGTTCAAACTACACAAACTTCAACGTCATGGAATTTGAAGAAATCCAGAAATGAACAATATTTCTCTATTCAGTATTTGTCCAGCAGTCTACTGCGACTTGCCTTACAAGTGCAAAACAAGAAAACAGAAAAAGAAAGAAGAAAGTAAAAGACTGTATCCGGGTCCCCCGTGTTTCGTATTTAGGTTTTTTACTATTTTGTGAAGTATCAAAGATTCCGGATTTATGATTTTATCTGTGCACCTTATTTTTAAACAAGAGTCACATAGATGTGATGATATAAAAAAGTGATTCAACTATACCGACTCTATTCAAGGATTTTTAGTAAAATATAGTAGTGCTTTTTTTTTTTTTTGATAAAAAGTAGTACTTTATTTCATGCTAATAGTTTATGAAATAACTATTTCTGATTCTTTTATCATCTTGAGCATTTGTTGGGAACATGATATGCTATCCCAGGGACAGAATTATTAAAAACACATGTTGCAGTGTCATGTGCTGCAAATTTTAATTAAGAAAATTTGAACAATGATAGAAACAAATAATGAGTTGAGCCGATTAGAGTTTTATGATTAATCTTCAAAAGTCCGGTGTCCTACTAAACTCCCCTTTCCCAAGAACTAAGGAAGAAAAGCAAACACCAATTCCAAATGGCATTTTGAGATACCATACAACAAAGTAAAGAGACTCGAGGTAAGGCGGGAAACGAAATGATTTGTTATTTGCATGAACCACGGAAATTTTACCGGAAAATTTACAAAAGAAGCAATAAGGGGTGGCTAGAATTCATATGCTAATTAGGACCACTTCTAAATTTACCTAATATTTTTTAAATTTAGCCTCGATTACCATGTATGAAGAGAGCCCTGAGAATAAAGCATTTGTCCAAATAGACAAAGATTCTAGTTGAATGGGCCATTTCTCTTAATTAAATAACAGGATACAACATTTAGATCTACAACCTGGGTGGAACAATTCTTCAAGAGATCAAATCATGTATAGATTCAAAATATGAGTGAATGGGGAGAGAGAAGTAAAAAAAAAAAATTTTTTTTTTTTTGGGCTTGCTGAAGCACTAGCTGAATGTGCTGATATTGTTCTCAAAAATCATTTCCCTCCAAATCCATTTTAGGCCAAACAATGGTTTGTTGTTAAATTTTACCGTTTTAGATGCCGAAAATGGATACATTAAACTATTCTTCATTTCGAAACACCCTCAGTGAAGCTATGTCGATTGTTAAATTTTACCAATTAAATATTCTATATTGCATCGACTCTGCAGAAATTGGACTAGATGAGGGATTTTTATTATTTCTTTACACCAATAAAGACCAGCTTTTTTATAAGTATAATTTGGGTACATAAAAAATAATTTGGGTACATAAACAAAATACAACATATTTAGGATTCATTTAGTTCATGGATGAAATGAGATGGGATGACTCGTCCTAAAACTATAAATCTTGAGATGAATCATCTCCGGATTAATGGACTTAGCTATTCAATGTTTGATTGATACTAGATTTGATGGGATATCTTAAGAAACAATGTCATTGTGTATTTTTGTTGAGAATTGAATTCTGCTTTTATTGACTAAAATACTATTTTTATTTGGTAATAATAATGGTGCACAGTGGCAGATAGTTGTACTGGTGTATGGTAATAGGCGATCATGGTGATGTTACATAGTAGTGGTAATGGTGATGTGCGATTGTTGTAATATATGGCAGTAAATGGTGGTGGTAATGGTGTTGTTTGGTGTTGATGGCGGTGGCGCTCAGTGAAGATAGTGATATGTGGTGGTTGTAACTAATGGTTATGGTGGTAATGGTAATACAATTTGCTGATGGTGGCGGTGGAAGTGATGATATATGGTGGTGATAGTGGTGATAATAGTAGTAGGGGTATGTATGTGGTAGTGATAGGGACAAATTAGTCAACAATTTTATTATCCCACGTAAGAGTCATATTTTGATGACTAATATCACAATCCCTTGGGATTATTTTATTTGATTTGAAAGGGATTTATTCATTTAAACAGGATGGTGTGTCTTCTCATGCTCAAAATATAATCAAAGATTAGATGATATGGGATTAATAATCCAATCCTGCCTCATCCCATGAACCAAGTGCACCCTTACTGTAAAGTCGTTGTTCACCTAAATTTGGACAAGAATATAAAACACAGCCTCTAATTATGATTTTTTGACTAATTCATCATTTTACCATCTTACCGTTTAACTAACTTTGCACTGGCTCCCCGGAGTAAACAAATTCACTTTTGTTTAAATATTCATTAAGTGACAATGTTAAACAACAACCAGATCATAATGCGTCATGAAAATAATGATTATACTTCCAATACAATTTTAGTAAAAACCCTTGAATGGTGCAACACAAAACATAGACTAGAGCATATATAGTACAATTATTAAAAAAATAGCAGCTAGGTTTAGGTACAAACACAGTATTAGACCATAATCCTAGTCCACTAACCTTGTTGGGCCAGAAAAATCATTATGTGACTGATTTTGGGTTTAAGGTTCAAATACATTATTATCATCATCATTAAGCTATGGTTAATATCTCCAATGAATCGCCCCGAAATGTCGTTGCGTGGTGTCCAAACGCAGGTAATCTTAGGTTAATCTGGTAAGTTCAAGTTAATTATGATTAAAGTAATTAGCACGGAAATCACATTTTCTAATGAAAATTATCATTGCTGTTGTTTCACAGTGATAACAAACAGTTCAATGTAGTCTTATAATAATGTCAAGGTGAGATTAAGTTCCTATTTGTGCATTCAGATTCATGTTTAAATATAGTCGTTAAACATGGACTAATCAAACCAAAATACGTCCATATGTTGTATAGTTAAGGTTCAGAACTTCAGGCGGTGGTTATAATAAGAGAATTTAGATTATAGAATGCCAAAAATTAATGTGGAAAACTCATAACTTTATATACGTATATAGAGTGCACTGCACGGGGTAAAATAACTAGTTTATTTTAATCTATATATATATAAAAGCATGAATGACCTTAAGTGATTTAACATTTAACATTTAATGTACTTCCTAATATACCCTTATTTATCAAGTCATTGCTACATTCAAAAAAGGATATTATTGGAAACATAAAAGGTTACACTAATCAAATCCTAATCAAATTCAACCATCCTCTCAAAGTCTTTTAAGCCTTTTACAATTACAAATTTAAATTTAATAGTTTAAAAATATATATTTATTGGTTAGAATAAATATTTATATTTTTAAAATAGATAGATGAAGAAAACCCATAGGAATTTATACAAGAAACACAAAGAAAAATAATAGAGAAAATTCAATATTTTCTTATGCCAAAAAACATGAGGAAGAGGCTGCCAAAAGTCTTAAAAAAACGCAAAACCAAAACTTACAAACATAAAGCCATACGGCTTTTTCTAAAACCAACAAAAACCAACTTCTACCAGTGCAAGATATAATCCCATACAAACTACCACTTAAACTACTATGCACCCGATTAAACTAAGCAATAGATTTATGACACATCACACTAACTAAAACAAGTAATTAAACTATGCAATGCTCGGTTTAACTTTCCTACAATGTAAAAGCAACCTTGACTAATGTGGTGTTTTAACATTTAATAAATTTCTTAAAGCACCTTTATTTTTCAAATCGTAGTCACATTATATTAACGAAAACATAAAAAAGTTAAGTTAATTAATTTTTAATCCAATTAAACGTCTTTTAAAGGTGTTATAAGCCTTTTATAATTAAAATTTAAATTGGATAGCTTATAAAAATGTGATAGGTTAATATAAAAATTACTTTTCTCTTTTTATTTTCAAAATATTTTTAATTACTCATTCTAAAAATTTAAATTTCATACTCTACAAAAAGAAGTTGAATCAAAAAATAGCAAAAAAGGAAAAAATAGTAACCAAAAAATTGAAAGAGAAATAATTTTTTTCAAATATTTTGCAATAAGAATTAATTAATTTTAATTATTCAATTCTTAATGTATTTTAGAGTTTTAGCATTTAATGTATTTTCTAAAATAGCATTATTTAGTCATAATCACATTAAGACTAGATATTAACGAAAACATAAAGAATATGATTAATAAAGCTTCTAAGTCCTTCAAAAGTTGCTCAAGCCTTGTATAATACAATTTAAATTAAATTTAAATTAATAGAAAATACAAAAAATGTATGGGTAAGATAAAAGTGGACAAGATTTTTCCTCAAGAATAAAATTGGAAAAAATATCTAATGCAAGACTAAAAACTACCTACTTCACATGAGTTTTAATATCTAATTACTGTAATAATGAAACTTTATATTGCCTAAAGAAATATTCTATTTGTATATGGTATTAACAATACAATGGCAAATTCAAAATTAAAAGTTATAAAAGAAGGAGCCAGTTGGGCATGTAGTGGGATAGAATTAGGAAACTTTTCTCCTTTTTGTTTTTTGAAAAATCATTTTTATGTTTATATCAATTATTTTTTTACACATACATGACTAAACTTGACCCATTTTTAGATTTAAAGTTGGCATATAGAATGCTTGCTCTTTGTTAGAAATAAAAAAACAAGAAACAAATTATGTTATTAGTAACAAAACCCAATAATAATAGGAGTATAAAATTAAATGGAGGCAATCACACTCTTGCTATTACACATGCAAACAACAAATTATACATTTAATTATAAAATAAACTAAGAATAATTATTTAGACCAATTGTTTAGCACGAATGACCTTTGTGATTTAGTATTTTAACATTTAATTTTTTTCTTTTATATATGGCAATTGCATTAGAAAAGGGACATTAATAGAAATATGAAGAGCTAGAATAATTAAATCCTATTGAAACTTAACAATTGTTCAAAAGTCTTTTTGAATCTTACAATAAAAATTTTAATTCCAATCAAATTAACAAAAAACATAAGAAGGAAACCATTTAATATTTTTCTATTTATATTTTCTTTTTTCACTTTAATGATGATGCACATAATATCACGTTTCATAATTAGATGGGACCATTTCCTTAATTTATCTTTCAAACTAAAATACAATTAATATATTATTCTTCGACATTACAGAATAAATCAATTTGATTATCTGTGTAAATCAAGTGGTTTACATATTATTAAGAATGAAATGAAATATTTTTCTACTTTAAAATGCCACAAGCATATGTAGCGTAGTGCCAAGAAAGATGAAAAATTATTAAATTCAACTAACCCACACTAATTTAAAAATCACAATACAAAAATAGTTATGCAAAGTTCTAAACTTCTTAATCTTATTAAAGATTGAATTCAAAAGATGTAGTAGTTAGTTTAGAGAGTAAATTTAAAATCATAAAGTAATAAAGAAAATTAATTTATTATGCATTGATCAACGAAACTTTCAGCTATAATTCTGAATTTATAAAAAAGAAAAAAATGCCTTTTGAGAATATATAAGATGTCAATCCTATTTTTTATCCTAATTTAAGCTAAATTAATGTAAAAAAATGTATATAACTATTATACCTTTCAATTCATTTAACAATATCACTTTGTTCTCTTTTTTACTATGATTTGGTTTGTTTAGTTTCAAACAATAAACTTTAATGAACGCTTTACCAAAATAAAAAGTAGCATATACCATGGGCTGGGTTTGTCAATTAATCTTGATTGAAAGAACCTGGATAATATTTAAACTAGAGATAAAAGACGTGACCATATTGCATGTATTTAGAATCTAGATAAACTATTTCATTATATTATCTATCGTTTGAGAAATATCCTCATTTCCATTTTGTATTCACATCAAGTACACTTATTCTAAGGAATTACTACAAAACCTAAAAGTGTTACAAAAAATTAATATATATAATAGGATTTACGAATTACTTATTTGAAAAATTTTTGATACTCTTATTTATTTTAAATTGGCCTGCCATATTTTCTATTTTTATCCAATCTACCATATATATAAAAGTGATGATAACTTTATTACATGAGCTTACCAAATAGGGATATTTTACAATCTAAATTGATAATATAAGTAATTAATTTAGACAATTATAAGTTTAACAATTCCAATTTTTAAGTAATAAATCATTTCAAAAGTAATACTTGCTTATTGCATATAAACATATTGATGCCATTGTGCAAAATTATTAAGTTAGCTAAGTTATTTCATTTGTTTGAGTTGAATATTGTGCAATAAAAGTATATGGTTGTATTTTTTACATATTATGTGCAATCTTGCGATGACTCATGTTATTCAATTGAAATCTTTTTTACTATCTTAATTCTATCTTTATTATAACTGTTATCTTCTTTCCACATAATTGATAATACTTTTCTCCTTCTTCTATCCTATAGCGATAAAAAAGTAATTTATACACCTAAACACTCTAAAATATATGTTATGCTTATTTATTTGCCTTAACTAATCCTTCAAAATAAAAAGATAGTTATACAATAAAACTACAATTCTATATTTATATTATGAACTTAAAAATTGATACCTTTTGTATTACTTTTTTACACATATATTTAAAAGGTAATAGTTAAATTCTTTTTTCAACATATATTTTTTTAAGGACGGAGCTCAACGCGTATTGTTATAAAAAATAAAATTTATATGGTATGATACCTCTAAAGGACACATTTTTATTTGTTTGTAATGAAGTACTTTTTAGTATGCAATTTTTTAAAATTTGACTCATTTTAATGATCTTAAACAATTCATAAGTAGATTTTATAAAATTCTTATTTTATGAGTTAGTATTGTTAAATAGTTGTATTTTTTTTAGACACTAAAATAATTGATGACTTGGTAAAATCAATTAGAGTTATAAGACAAACTCACAAATTTATCATAAGTATATTTAAATTTTCAATATCAATTAAAATATCATATATTATGAGAATGATGAGTTTTGAAGCTTGTTAATAAGTCTTGCAAAATTATCATATTTTATATGTATTGTAACAATTAATGTTCTACCTATTATAGGAGTCCTATAAATAAAATATGCATAACATACATGAATTTTTAAACAACACATTTTTTTGTTTTTAATGCAAATGCTCACACTTATTATAGTTTTACATTTGGATAGTTTTTGAATTAACTTTACTTCTTGAGTAAATAACATTTGAGAGTTAACCAGTACCTTAATGCACTTGTTAGATAAACCCATCTATTTTTCTTTTGTCAAAACCTTTTGCATTCAATTAATTACTTTATGTATTATCAAAATGTAAGTATTTTAACATTAATTAGAATTTTGATGCTAATTAACTTTCATATTAAAAAGTCGTATATATTTATCCAACTATCTCGATTGAATTGTTAAGAATATTATTTGAATTAAAAATGCAACATTCAAAATCTCGAGCTATATTAAAGAAAAAATTATATTTTTTTAATTATAAAGAAGTTTTAATGATTAAAGATGTTATGCAATGTTGCTATGCATGATGACCCATTTGCTAGAATGCATTTTGACATTATTAAAATTTAAATTCTTAATGACTCTTTATATTGGGAATAGCTTCTTGGAATTTAATTTAAGTCTCTTGAAATCTTCTCTTAGTTAATTTTTTGGGTACATTTTTAAAGTAATTCCCTTAGATAAATTTTAGTAAGATTTACATTTGACTCTTTGGTGTTAGGTTTTTAAGATTTTTCTATGTTACTGCCCTGAGGTGATTACAAAATAGAAAAATAAGGAAATTTCTTGAATAAGAATTATTATAACCAAATAGTTCATCTAAATTCTAAATTCCAATTATTACTACTCACATCTTTTGTCTTTAGTTTATGTATTGTCCAGTTCATTCCTAATCAAGATTAATTAATAAGACTTTCTTACCTCTCGATCCACGGTAAGGTAGTACAATAGTAGTTAGTTTACATATAAGATTTAATATGTTAAAATTATTGTTTTCTAAATTCAATAAATGAAATCATAGTAAAAAAGGAAACAAAGTAACAGTGTAAATGAATTTAAGATACAGTCACCTAGACTTTTGTTTTTTTTTTCATAAATTTGATATTATAGATGAATATTTTGTTGATCACTGCATGACTAATAATGTTTTTTTTACATCTTTATGATTCTAAATTTACACTATAAACTAACTATTACATCATTTAAAATTAAATTTTAATAAGATTCAAAGTTCAGAAGTTTTGATTAATTAATCTTGTTGGCCATTAGAGATATTTTTCTATTCTATTCAAATTCTTTAAAAAAAAGAAAAGAATATGTTAAGCTATGAAAAATAGATGTGAAACTAATAAAGTAAAGATAGTACTACTTCGGTATTTGAATATTTCTAAACGACAATTGTAATAATGAAATGTAAGGTTCTTAATAATAATGCTCATCCTCTATTTGCATTTTTAAGGATATAGTTAACTTAAACTCACATAATTTTTTAAATATGATTTTAAAAAATTTGAAAACCAAAATTACTATCTATTTTTCTCTTTTTTCCATTTTATATATTATTTATTAAACTAAACTAAACGTGCAAAGCACGTGCTCAATTCCTAGTTCTTTATAGAAACATGAACGTTTGCTAAAACCTAATTTAGAAAAACTTTACATAATGAAGCATACTTTTAGTTAGCTTTATTAAAATGTATAATGTTTGTGTATACATATGTATATATGTATATGTATATGTGTAAAAAATCTGAAATCAAAGGAAAATCTCTCTTTTGCCCTTACCTATTGAAAAGAGAATTAAAAAGTACAGATTGAATAAAAACATAATATGAGACAATTTCCTAAAAAACTATGTATCTTACCGAAGATGTAGAGTAATAGAAAGGAGATGTCAATCGGATTAGGACTACAGAGGTAAGTTATCCATTCATTTAATTATAAACATCTATACATCAGAAAATATAATAAACTGTTTTTTAACCAAACAAAAGATATGATAAACAAATAATTAAGCTTTAGCTGCTTGGGTCATGCTGGTTAATTTGATCTACAATGAGACTAATCCATATGACCTGGCTATCACAACTGTCAGCTACAAAATGCCAAGGTAGGATTTGGGACATTCTATTGTCTTATACTAGTATAAAATCTCTTTATTTACCAGCTAAGGAGAAGTTTTAAAAGGATAATTAATTAATAAAAAGATTAGTTGAGTAATATGATATATTCTTTATTCTTTATTCATTTTGTTTAATCTTTGGCAAACGTTGAAATATGGGGTGGGGACAGAAAGAACTTGCAACTAAACGCATGAGTGGGAGAATAATTTATTAGTGCACCACCAAATTGGTAATCATTCTCGCGTGCATGGCCCACAAAGTGGAAAAGCCAAAGAAATTAATTCCAAAAGGGTGGGTTATTTGGAAGACCAATCATCATGAGAATGTTAGATTTTTTTATGAGGGGAAATATAACTTATAAATATGCATATAAATTTACTTGAGAGAGAGAGAGAGAGAGAGAGAGAGAGAGAGAGAGAGGGAAAAAAAAAAAAAGACAACATCAACCCGGATAAGCAAGTTACTTCACATTATTTAATCATGGATTATGACTTTAACATCTTGTGTGCAAAACAAGAATCTTAAATTTTTGTTAATTAATGTAGACAACTATTGAGCGTGAATTAAGAGGGTGTTTGGTTGAGAGAATAGATGTCAGTCGTAGTGACATCTATAGTTGATATTTGAAAAATAACTATTATCATCAATCAGTCGGAATGAAAGTGATTAATTGAGATCACTATATTTTCCTCCAAAATACTATTATATCAAACTCATTAATCCTTTCGGAGGAAATGATACATATTTTATTACTAAACCAAACATGTTGAAGAGAATTATTAAAATCCGTACTCATAGTAGGATTAATAATATTTATAGTAATAGTGATTGAGAAATTTGAACCAAACGCCTCCTAAAATTGGTACATTTATTGTGTACGGTTATTGATATTACGCAAAATTTTGCTGTTGTATTTTATTACTACCTTTTCCTGATAGTTTAATGATATTTTTCTTGCTTAAGGAGGATATTAATATATTTCATTCACTACATAAATTGTTGTCTAAATTTCAAACGCAGATTGGCAAGAAATATTTCGGTAACGTATGATCGCTATTATGACTTGGTTTATATTGATAATCATCACCTTTTTTCCTTGTTGATTTGGGATTTTCAATTGATTAAGCTTTTATTTTTTTCAAAATGATCAAGCTTATCGGGCAACTGACATGGCATGATGTTGATTTCTTGACGATTGACAAGCATGAGAAAAGAGCAAGTAGATCAAAAGATTAAAAGATATTATCACATACATAAGGTGATTGATAGTTGGATGTGCGTAGAGAACCAAAAGATATAATATCATAAACAAGTATAGGATTGATGGTGAGATGTTGGTCGAAAATTTATTTATGTGAAAAGTATAATATGTTCAATCGCTTAACAGTAATTTGTCGATTATCTCTTTTTAATTAACAAAAAAAAACATTTAATATCCATTGTGTATAAAGGGTTGACGTAACATGATTTCTGATTAGATATGGTAAAGAGATTAATTTGTTTTCCAAAATTATTGAGGATTTAATGTAATTTCCAATCCTACTCCAAGTACTGAAGATGGCCACAGTTCCCAAGAGTTTACAAAGGGATCGAGGAGGGATTAATTTTGGACCTATGAACTTGCTAAATTGTGGGCGTTCAAAAATGAAATATAACTCTATTTCATTTGGTTAAGTTTTTTAAAAACATGTTTTTAAAATATTTGAAACTCGTTTCTAGCCAACTTTTTATCTTGCATACATATTTACTAAAAGAAATCTCTAAAATTATTACAATAATTTTTTAAAAAATTCCTAAAAAATAACCCAAACGCTCTTCACTAAAAAACCGAAACGTGATTTGATGATAGTGAGGTTTGTTTTGTTTTGCTTCACTTTCCGCTTTTCTTGCCCCTCTCCAATCCTCTTTTACATTCCTTTCTGTAAAGAAACTGATCATAAATAATTATTTTCTAACTTTTCACCTAATCCACAATGCACATGATTACTTTAAAGGCTTTATTCCAAAAAATTCCCAGTGTATTTTCTTCCCCAAAATTTTTTAAGTTGTAAACTGAATGTTAGTACGCGTTTGGTTCCAATTTCTGAATCATTATCACTATAAGTATCATTAACCCAACTGTGAGTATGAGTTTTGATTATTCTCCCCAACATGTTTGGTTTAATAAAGGAATGTGTATCTTTCCTCTCAAAAAGGTCAATGAATTTGATAGAGTAGTATTTTGAGGGGAATCATGGAGACTCTAATTAATCACTTTTATTCCCATTGAAGGATAATGATAGTTATTTTCTAAACATCAACAAATATCCATTCCCCTCCTTGATTTCCCTAAACCAAACATCCCCTTAATCTTTTTATCCTCCGTGCCTCAAAAGTTGAGTCTGATGCAGATTTGCGGTATTCGTTCATAGGCAAATAAGAAAATTTGGCTTTGTGGTAAATGTAGTATCTTTTTGGCCCTAAAAAACATTGTAAAAGACTCTCAGTTGGCTTTTGAAAAAAAATAAAAGAAAAATTTTTGGTACCCATATTTTCTTTTATTATTTAGCTTTTGAAAGATTGGTACTTGATTAAGATGGAAATGTGTAGGCAAACATAAAATTTTAAAAGTCTAAAAGAACGTCAAGAAAAGAAATATTCTTCAAATTTGATAGTGTGCCAACAAGAAATCAACTATAACAACCTTTCTAGCAGATGAGAGTGATCAGCAGCCTATCATCTTGAAACCCTTAATACTAATTGTTGGTTGAATTTGTATAAATTAATTGGTTAACATGAATTAAATTTTACATTAAATACATTTCTAGTCAATTTGTTTTGTGTAGCATATGTTCAACTAAAACAATTAAATTTATGCCCTTATATACATACCAAAATTCATCCATAAAAAGTTATTAAACAAAACTTTCAAAAATTCATTGAGTGCCATTATTTTTCATAATTTGAAGTGCAAAAAACTAAGAGAACTAGCTTTTAAATCTAACTTAACTATTGGCAATTACACTACTTTAATCATGGTAGCATGCTGCATTAATCCTGGCATATTATCCAAGAGTTCAAAGGTAAGCAATGAGGCCTTAGGCCTTGATGGCCTCTCCAAATGCATTTCAGGCAAGATTAATGCTGGTTGCTTTTCAGGTTTGCCAAGCCATTTTGCTTGCATATATTTATGCTTCCTCCATGGAGCCATATGCATCTTACACACCTTTGTGCACTTCTTGGATGCAGAACATAATATCTTTACCAACATCCTTAATCTTTCATTCTTTGCCAACATATACATCTGGTAATCTGTTAATTAACCGATTGTATTCTTCACAAGCTCTTCCCATCACGAATTCTGACTTGAAATTCAACTCAATAATCACCTTCATTTCGCCTTTTTTCGAAGCTGAATTTTGCATCACCTCCAAGTAGGTGTGTTCCCCTAAGAAAAATAAGTAAAAATAATTTAATTGAGGAGAAAACAAAACAGGATTTCATGTTACGAATAAAATTTGAAAGTTAAATCAATTCAAGTAATGTAAAAAATACCGCCGAAAAAATCGTTATATGCGTATTATGTTCTATTACAAATAAAAAATTTACTAATAATGTTTATGCGAAAAATGTTGGTACTGCCATTGACTGAGGTTCTTAACATTCGGAAGTAATTCAAATTGTGATTCGCATGCCACTAGAATTCAACATATATATCAAATTTCACCAAAGGAATTAATTGGACTCTTTTTTAATTATTTAATGTTAATAGGCTAATGATAAATTCACTTCATTTTTCACTTCTTTCACTCTACTTTAATTGATAGAGAAAACCATAGACCAAGTGGAAGAGGTCAAAATTGGAGTGAATTTATATTGACATATTAAAATGCGAGTTTAATTCTAATTCTTAGAACTGTGACATGCTGGACCCATATAAAACATTGAAGATATTATAAGGCTTAATCGACAACTTGGTTCTATACTTTTCCATACAATGAATATGAAGAAGCAAATACGAAGTAGAACATTTGCTCTATACCTACCAGCTGGAATTTCTTGTGAGCTTCTCCACTTAGACTTACAAATGGTGCAATTAAATCCATCTTTCTGCAGCCGATCACATACTTCTTTTCTTGTACATTTCCGGCAGCCGTCAGCAACCCTTTGCCGGCAAATACAATTGACACCAACTGAATTCAACTCCATTAGAATTTCCTTGGTAGCTTGCCTAATTTTTGATTCAAAAGAAGTTGTCCTACGCAAAGTTGTCTACATACAAAACCAACCAAAATAAAATGTAAAATTTCCCTTTGACATAAAAAACTCAAGAAAAAAGCGGCCAACAAAATTATATGTACTTGTAACATGAATTACCAGTAGAAGCTCCTCTTGTGAATCCCAAAAAGCCTTGGAGCCATCTTCCTCGGCCGCCGCCTCCTCCTCCTCCTCCTCCTCATCGTCCGCCACCTTGTTAACTCTTTCTCCACCATCCAAGCCAATGCTAGAGCCACATGATGAACTACCAGATGAAAAACCATCAACTTCATCAAAGAATTCGAAAATCAATTGGCTAACATCTTGGTATTCATGAGTACTATTATTAGCAACTTTCTTGTCCATTAATTCTTGGGAAGCCATTTGAATTTTGTTTGTGGCTTGGACCATGATTAATTGTGAGATGCCAGGAAACAACACTGGTGTGGTTGGCTACATAAAATTTAGCAAGAAAGAAATGCACGTGTTGTGAATAATATTCCTCAATCCAATGGTCTTTATATAGGGAGAAATGGGGACCCAAAATATGACTAAATTGTGACCAGCGAACTAGCCGCCGCGTCCATGATTATCTATTTTTTCTGGCTAGGCATGCCACCAAGGATTATTACATTCCAAGAAATAAAATAAATAGAAAGAAAACTATGGATATTCTAGCATATCTATGGAATGGCATATACCAGAGTTTCTCCCATCCCTAAAAAAAAAAAAAGAGAGGAGAAAATTAAAGGATTTGATTCCAAACAAGTACATTATGTACCTTCCTACTCTATATACAAGAAATATTCTAGCAGAATATCCAGTCAATTATTTCTAAAATGCTACTTTTTGAATAGTTTACTCATTATTAATATCTGAATTTAACTATTTCATGGTATATTCGCTAGCCAAAAAAATGATGCGAACCCTTTATAAGTGAAATATAATAAGCTACCTGTACTACACATGATTGGAGTGCAAGAGTAAATTTTGAAGTACATTTTTTAAACTTATTTTTATTA
Source organism: Mitragyna speciosa (assembly GCA_024721245.1). Classification (NCBI taxonomy): domain Eukaryota; kingdom Viridiplantae; phylum Streptophyta; class Magnoliopsida; order Gentianales; family Rubiaceae; genus Mitragyna; species Mitragyna speciosa. Next base: position 16,798,033 of record CM045567.1, read on the forward strand.
ACTTTTTTGCCAGTTAGCTTATACATTCAATCGAAAAATGTGTTTTACTAAACTATTTTGAATTAGTTGTAAGCCGTAGGTTTTCATTTTTCATCCCAAGTTCAAGGTATACCGTAAACCCTATAAAGAAAAAAGAAGAAAGGAAAGGGTTTGATAGTCGAAGCAAGATCTCAAGATTACTTAACTAATGTCTTAACAAGTGTTTATACTTGATTAACTTTTTTTTACTTGATTTTAGCTTCTAATTTTTGAAAAATCTATTTTGTAATATTCTCAATTACTTTTTTTATTATGTTTTAAAATTTTTAAGCTAAAATCAAGAGCAATTGATTTTCAACCTTTCAAAAATCAATTTTTATAAAAATCATAAGCTATTGATAACAAGCCCTGTGTCTTTCCGTCTTGAAATTTGTTTTTTGCTCTTACTCTTAGTTGTTTAAGCACATTTAGAATTTAAGAAAGGATACAACTCGGTCAACTTAATTATGATGTTTATTCCTCTAGATATTTGAGTTGCAAGTTTATTCCTTTTAATCTGATGCTGAATCAAGAGAATATGCCTGATTATTCTTTTTAAAAAGCAATACAGTAAACTTAGCTAATTTAATTTAGCTACAAATTATGTGTGAATCATAGTGCAGTTGCCACAAAGATGCGAATAGAATCATCAAGAGACTTTTTTTTTTTTTGAGGAAAATAATAATCAAGAGACTTGATTTAATAGATTAATTTGTAAAGATGCCCTTCATGGTATCCTACATGCAACTAGTAATATATAAATAAGATTTACCACTCTCTAAATCATATTCTGCTCACTTATATTAATTATTTATATTATAAATCCTACGATTCCTCGTAACTTTCATCTTTATCTCTGCTGATTTGGGGACCAGCTGTAATGATATTTATCTGACACTGGTTCAGACTCGACATAAATGCTGTACTTTGCTGCGTAATTATATTATTATTTTTGCTAAGTAGTCTTTTAGTTTTTCTAACATCATAATTATTACGATGCCGAGTAGTTCATGTGTAGAAAAAACGAATGACTGGTTCATGTGTAGAAAAAACGAATTATTATTTATTTTATTCTGTCACTTCATTAAAGAGCTAATCGCAATAGTCTAGAGATAGCCTATTAATATTAAAAATAATATTAAACGAATTATTATTTATTTTATTCTGTCGCTCCATTAAAGAGCTAAACACAAACAGTCTAGAGATAACCTATTAATATTAAAAATCAACCTCCTTTAGTCATGGTAAACTCTTGTTTGAATCGGGTGCACATTACCACTTATTAATCTTGAAAGAGTATCATATAAGTATAATGATACATATTAATATTAAAATATACTGTAAGAATATTTATATAATTTTATTTTAAATCACAAAGTCTATAAAGAGATTGTAAACGAAATTTATATAAGAATTTTCCAAAGTCGGTAACTACCAAAATGGGACATTCTCGTAGTTTATGCGAATATTTGAAGCAGAGAAGTGCATGACAATTAGGCGTTGAAGATTCCAAATCCAAACCTCTTTTTTCCTTTGTTTTATTTACTAGGAGAGAATGAGGCTCGGCTACATTTGGAGTGTATTTTTTTTAATAATACTATATCATTTGTTGAGACGAGATTTTAACAAACAAAAGGTTCCACCTTAAAATTTCAAAGCATTATAAACTAATTAATAAAGTTCATGGATCACTTCACTAATTGTTAATTAGTTTTGAGATGAAAGCCATGTTCTTTAATATGATATCAAAGCCAAACTTTGAATTTTATTCTCACTTTCACATGCAACTTGATTCCTTCTTAACCCTTTTCAATTAATGGGTTTTCTTGAATATGCACATTTCAATTTTTGGGTTCTTATCATCCGTCCGTTTCAATTCTTGTGCTCTCTTTAACCCGAGTTATGCGTGGAAAAGGAGTGTTAAGAAACACAAAATCCTTTATTGGAATCTCAAAGCATTATAAACTAGTTAATAAAATTTATGGATCACTCCATTCACAAATCAACATGTTATGTAGCACTATGCATACGAAATAATAAGATAAATATGAATATAAAAAAACTGTAAATTATATTTTAAAACTATTTTTAAAAATAATTTTTTAAAATAATACCATGTCCTCGTACGAGTTTACAACTGAGGTACGATTATTGATGGTATTTAGGAGGCATCAAAGTCTTTGTGCGGCTTCTATTTTTTAATTTTGAGGTTGTTGGCACCCGACAAGACCTTAGCCGCAGAATACTTCATTCCGCACTACTAAACTTTTTATTTTTATTTTTATTTGCCCTTGAATGATTTATTCTACACAAGCAACCTATCTAGATTCCAGAGGACACCTGAAAAGTGATCACCTTCAATAATTTTGTAGTCGATTTGCAAATTTTCCCCTAAATTTGTATTTACTACCACTTTAGCCCTTGAATTTTGGATATATATATGAGGGGGCAGAATTTTTTTGCTCAATAATTTATTTTAAGTATTTAAAAATTGATCAGTTTGACTAGCTAAAAAGTCAATAACCTTAGCGCATGGTATGTTTTCAGTATATTTTAAAGTGTTTTCACTAACTATGTTTCATATGTGTGGCTTAATTAGTCGTTTAGCTTCTGATGAGCATTAAAATGCAGATATAGACACAACCCAAATAAGTAAAAAGAAATATAAATGAAAAAAATTTCCTTTTTTTCTAGTTCATTGTTTGCTTGGTTGTTTGCTTAACACCAAGCTTTAAGAAATAAGAAGAAGCGTAGTAAGAAAATTATTCGAACGCGTTAAATGATTGTGAAATTCTATTTATAAAAGTACAAAAAGACAGTTGTATATCATTCCTTTAGACCAATAAAGCCGAGATAATATACAACACTTAGCATAATTTGAAAAACTTTCAATACCATCATATGGGGTTTGAGTGTTATTTTTTATAAATCTCCACAGGTCCAATAATAATTTGGCTAATTTGCAGAGGCTATATCTAAATAACACCTTTTCAAGGCCCAATTTAGGAAAACAAATGAAACAGAACCAAATAGCAAGGACCACCAAACCACACCAAAAAAAAAATAAAAATCAAGAATCTAATTATTTAGATCCTAATGAAAGACGATAAAGAAAGGTTTAATTTTTATATTAAGCAATTGGATGAGTCCCTTTCCTTATAAGTTGGCATGGAAAAGATACATCCAAATGCACAAATAGAAAAGTAACAAAAAAAAAAAAGAAGAAAAAACATGACATTTCTTGAAATTAACTCACCAATTGAACATCATCAACTGCAAGTTGAGCTCATTTTTCAAATCAATTGATTATGGCAACAAGTAAAAAGTATACCATATCGTTTTCCAAATAGGGGACATCCCTCTGCGTCCTCAGAAAGGGGCATTTCTGAAGTGTTTTGGCCTTTTTGTTAAAGAAATCATTTTTGCATTATCAACTACATTATCCTCGGATAACATGTCTGTGGTAGAATTCGTCTTACAAAATTTGATGACATACAAAATCCAGGAAGGGAATCCCTCTAAAGAATATGCACTTTGTTGATTAGTTTCTCAACTTTTCAACACATCTTGTAGGGGTACCAGTTGAATCAGCAGTTCTAAATAATAAAATGATGGACTCCTTTATTGTTGAAAGCCTTCAGCTACACTTAAGCATTACATGATTGGATATGACTATTTTAGGTAGGCAAATTGTTTCTATAATACTAGTATATTTCATTTTAAATCATAATTTAGAAATTATTTCAAAGACCTTTTTACATGTTAGAATTTGTAACTGCTTTTGTGCAATGTTCTAAAAAAAAAAAAACAACGTAATTTTATCTAGGTGAGTTTATAAAGCTATCTCCAAGCTTTAACACTTTTGAAATATTGTACAAAGTAGTAATAGTTTTCTAGAAAAGATTTCTTGATACTCCCTTTCCTTTTTTGTAGGTGCAAAACTTGTTCAGCAACAGTCTGATTACTCTATCCGTCTCTCCATTTTACCTGTCATCCTTTTTACAGCAAAATTCTTGGGACTTTTCAAACTTTTACAAGAGATTAACTTGTAATTAGTCTCCAAATAAATTAAGTGCTTAAAATTACATCGTCGAACTTAGAATTTGTTTCAAATCATTAGATAAGTCATTGATCCAATGCAACTAAGCAGTTGAAACACCCTCAATTGCCTATTGATTGAACATATGTTGAAATTCTCAAGCAATTGAGCCTCTTTCTTGGGGGCAAATTATTTTGGGAAGATTCAGGCTTACTAAGCATCAAGAACTATAGGAAATCAACTGACTAGTTCATGAAGGACTCAATTTATAGATTTTAAAAAATTTTAAACTTTAGGGAACTAAAGTTAATTTATGCTAAAGTTAAAAGACTAATGATGATTTCCCCTATCAACTTTAATAGTGTCCCTTCATAAAAGACTAATATAAAGCTCAAAATAAATAAAAGACTCCAAGCAACACTTCCGAAATGGTTCCAAATCAGTAATAATCATAACAAAAGTAAATCAGTAATAATCATAACAAAAGTACAAAAGTAGGCATAGCAAGATGCATATGCCAAGATAAATAATCTTAAAGGTTCTTTTTCAAGTGTCAAGTTTAAGCCAAATAAGCTTTGTTTATGGCAAAACAAGATAAGATCTACCCAATAAGTTCATTATCCACTTCAGCAACGAGTGACCTAAACAACTCAAAGACAAAACCTTGAAAGCAGAGGCAGGTGTTGGAGTTAAAAATTGGGAGGCAAAACTAGTAAAGAGATATACTCAAGGGGATAACCTTATAATATTTTGGAAAATTTTAAGGGGGTGAAATCTAAAGATCTAAAGTTAATAAGGAGGATAAAATTGAAAATTTTAAAATTTTAAAGAAAATGTAAGACAATTTCAAAATTATCTCAACATTTCGACTAGCAAAAAGAATTCAAAGGGTAAATAATTATTTTGCAAGCTCAAGCAAGGAGGACTTCATATCTTCATTCACATAACACTACATTAAAAACCCTAAAAGGTTCCATATCTATCAACATCACATGTACGAGAAGTACTTACGATTATTGGTCAAGAGTTTTTGGATGACACGACGACTTCCATAAGAAAAAGGGAGCATATATAAATGCTCATGTCAAATTCGTGAAGTTTAATAATTATGTGAAGATAGTTATGGCTGATCCCTTTTCCACTTTTCACTGTTGTTTTTACTTTTAATCACAGCTTTTACTCCTTTTGCTGATACTATTATTTCACAAAATTATGCCTTTGTTTAACTTTTTGCCTATCTACCATAGGGACGTTTTATTGATTCTAGAAATCTTCATTTCTTTAAGAATTTTGGTAAGGAGGCAGAAACTCATCTCATAACTTGTGAATTTACAGTCCCCCCACTCTAAATTGGCAAAATATGTTTAACTTTTATAATGAAGACATGATTGTCTGTATGTAATTTTTAAGCAGTTATATCAGGAAAAGAACTTGTTATGTCAAATTGAAAAAAGAATAGGTAAAAGCTTTTATCATAATTGAAACATCTTTATAGTAATCATAATATTTGTAAAAATGTTTACAACCTCAGATATTCGTTATATAATTTCTCATGTCTAGGTTGTAAATCCTTTTTAATTTTTCCCTAGAAATTAGTCATTACCTTATAAGGGATGCTATTGATTTGAAGATCTTATAGAAGTTAGTTAATTAATTTGGTCGTTAGAGCACCAATAAGATTTGCATACATACAAGTCTCACTAGTATTATATAGATTATTAGTATGGTCTCCTTTTTAATAGGATGCTATTGTTTGATATCTATAGAGCAAATTACAGATTTAGACCTTGATATTTGGAGAGTGTTCCATTTTAGTCGATTCCCACAAATTCTGATTTGGCTATAGTAGTTTATCTTTTCAAAGTTTGCAAAGACAAATGAAAAATTAACTTTCAATTTTAACTACTTAATCCACTTGAAACTTATTGGACCATGAAAATTGTCTTCAGTGGAAAGAAAAGTTTATGTTTACATAAGACTCCACCAACTTCCCACATTTACTTCTTCCTAATGCTATTTTATAAAGTTCAGTTGGTGCTATTTTCTGTTGTTGCCACATGAATAATTCAATATCTGCCACAGCCCAAAAAAAAAAAAAAAAGGCATGAAAGGTGCTGTTTCGACGCCTATTGAGTTTCAAATATATTAATCAGTTAAAGTGAGAGCCAGTTGTTTCAATTCCTCTTAATTAGCAAAATAATAATAATAATGATGATGATGATGATGATAATTAGGGGCTAACACGACAAATGTGAACTTGAAAGAACGAAATTGGAATTCCCTCCAATCATACTGGATGAACTTGCAATTTGCCATTAATTAATTAGATATAAATTAACAGTACATGATCTTATTCTTGTGAGGATTTTCCCCTCCTCACTAGTCATAGTTATTAAAAGCTCATCTTAATCTCTCTGTCTCTCTGTCTCTCTCTCACACACACACCCCCACATACAACCATACACACACTCTTATCTGGCAGTGATAAGTTTCCCATTAGTAACTAACAGGACTGCAATTGAAATTAAAAAAAAAACTTTAATAAAAGCAATATTAGAATTTAAGTCCCATCAATAAGTCCATAGATCACAAAATATTGTTATTTTATGGCCGACACTTTTTATCCAGTTTTGTCTCCCTACTAATTTAATCCAGAAAAACAAAGCAGATTAGTTCACAAAGGGGTGTTTAGTTTAGAAGAATTAGGGAGGAAATGGATGTCAATAGTAATGACACCCATTGTTGATCTTTGAAGAACAACTATCACCATTATTTAATCAGAATAAATGTAAATAATTGAAGTCTCCCAGAATATTACTTTATCACCCTCATTAATACTTTTGGTTAAGGACAGAAACCCAAAATAAACATAACTTTTTTCTTTTTTATTTTTTAAAGTTACCATTTGCATAAACCTCAAATCAAAGCATGGCTTTATATAAAATTGAAGAAACCCTTTTAGAAAATTTCATTAAAAAATAGAAAATAAAAAATAAAAAATCTAAAAAATATAGAAAATAAAAAATCTAAAAAATATGTATATTATAAATAAAAAGATTTAAAATTTACATGAAAGTCATTTCTCATCATAAACAAACCAAACAAATAGTTTTATAATGACATTCATTCCATTACTTAACCAAACATATTGGGGAGAATCATCAAAACCTCTACTCATAGTAGGTGTTCAAGAACTTGGACATTCATTTCAAAACTATTTGGCAATGAATGGAGTGACTTGTGAACTTTATTAACTAGTTTAGACTACTTTGGGATTCCAATGTGGGACATTCTTTTCTTAACACTCCCTCTAACATGTGAACTTTATTAACTAGTTTAAATTATTTTGGGATTCTAATGTGGGACATTATTTTCTTAACACCGAGTCACATGTGAAAGTGAAAATAAAACCCAAGCCTAACTCTAATACCAATTTAAAAAATTGAGCAATCCATCTCAAAACCAATTGGCAATGAGTAGAATGACTCGTGAACTTTATTAACTAATTTATATTACTTTGGGATTCTAATGTGGAACATTATTTTCTTAACAGTAGAGTTAATGACATTTATAATGATACTGATTGAGCAATTTGAAACAAACGGCTCCTAAGCTTGCAATTGTTCATTATTTTGATTGAAACACAGCAAAATTTAGCATCTAAATTATCTACAAAATTGGAGGAAACTTAAATCAAGAACGGCCAAAAAAAAAAAACTCTCTTTGATCAAACCACTTTGATCATTGTTGTCCGATGTAATCCTGGCAAACTATCTACCAAATCAAAAGTAAGCATTGATGCTCTTGGCCTATTGCGTCCGTTTAGGTGGCTCACGGGTGACAAAATTGGTGCCACTTTTGGCTGATCAGTTGTGCCTTGCCATTTTGCTAGCATGTACTTGTGCTTCCTCCATGGAGCCATATGCATCTTTCTTTCTTTCATGCATTTCTTAGATGAAGCACATAAAATCTTTACAAGATTTTGAAGTCTGCAGAATTTTCCAACAAAAACTTCTGGCAATCGATTGATTAATCGATTGTATTCTTCATTGGCTCTTGCCATCTCAAATTGTGCTCTGAAATTTAGTTCAATTATTATCTTCACTTCTCCTTTATTACTTGGTGAGTTTTGCACCACTTCCAAATATGTGTGCTCTCCTGCAATTAGAACCAACATAGAATTATGTTACATCACTTCTCAAGGCATATGATATGTATCATTTTCCAACATTGGGTGATTGTAAATTTTACTTCCCAAGTTATGGACTAATTTAATCCCAACGCTCCATTTTTAACACATTTGGTTTCTCAGTTAATGTCTAACATGCCTCTGACCTTTTCATAATAATTTAGTGGTCTAGCAACAGTGTAAATTCTCTTAAATATAAAGAATTAAATATAGTAAAATTAAATAATTGGGAATCCAAAACACGGGGAAGAATGTGTCAAAGCCACACAAAAAAAAAAAAAAAAAGGTGAACTAAGTCGGAAATAGTTGAAAATATAGGGGCTCAAAGTGTAATTTTCCAGTCTCTTTTCCATCATAGGCAATCAAAATTTCCAAATGTAGGTAATCAAGTTGATTCATTGAGCATCATATACCTGATGGAATTTCTGGTGACTTCCTCCACTTGGACTTGCAAATAACACAATTGTATCCTGCAATTCTCAGGCGATTGGATATTTCCTTCTGCAAACAACTCCCACAACTACTGCCAACCATTTTCTCACAGCTACAATCAACACCAACTGAACTTATCTCCCTCACAGCTTCCTTTGTAGCCTGCCTAATTTTTGTCTCAATAGAAGTAGGCCTACACAAAGTTGTCTGCTAAAATTAACCAAAGAAAAGAAAAAAGGTCAAAATCAAGTAATTTTTAATACTATACTAAAGTTTCTTGATAAAACATCAAAAGGGAACAGTCTTTACCATAAGAAGATCTTCCTGCGATTCCCAAAAAGCCTTAGACTCCTCAACAGTTGAAGCATTTTCATCATAATCAATGATCCCTCCATCATCAAAGTCAAGGCTAGAGCTACATGACCAAGATGAACTTTCAGATGAATCCTCAACAAATTCCTCCGTGAACCCGAAAATTAATTCGGAGAAATTTTCCGGTTCACCGGAGAATTTATCCATTTTAGCTGTTGATCCGGCCATGCTAGTTTACAGGGAAAAACGCTAATGGTGGTTGGCTATGAATAAGACTAACAAAAAATGTAACGTTTATATAGTACAGCATCAGGATCTATGTGGGACCTAGGTGTCCCGGCTGGACCAACCGGACGCGGCGCTCATTTTTATCTAGCATTTTTGGCTGACTTGGCGAGATGATTATTGGATAAGAAAAAGAAAAAACGTGTATAATAATATCACTTCTTTAGAGTTAGTGGAGTGTAGAGCTGGAAGTTTCATACCAGCTTCGCCAATGGTTTATACCTTTCAAGGTTTATCATGATTTTTGGTTTGAATATGATATTTATACAAGTTTCTAACAATCCCCTTTTTGTCTATTTTGAAGTAAATACCAGAATACACGTTTTGTAATTGATCAAAATTTGTACAAAAATCGTGTGAGCAAATATTGTTTAGGGACACGTTTTGAAGATATTTGGAAGTGAATATCATAGTTGTCTTTTTTTTTTTTTTTTTTGTTAGAACTTAGAAGATTCTTTTCTTTTTTTTTCCTTTTTTTGGATTAGATTACGAGTTGTAAATATGATTTTTCATGTTATAATAAGTGTATACACTACAACGAATTAATACGAGACTGAATCTTTTTTTTTTTTTTTTTGAGTCAATACAAGACTGACTCGAACTTATTTTATTAGAACACAGGTTTTGCTTGTACTAAATTGAACCAATGTTTTGATTGTAGTAAATTGAACCAATTCTTATTGATATAGAGAGAAGACTACACGCAAACTCGACAATTATCATAGGACAATGAATATACAATTAGAAACAGCTAAGAATTAATCTATTGTTCTTTTGCTTTGCTTTCAGCATCATGATAGATTAAGGCAGATGCTCTACATCAATTTATTATCAACAAAAAGACACCAGATAGTTCAAAATCAAGTAGACCATCCCACATGATCCGATTCTTTAGGCTAAAATTCCCTTACTTTATATGAATATTTTCTTGTTGAATAATTAAAGCTCAAAGTGCTAATAATTAACGTTAAAGGGCTGGTGTTTATCCTGATCTTAGGAGTTCAATAAAAGCAACATAAATGAAATCGAACTCCCATAGGTTGAGAGTTATATCATTCGTATGGAGTACATGTGGTCTTATCTTCAATGTCGACATGTGGACCCAATCCACTTGGGATTAAACCTGCTTAAAATTTTTTGTATTAGTAGCATAATTAGCGCATTAATAATACCATTTTCTTTCTACAATGATTTGCTTTGGACATTTCACTACTTGATTAACTTCCTCCTAATAAGATGTTAAGCTAATGACCTGGAGCCATGGAGGGCATCTGAAAAATTCAACGAGTTGGTCATGTTCTATTAATATTTATTATATACTTTTGCTAAGACAGGATGACCATTAATTCTTTTTTTTTTTTTAATTTTCTGCTAAGTATCGTTACTTCAAAACAATAGGATTGAATACCCCAATGGTTAATTTTGAATTGATTTAGAACGGTTGATCGTAAAAATGTAGCTATATTTATATACCTATTGTTTAAAAAGTTGAAACTTTATAACGTGTAAAGAATTTTTTTGAAACATACATCGTCAATTTTAATTTTGATCAACCTACACTATTACAATAGAAAAAGGAAAATGGTTGGTGAGAATCGAATCCCAACCTCTAAGGTGGAGTTATAAAACTAACTGTTTGACCGTTTATTCGTTCTCCCCGTAAGAACGGATGTACTATGTATTATGTTGAGGGTATAATTAAATAAATGTTGTAGGCGTCGAAATCTTCTTCTTCCTGAGGATTTAGCAGTATAAATCTTGATTTTGCAAAGGACATATCCATAACATTGCTTCTTTCATTTGAAGAAAAAACTTTTTTTGATGTCCAAATAGTAAAGGGACAATTATCCTCCTACCTTGGTAGATTGTTCTATCATTGCTTTGAGATAGGTTATGAATAATTTAGTTGGTATAGTTTTGTCTAATTCCTTGAATGATAAAGGGATAATATTGGTAGAATCTTTGTTTCCAAGAAGAAGCCAATTCCGTGTGCGGCTTCTGGTTTTTCGAAGTTTCCTATTCTTATGGACAATTATCCATTTTTACTTTTCATTTTGTTCACGGGCACCAACTTGGTGGGCTCAATCGTCAAACCACTTATTTCAGTTCTTCTACTTTATTTTAGGGTCGTTATCAGAATAATGAATAATCGCAGGGAAACAACAAGATCCTTCTGGGTCATCGTGTACTAGGTGTAGTTTAAAAAACACAAAAGAAAAAGTAAGTTTTTAGAAAACAAAGAAAAAAGTGACTAGAGTTGCTGTCATCGACTTGTACAAGTTAAATGATTTTGTTATCCAGCAAGTATTTTCTTATTAAAGAAAATGGCTTTTGGTTCTTTGACAACATCAACCGCATAGCGGAAACCCAAGAAACAACTATTTATATGAACTTATAAGTAAATCTAATGCATAATGTACAAGTTTCTAATGTGTAATGTCACAGGTACGATTCAGAGAACTTTTTATGATATTCAATAGATTTTAACCTTATCTAATGTAGAAGCTTTTGCACTTCAACATTACAAAAGAAAAAGAAATCTTGCCTTTAAACTTTGTTAGGCTTTGTGCAACAATCATCATAATATGAATATCATCATTCCAGAGGTACTAATCAAAGTGAAGAAATTACAAATTTAATTCCACTGTAACAATGGATAGAGTCCAATCCTGGTAGTGAACTAAGTAATTAAAGTGAAAACGAGATGCAAAACTCAATTGAATCCACAAAAGAAGTGTAGTATAAAAGTAGTCTTCCGTGAAGGAGACATCATGGCTAATGGGTAGGATATCACAAGAGGCACGGAAGATGTCTTATATATTCCATTTCAAAAAGTCACCCTCCTCATATTAAATATTGTATCTTAAGGCAACTTCTTCACCACCAACATGAGTATGGATCTGAAGTAGAAAAATTAGGACAATAGTTATCAATCTGGTGAACAGAATCCAACAAACAGAATGATTTTTATATATTTAAAAACAGCTCGTAGTACGATTAATTAGCATAATCTTATCTTTTCACAATTGTAGCATCAATCTGGACCCCTGGTTCCATAAAATAAAAAAATATAAAAAAGGTTGTTTCATTGCTGCTTTTGATTCCTTTGGCTTTATTTATTTATTTTTTTATCTCTTTTACTTTTCTGATTTGTAACACTACTAAAAGAATATACTGGTGGAATAACAGAGGTTAAAAGGGCATAAAAACTGAAATAATGTTTTAAAGCTATTACAAGAATCCAAGCAAATAGTCAACAGTGTGATGCATTTCACAGCAAAATTGCCTTGAACTTCTCAAGCCCGAGGAAGATTTGTGTAATTCAGTTCATAGAATCTGAATCAAGTTTCAATTAGGATTAAACAAGTGAAGCCACTGAATTGTCACTACAGATACTTATCAAAACATATCAGAATTTGAAGGCAAAAAGTAGTGCAGACCGCTGAGTGTAACATAGGAGGCATTCTTTAAAGAAAACAACTATGCAATGCATCTATACAAAATGTCTATGTGCAAGCTATGTACTTTCTCCACTCTCCAAGGAATTCTGTATTGTGGGCATTACTGATCCACACTACTCCATTCTGAAGGCTGATACAAAATTAAGATCTTATTTGTATCCTTTAGGCTGTAATTGACCTATTCTTTTCTTCTCGCTGCAGTCGTTCAGCGGCCTCTTGGATTTGGCGATCATGTTCTTCTAGCAGCTGATCTACTTTATTTACTGAAGCAATTGATGGACCCGAACTTAGAGGATTAACTGTTCTTTGCGTTTCTTGAGACTTAGTTTTGCCACCTCTTCTCTTCTCAAGCCTCCATTTTTCAGCAGATTCCTGGATGTGGCGATCATGCTCTTCAAGCAACTGATCTACATTACATGATGGAACATTTGCTGGACCACGATATGATCGACTTGCTATTTCTTGAGCCTGAATTCTACCTCTTATGTTTTCAAGTCTTACTTCTTGTACAATAGCCTGTCTATGGTGATCATGCTGTTTAAGCATTGGAGCACCATCACAAGAGGGAACAAGTAATGGACCAGAATATATTGGATTATCTGTTCTGGGATTTCCTTGAACCTGAATTTTACTCGGTCTGAGCTTCCTGCATCTCACTCTTTGAAAATCATGCTGAATCTGAAGCTCATTATCTTCAAGCATCTGAGCCGAATCACCTGATTGACCAAAAGAATGCCCTTCTTTTCCCTTAAGACCGTAGTGATGCTACAAGAATTTGGGAATTATGTTAAATGTCAACCAATTCTGATATCAATTTATTGCAAACTGTATATCACGCTACCATTACGATGGATTACAATTCAGTCATGAATATAGTTTTAAAAATACATCTGAATGTTGGTTTATGCCTCCGCCTATGTCTGCTTATTCTTGTTTTCATTGGCATTTTTGCGTGGAGTAATACAATCACATGCCAATCTGAGTAATATTCTCCCAAGCTTTTACTTCTTCTCTGATATGAAATTATGAATTAGTAAATGAACTCACTGTATACTATCTTTCCAAAAAGAATAACTACACAGAATGCCAACCCACAGGATAGATAATTATGTTCATTGGCCACACGAAGAACCATTTGTAAAACACTCATTTTACCTCTCAAGACTTCAGCAAAGGCTAACAAAAATAATACAGCAAAAGTTTTCAGGACTCTCATGCAGAATACATATGCAGTTTAACAGGCTAATTTACCATCTTTAGATTCCCATAACATCAGAAGACCCCTAAGTGTACACATTATAAGCATTTAATCTTGGAAAAGAACAAGTAGACTTCTTCAATTATCTATGCAGTCATGACAGTAACCTAAAAATGTTTATCTGAAGCGCATCCTCAAACTCAAGGAGGAGGAGGAAGAACAGGAGAAAGGATTTTAAGTTGTGCCATCCCCTACCCAACAGCCACAACACCCTGGCTGCCACCATGAGTGCTTTTGCTAATATCATTCTCTGAAAAACCTTGGGAATGCATTCACAACTTTTGCTCTCAAAATTTAAACTAGGGTAAATCTCTAAATTGTTATCGAAGAAAACATAAGGAATTTCAAACTAAAATCCATATCCATTTCAACTTCGAATGCAAAATTTGAAAATTCACTGTAAATCCATTTTTACTGGAGTCTTATTAACTTAAGAAGGAAAGCAAATTAGTTTACCAAGAAGAATGCAATTATACCTGCATCAACCCAACATTAGCATGAGGTGCCGGAGGTACCTGCAGTTTTCTTGACCCTTTCATGCCATAGTCTCCCTTCTGCTCCTGAGCCACCAGGCCAACTCGACTGAGAAATTTAATAAAAACAACTCAGAAATAAATTCTTGATTACAATTATTTTGGAAATTTGAGATAAAATTAATTATTTTTTACCCCATAAGGACACAGAAAGAACCATAAAACAAAAAAAAATGCAATGCAATTTGCTTTTTGCAATTTAGCTATTAAAAGATAAAAGGCAAATGCTAGTGGTTACAAATCTGCTCAACTTCTGTGTTTATGACCATTTGAAAAGAAATTTCATTCTAAGACATAAATAATCTTTTCTAACTAAAGCCATCTATTGTTGTATGATGCAGAAGATTGCTGTTGAAAAAAAGATTAATCAATATGGGTGCCACTTTGTCATTTAACAGATTAATAATTCACGAGAATCAACCTGTCAGCTTTCTCCCTCCGTTGTATATCAATCTCCTTGCTGGGAGGGTACTTTGGCAAACTTGAAGGATCACATGCAAATGGTTTTGTTGTGAAGAGCTGTAAAAGAATGCAGTTAATCATATTATTTTGACTGCTTTGTAATTTAAAACCTGCTTCAAAGAATATCAATAGGATTGAAGTCCATATTTCAATATCCAACTACTCAGAGCAAGAGATGGAGACTTGCCTCACTCTCTAGAGCAGAAGCTGCAGTTCCTCGATCACCAGGAGCAAATGAAAGTAATTTTTCTATTAATGCCAGTGCTGCAGGAGGAAAACCCTTAAATCTTTCAGCAAGACATCGCTTGTAAGGCTCTCGAGGTTTAAATAATGTCGCATTAGGTAGTTTTGAATTTCTCCAATAATCATCAAATGGTGAACCACAAAGTTTGTATATTTTATGCAATGGTCAAGAAAAATGAATATCCGTTACATTCATCTGTTGAGCTCAAAAATCTATGGTTTGGGACTGAATTCCCTGAAAGCATGAGAAAAAATGTAATTTGACATGCATTTTACAGAAAATAAGGAAAAATCAAAACCCTTATGTATGGGTATTCGCTTGTAAAATACAGCATTGATGATGTAATGTTTGTTAAGACAAGGAGAAGGAAAGATGCTACTCAAAACCAAGCAGAAGATACTGTACCAAAAAAAAAAAAAGAGCAGAAGATTTACAGTGCTGCCAAGCATCTCTAGCACACTAAAAAACATCTGTGAGAACATAGCATATGTGCATAATTACTGAACACAGTATGTGTACATGATTATTGTTCATTTGCATGATCAAAAGTAATATTTACCTCGTACATTCTTTAAGAACATTGAATATAATCTGTCAAATAGAAACTTGTTATGCTAAGGAACCATCCAGTAACAAGGTTCGATATGTATTGTATTATCTATCGACTAATGATTATGCATAGAGGAGAAAACAAAAACACGATGAATACATGGATGCAAATGCTTTCATAGAATTGACCTGTGTAAAAACCATTATTCTCAAAATGCATAAAACAAATATTTGCACAAGTTAACGTAAATCACATATTTTTTCTTTAAATTGGATTGACTCAGAATTTTCACCAATGAAATACAGTGCAATGAATCTTGAAGATGCTGCAATTTAGATATGAATAAAACCAAATTGCCTCTTCTGTGAAATGCAGAAATTTCCGATGACTCAGTGAAATGCAGCAATTGCCGATAACTCAGGGGAAAAAAAAAAAAGAAAAAAGAGAAGAAGAAAGAAGTTATAACAAAATTCGGACTAATAAATCCCTTTTATCTTTAAACTTAAGAAAAGCAATTCATGTACTCCATTCAATATATTTTTCAGTAAGACTAAGAATGTTTGTACTAGAGAAAACTAAAGAAGATTCTTATAATTCTTCCTTTTGCCTTTTAATTATTCCTTTTTCTTACTTTTCTTCTTTCTTGTGGTCAAATGAGGGTTGCTCATGAAAGAAGGCATTAGGTAGAATAAAGCAGCCAAAACATTACAGTATAATTCCCATAAAATATTAAGTCCTACCAGACGACTTCTTTAATTTTTTTCCATTTTTTTCCTTTTTTTTTTTCTGTCAAACCTGTTAGCAATTTCCTAATCAATTGATTAATTTGAAAAAAAGATCTCTCCAAAATTGCAACAGAGTGATAATTTCATGGATCTTGTTCGAACCAAACTATATTGCTGGGTTTGCAGAGGTAACTTATGAATTAAGAACAAACTACATAGCCTGATCTGAGGGGATAAGGGCATCTCTCCATATTATGTGACACCCAAGTTGTTGAAAAGGTAAAAAGTGCTTGAATAGGCCTATGCCAGTGAAACACCTATAAGCAACATTTGAAATCCATTTCGGTCATTGGGATGAAAACCAGATTTAGTTTTCCAGGTAAGCAGATAAGTTACAATAATGACATGATAGAATGGCAGATTGGGAGGATCAAAAAGCTCAACAAAGACATAGCATGCTTGACCAGTGTCGACAGTACAACCAAAACTAATCACATATCATGATAGCATGTTTGTCTAAATTCCTTATTTTAGAGGCAAAATACCTATTTTCTGCTTAGGATGTCCATTTGCCTAGCAAGGATAAACTCCTAAAAGAGTAGCTTCTGATTGTGTGGTCGCTTGTAACCTAGAGCTTACCTGCTTTGGCGGAGCATGACATTGATCAATCGATAATTTCCGAGACAAGAAACTCTATGAATTTGTGTCTCACAAAGGCAACCAAAGAATCAACATTAGCCTATTTTTCCTAATAAAACAGGTGAGGAAAAGCTTACAATTTAATTAAAATCAAGTGCTGAGAATGTCAATATAATTATTCAAGAAGAAACCAACATACATTGATATATGAATACTCTTTTGACACATAATGCACTAGGTAAGTGCAAGAGAAAATTGAAATTTAACTGGACCATTACTAAAGATAGGACATACAACAAGACACAAGTTCTACATTTGTTGTCTGCAATCACACCAAGTTCGCATTCCACTTCACTCAAAGTGAGGTATATTTCTTCTCAATTTCATCTTGAGGCTCAAAATAATGATGTTCTTTGCGATAAGAAGTGATTAGGATAAGGACAGAAATATATTGTCCCATCATACCTCTGTTCTACCAGGCATAATAGGCTTTCCAGCATAGATTTCTCCAAGTAAACAGCCTGTACTCCACATATCAACTGCAACTCCGTAACATGTCTCTCCAAGTAGAAGTTCAGGTGGCCGGTACCATAAAGTTACACAGCGGCTTGTTAATGGTCTTTTTACATCACTGTCAAAGAGAGTTGATAAGCCAAAATCTGCAATCTTCAACACGCCATGGTTGTCAATCAGAACATTTGAGCCCTTTATGTCTCGATGTAAAACGCCACGTCTATGGCAATGTTCAAGCCCACTTAGCACCTGATGCATGTAACACTTAACCTAGAAATAAAAGAATTGCAGTTAGACATACAGCTGACAGCACACAAACAAATTAAATGCTTGTCTTTTTCCAGACCCTGGTGCATCAAATGATTGCAAGCTGAACATCCAGTTGCACTCAGGAATTTAAACATAAATAGTCATTGGGGGAAAAAATAATTAGCAGTGTTAAATGAATTTTTAGGGGATAAAAAGAAAATACAAGCAGAGTAACCAACAGCTAAAAAGTTAACTACCTGTGGCTCTGTAAGCTTAACACCAAGTGAGCAGATTCCCAGGAGATCGTGTTCCATATACTCAAAAATAAGATACAAACTGACAGACATTCTTGATGTGACCAAACCTTCCAGTTTAATTATATTTGGATGATCCAGCCTTCGCAGAATAAGAATTTCCCTCACCACAAATTTCACACTCTCAGGTTCCAGATTATCAAACCGAAGTTTTTTTAGAGCAACAATTTTACCACTCTGAGTGTCACGAGCCTTGTACACTGTACTATAAGTTCCTCGGCCTATCTGCAAAATAAAATGATGCTATTCAATGATCTAAATAACCATACGAGAATACTGAAAAACATAATTTGCACCAAGAAAATGCCCTTAAAACAACCAACAGTACAACTTTAATAGCCTGATTCTGACCAAAACTAACCGATCTCATTACCAGCATATATTTCATCTCTTATTATCATTTCTACGATATTACTTCAAGCAATGAACTCATTACAATTACCTTGTATCTGCTCCATAATAGTCCATCATGCTAATTGTAGTTAAAATACACTGTTTTTAACTCAGTAGCCCCAACCCCCCAGAAAGATTTTCTAGCAGGAAACAGAAAAGGAACAAGATAAAGCAAATTAAAAGCCAATAAAACTCAAAAATTGAATCTTCTCTCTGAGGCATAACCAGGATGCTCAGTTGGCTTTGAGCATAGTAAGTAAAAGCAAACCATCAAATCGGGAAAAGTGGTTAGACGTTTAATTCACAATATTCTGGGTACAAAATACTGAACATCTTGCAACTGAAACGCAAGTCACCAACAACTATTATCAGGTCTACATTGTATTAACTATGGTACCATAGAATTTGCAAAGACAATCAAAATAGAAGATATTTAACAGCCCATTATAAGCAAGACATAAGTTAAACTACCTCTTCAATCCACTCATTTACCCATTAACTTTCGCATCCTACCTACAAGTTACACAGCTCAGAGCTGTAGAAAAACATATGCTATAATGATCATTGAAACCACATTAGCACCTTTTTTGTTTTATCTTTGAGCAAAACGAAGTATTTTAATTCATCAGCTTACAAATGAAGCCAGAAAGTATTTGAGTAATTTCACGCACTAAAAGGAGTGCAAAATTTTTCAATCAGCTTCCCAGCTATAATTGGTTCGACATCAGCTTAAGGAAACTTCAAACAATATCGGCCAATGCAAACTGTCATCTTTCTAAAGAGGGCCATTAATAGTTCGAAACTAATACAAGATAGCATTCCAATTTCTAAGGATATTCGCAGCAACAGATGACAAATCAGTTCATCAAAGAGTCAGTTTAAAAGCAATGTAAGTCAAGAAACAACTAAACAGATTAACAAGAATATTACCACATCAAGTTTCTCGAAAGTATCTGCTCTCCTAGGAATCCATCCCTCAAGAGATTCACCGGCCATGGTTGCAAGCCAAGCTGGCCATCCTGCTGCAACCTGTTCCCCTCTGGTAGCCTTCGGAATTCTTCGTGGTCTAGAAGGATGCGTCCTGAGAACTTCAGAACTCTCTTTCTCCATCTCGCCACCACTATCAAAATTCCTTTCCACTTTGGAACTCTCCTCTACTTTTGAGGAAGTCGTACCCATAACCAAAAACCCCAACAAAAATCTCTTTTTACTATTTCAGCTCAGTAGTCAGCACCCTGCAACTAAACTATTACTGCCTCAATCGCTTATTGCCACATTCCGGTCAAACTAAAGCATCAAATGAAGTCAACCCAAACTCCCAGTTCACCAAATCTTCCAGCTTACCTCTGTCTTCAGACAAGTGATACCAAATCATCAACATATAATGAAATCCACAGCAAGAACTAGTACACCTATCAATCTCTCAACCCATAACCGCATCGAAAGCCAGGTAACATCAGTTCTAGGTTCGACTTTCAGTTTTAAACGCCTTCCCTTTTCCCTTTCCCCTTTCCGTTGTAAGATTCAGAGTCTCCCTTGAAACGAAAAAAAAATGAAGTCAACCCAGGATTCAAAAACCCAAAATCCCAGAATCCCAATTCACCAGATTAATCATTGTACACTCTCGCAGACTCAATTAAAAGAATCCCACAAAAATTAACACCCCAAAAATTATAAAAAAATTAGTTGCCAGGCAAGAAAAAGTCAAGTCAATCAAGTATGGGGATTATCATTACGTCTCCAGCATTTTCTTTGACGTAAACCAACGGCAGTTAATGCAGAAAGAACCAGGTAGCTTGCCTGGCTTCACTACCGGTTGAATAGGACTTCCGAACGCGCTCACAAACAATAAATTAATGGGAAGAAAACAGAGATTGGTCATGTCAACTGCTCTTTATAAGACAGAAAATTCTTATCTTTCGAATTTTTAAACTCGTATCTATTGATTCTTGGTAAACTTAGCTTAGAATTTCTAGTTATTTTTATCAATATGGGTCCTCGGAGAAAATAATATAACAGAAAATCAATCAAACTGAACTAAATTTGGCGGTTGGACTCGTCTTTATGTGCCCAGCCCCTAAAGTTTTAACTGGTTGCATCATGGTCTCTGAAGTTTTATATGTTAACACTATAGTACCATAAACTTTTGATTTGTCTTCCATTTTGCTAAAATAATGTTCTAACTTTACATCCTATACATTTATTTTCTTTGTTTTGTACAACTTATAGACTTATACTATAATATTTTGTATAATATTTTGAACAATCTTGCAATTATTTTTGGTCCCATGTTGATTTAGTTCAATTGTTTTTTTTTTTCTGAGGAAATTAGTTCAATTGTTAAATTATTTTTGAGTCCCAATCCCACTTCTTTGCTAGTTATATGTTTCAGACCAGTACAAGGAGTGTAAAATATCACAAACAATTTACAAAATTGTTTATGAGTACCAAATAGGTAATGTTGAACTTTTTTTTTGTTTTTTTTTTAAACTTTCGGCACAAGACCTACGGGGGAAATGGGGGAAAAGAAAATCTAAACCAATTCCACAATCCATCCCAAAAAGCAATTGCTGGTAATGTTGAACTTTTAGTAAGCTCTATTTTGTGAGTTGTTTGTAATGTTCTGTATATTTGCTGTAAAATAATGTTTTATATCTTGAAATACAATTGGAGCAACAATTGTACCTATTAATAATGTATCTATGCAGAAAATGTTGTGCTGACCAAGAATTATCAAAATGATAAATTTCTTTAAAAATAGTAAGTTTTTGTTAAAACTCACAATTTTGCAGAGTTATAGTGACACTGTAGTACCCTGCACTTTTGGATTTGGTTTACATTTTGCTAAAAAGAAGTCCTAACTTTACAGCCTATACATTTATTTGAACAATTGGTACTTTCTTTTGTGTAACTTACAGACTTACAATAGAATATAATATTGCGTATATCATATTGAACAATCTCTCAATTATTCTTGCTTGCTCCTATATTAATTTAACTCAATTCTTGAATTAATATCAAATCTCAATACCACTCCTTCCTTAGTGATAGAATTTGACTTGTATTGAGAACGTAAAATATCACAAACATGTATTGTTGACATGTTAATAAATTATATTTTACTAGTCATTTGTAATACTTTAGACCTATATTTATTGTAAAACACGTTTTACCTATTTAATACAACTGGACCAACAATTACGGCCACATAAGCCCAAAGCCCCTGCAAAACCCACGCCACCTTCTCCACCGAAAATCCATAACCCCAGCTGCTACGGGAATGCCGTTTAGTTGACCTATGCCTGTTTGAACAGCTTCAATTAATCCTGTCCCCCTCCCACTCCCTCCAACCCCGCTAACAGAAGAAAAAGGAACCGTAAAATTGAATTGGATTTGGTGGGAATAGGAATGATTTCAAGAATGAAATGGGTGATAAACCCATGTATAAACTCGAAACCCATCATCCCTTTTGCTCTCTGCTGCTGCTTCCACTCTCTCCAAAACCCCATCAAGAACCCATCTTTTCTGCTAACAAATTCTGGGTTTTTGGCTGTTAAACCCTTGCAAAACCCATTACCCCCTGGTCATCAACATCATCATCATTATCATCAAGTTCGAAGCTTGAAGGTGGGGGAGGCTGCTGCTGCTTCTTCTTCTTCTGGTGAAATTCACGTGATTGTGGGACCCATGTTTGCTGGTAAAACTACCACTCTTCTCAGGAGGATTAAGGCCGAGAGCAGTAACGGAAGGTAAGCTTTAGCTACCCCCATTCTTTTTTTTTTTTGGTTTTAATTTGATAATTGTTCTGCTCCATTGCTAGTAGTATTCTTTTAATCTTGCTTTTCTTTTTATTTGTTTATTTATTTTTTTGGTTGGAGTTTTAGTAGTAATTGAATGCAATGATGTATTGTACGATTGTTTTTGGGATTTTTTTTTCAGAAAAAGAGTTGTAACGCTATTTTAGGTAGATGTGTAAGAGAGATAAAAAAGTTGTTGGTGGACGTATTTGGAGTTTTCAAATACATGTTTGAACTCTGGTGGTGTCCTTTTTTCGTTCTGGTGGCAACTGGTATCCCTCAAAGAAAAAATGACATATTAGGCAAGAGCAGCTGTTTTGGTTTTTTCTGTGGATTAATAAAGGTGCGTTGGCATATAGAGTTATTGAGGTTTTATTTGGTGCAAATTAATGGTTGGCAGTCTTGTCATTATTTTATGGATAAAACTGATTTCTTATGTAGTTGAAGTAAATGGTATCAAGGTTCGAGACAAGATAAGTTTTTCCATTAAAGACTTTTTGTGAATCTTTTGTAAGACTGCTGGATGTATTTCCAACAACAATTAGAGCATACTAACATTAGTATCAGTACAATTAGAGCATATTAATACTAGTATTAATACAATCAGAATGAATAATTTGTTTGTTTATTCAGTTTCTCTTCTTTGAAGAATAAAAGGGAGCTACAGCTGTTCTTGAGGTCAATTTAAATCATCATTGATGACATTCCCAGTTTTCAGGCTGACGTTAGATAGATTACTCTTCAGTTTGACGAGACTTGGAAGGATGTTTGTTTTTTAGGAAAACTAGCAGAAGCTGTTCAGATATTATGCCGCACGTGTTCAAGTAGAATCTGAGACTTATTCTCTTCATTTGCAAGACTGTATCTTCAGGACAGATCATGGACTGGGGAAAAATCCATTGGCAAATGGTGGGTGTTGGATTTGTTCCCAATAAATATCTGCGTGTTAAATTGTTCATTTTATGTGCAAAGGCAGGAGATTTTGATATAACCCACATTCTTTTTTGATAAGTTATAAATGAAAAGCTTGGTCTCACGGGAATTGAGCATGTCCCATACAGTCCTTTGAAACCAGATCATTATACCTTGGCATCAGTAACTAGGACTTGTGCTTCTTTAGCATTCCTGGAACAGGGCAAGCAAGCCCATGCTCTGTGGATCAAGTGCCAAATTAGTGGAAACCTTGTAATTAATAATGTCCCACTGATATGTATTTCCAATGCAGTAGTCTCTCTGATGGGTATATTCGAGAATTCTTTAGATAGAAACCTTGTAACCTGTTTTACTATAATATCTTGATGTGGACAACATAAAAGAGTGTTAGATGTTATAGGATCCTTTGATAGGATGTTAGATTAAGGTTTTAGACCCAACCATGCTACATTACTTGCAGCTCTTGCTGCTTGTAGACATGGAGGTTTGGTGAATAAAGGCTGGGAACACTTTCACCTCAATGACGAGATATTATGGAGTTCAGCCAAAAGGAAAACATTATCCATTGATTTGCTAAGGTGCGCTGGTAGCTTAGAGGATCCTTATAATTTTCTCATTTTTCACCTTGTTAGGAGCACCTTGTTATATGAGGAGCTTTACTTGGGGCTCGTAAGATTGATGGAAATATGGAGTCGGTAAAGACTGCAGCAAAGAATTCTTTGAGTTGGAACCAGAGAGGGCTGGGAAGTATGTCGTTTTGTCGAATGCTAATGCTTCTTTTGGTTTGTGGGATAATGTGGCTGAGACTAGAAGTGTGATGAATGAATCTGAGATGAAAAAGGAGCCTGGCCTTAGCATGATTGAGATTCAAAGAGAGGTTCACTTTTTCTATGTGGAGCATAATACTCATGAGAAAATTGAGCTATATCGGTCGATTGAAGATCCGATTTGTGTTCTAAAAGACAATGGGTATGATCCCGACGTAATTAATTAAATTGACAGGGTTAAAGTCTGAGGAATGTCTACACACCTAATGCTAGAGGTCGGATGCTGCTTTTGAGGAGAGGGAAACTTTTGAGAGGTTTAAATTCTCGGACTATACTTCATCCTCAGTGTCATCTATGATATGTTTCTATAAATTAGAAAATGAGTTATTTCTATGGTCATTATTCTCTCTAATGGCTAGGAAAAGGCCTATATGCCAAATCTGTACGGAAGATCAGGGGGATTTTTGTTGTTGCAATACATTAAGGACCATTTTGAAATTGAGTTATTCAGATCATAGCGAAGTGCTGCTGGAAGTTAATCAGGAATCAAACTTCACATTAGATGTCGTAACTTGTTAAGCAGATGTTTTTGGATTGAATCTACTGGAGTTGGTTGAAACTGGCACTTGGTAAGTCATAACCACTGAAATGCCATTGCTGCTTTCACTTGAGCTCTTCATGGACCTTTGATGCTGTGTGTTTAAGGCTCCATGGTAGATTGTAGACAATATGACCAACTTGCAATTTTTAATTACCATCGCTGAGGTCAATTATTGGGTCCATGTAAACTTTATAGTGCCTAGTTCCATCTGTTTAATATGTCGAATGATCCTCTGGTGTCTAACATTCTGAAGTTCTATGTTCCTTCTACCAATAATGTATCATTTATGGTTTGTAAAACAAATTCTTTAATGCCTGTGATGCTGATTTAAGTTGGGGGGACTATCTTTTTATTTTTAATTTATGGGGCATGCTCACAAGGCTTGTTAGATGTTGTGAAACTGTTATTTGTTTCCTTAATCCCACCAAAAAAAAAAAAAAGTGAAGAGGAAATTTAAATTTCCTCTTGGCCTCTTTTTGTTTTTTTTTTTGGCCCCGAGGGGGGGGAATAAAAGAAAAGAAAGACAGAGAGTATCTTGCTCTTCATTTGATAGTTGTCCATGTAAGAGAATATGGAAATACACATGATGAAAATAGAATTTAGCTTCAGTTAGCTGAGCTCAAATATGTCATTGTTGTTGGCTTGGAGTGAAAAGTTTTGAATTTTGGTCACCTTTAATTTTTTGGGGTTTTGAAGAGAAAAAGAGACAGGGAGAGGGAGAGCACCAGGGACTGTTTGGTTTTAGGCTACTTGTCTTTTGGGTCTATTCTTTTTATTCCTTTAATTATTGTGCTGGTAGCCTTGGCATCAAGGTTGGAATTGGAGATCGTCAATTATGTTTCCAAGAATCTCCTTGTTGCGTTTATACAAAACTATTGTTGGAATAAATTAGAACTTGATGCTACAAGAGGTAAATTTCTTATGGCTGTTTTTCCTGTTTGAAACTGTAGGCTCTGGACAGAATGAATGCTTGATGGATGTAAACATGACTTCCGTTTATCACATTGTTTTCCACTTGCTACCTTTATGCAGAAGTGTTGCAGTTATAAAATCCAATAAGGATACAAGATATGCATTGGATTCAATTGTGACACATGATGGAGAAAAATTGCCTTGCTGGCCTTTGGCGGATCTTTCATCGTTCAGACAAAAGCTTGGTACCGAGGCATATGATAAGGTATGCTCTGTTGAAATTGACCAGTACTTGAGAAATAATCCAAGTTGGACATCCAATTGCTTCGATTTGAAGCATCTCGGCCTGATATCAACTGCCCGGTCATGCATATGATTTTTGGTTTGCCATGTACGATTTTGCAAGAATGCAAAACGCGGCATTTTCAAGAGGAACATAAAACTTTTCATAATTTTGCAATTGCGTCGTTATGACGATCCTATTTTGCAATTCAATACAATACAGTAGTATCCTTAGTAACTACTAACATCATTACAGCTGGAAGTTATTGGTATAGATGAAGCGCAATTTTTTGAAGACCTTTATGATTTCTGCCGTAAAGCTGCTGACCATGATGGCAAGACTGTAATTGTTGCTGGGTTGGATGGTGACTATTTAAGGTACTACTACATTTTGCATGTGGATCTATCTGGTCATGCTAAAAAATCATGTGGATCTATGTGGTCATGCTAAAGAATATTTTTAGTGAATGCTTTATTTTTCTTACGGCATCTGTTTCTGTCCATTTCTCGTGGAACATTATGCATTTGTTAGGCATAAATTGAACCTCTCCAAGTTCTGTTTTCTGATGCTTGGAAATTTATCCTTCGCTGACCTCCATCTTTTGGTTTCAGGAGAAGTTTTGGGTCTGTGCTTGAAGTTATACCCCTTGCTGATTCTGTAACTAAATTAACTGCTCGGTGTGAGCTCTGTGGTAAACGAGCTTTCTTTACATTGAGAAAGACAGAGGAGACTGAAACACAACTAATTGCTGGGGCTGAAGTATATATGCCCGTTTGTCGAAAACACTACGTGAGTGGACAAGTGGTCAAAGATGCTGCAAAGATAGTGCTAGAATCTCAAAGGGTTCAATGTGGAGCAGTTGTGTAGTTGTCTACAAAATAGTAGGGAATCTGGCTTCTTGTATCTCAAACGAGAAATTTTTTAACATTTGCATGGTGTCTAAATTGCAGAATTGGTATACCCTTATCCGTGTATGTCAATTCTACTGGCGTTACAAGCCTATAGCTAGTTCTAAATGGGTGATCTCTGCACCTTGGATATCCTTTTTTACAAGGACGTGTTTGTTTAAATTACTAATGAACTGTAGCAATACATGACGTTATTTTCTCCTATTGTTTGCCATGCATGTCGAAAAGCTTGAACGAGGCTTGTTAACAACTTTTTCGTGCTGGATAATTATCAGACTCAGATTCAATTTTCTAGGTACTTGAAATATCATTTCTTACTCAATTATGAATGCATATTTATATTTCTAAATTTTGATGTGTCAAGTTGCTTTTAGTAACTTGTTTTATATTACACTAATTCTTCGTATTTTTCTATTTTCCATTTTTAGTGACTAAAAAAATCTACAAGTAATATATCAAAGGAGATTCATTTTCCCATATGTAATTCATGTATAATACGAGGGACTTATAAGTGAATTAGGTCTTAGAAATAGAATGGTTTAAGCTCTTCTCATGTCTTTTTTTGTTGTTATTATTTTGGTGGATAATAAAAGGTGCTTCTGTCTAGAGTTGCAAGGATTATTAGGTGCAACCGTGCAAGTAAATCTCTACAATTTCATCGTCAACTTGCAGACGACCAGTTAAAGCTATTGTTAGAAGCAAAGGTTAGCATAATAGGACACAGAGGAGAAGTATTCTATATATATTTGGGAGGCCTTTTATGTATAAGTAACTGCTAAATCTTTTGTCTTTTGCAAGGCAATAGGATGGAATTCGTACAATAGTTGGAGCATCAGTCTACAAACCAAACAAAAGCCATATCCTGGTAAACTCAAAAATTTCAATGCTACTTTACAACTTTTCTTCTTCTGTGATCTAATTTATGACAGTAAAGAGTGAATCAAACAAAATCATTTCACAACTATACACGAAACTAAAATATTTTTATATTGGAAACTCTCTCACCTAAACATGTCAGGAAAAGTTCATCTACCTAGGGAATTGAGTGGATGCATAAACAGAATTCGCTGTTATCTGCATCTCTTGGGCCTCAACCTTACCTACTCTTGTCCTCTCAATCCTATTTCGTCGAGCAGCTTCTTGAAGATGCCGATCATGCTCCTTCAGCATCTGATCTACTTTGTTTGGAGGGACACCCAACGGACCAGAGAAATGGATCTTGCTTGCCTTGCTAGGATGACCCTGATAAAGCAAACACAAAGGAAAATGTACACTCAGCATCATATTTCTTACAGGTCTTGAAAAGGAAAAAAGTGTTCCTTTGCCAACAAAAAGCATACCAGTACAATCATTATGTGATCAGATATATTTATCAAGCCATAAATCATGGATTTAAATTAGTATAAGCTTGGGAAGGCGAAAAAGAAGAAAAAGAAGTTATGAAACACCAGTTCCTAACGACAACAATATCAATAAAATCGATGCTAAGGCATATCTGAAACACATTGCACATGAAGTATGAAAAAAGTCAATCAATCGAATATAGACTTGGCTAATTATTTGCACCTCACAAGGAGCACTCATACACGCTTCAGGTTGAGAGAATTCTTAAGCAACTCACCAGTACCGGCCCTTTTGTGGCTCTTCCAGTCTCTATATGCCGAGAACTGGCTAAATTCTGCATGTGTCGTGTCTGATCTTGTTTTCTCATAGTTTCCTCAGATAATTGTGAATACTCATTTACTTGTTTTGCTGTCTCTAACTGTGCGGAGCCAAGCTTATTTCGTGAATCTTCAGATGGCAAAGTCCGAGATGCCACTAAACCAGACAAAGTCGATAAATTAGCTCTACTGGGAACAAAGGAAACATCATCATATTTCTTTCCAGTTACTGCCCATCCAGCTCCAGGACCCAGGGGACCAGAATAAGAAACTCTCTGTGGAGGAGGATGTTCTAAGGTCGCTTTGCTTGCTCCTTTGACACCGTTTGATAGTCTAGGTGGATCAATAGGAAAAACACATGCAGTTTCCTCTCTATGGTGGTTGAACAGCTCACTCCGACTCTTTGATTTCGGTTGGCCTGGATTTCTCTGAAATCGAATGCAAAATGTTGTTTAGAAAATGAGTAAACAGACTGAACCATTCTCAAACGTGCAGTACATTTTCTTTTTCCGATAGCAACTGGCTGCACTGCCAGTACATCATTAACAATAAAGTAAAAACTACCAAAATTATACTAAACAATTATCACACTTGCGGAATCCTTCAGCAATTTCTTACTTTCAACACAATCTAAAAACCCAAAATAATATTAAACTGTGTGTGTTGAAAAGATTTAGCATATAAATGAACAATTAGAGCAGCACTCTATAACCTAACCAAAGTCATATTTTTTGTCGAAAAAGCAATGCAAAATCCATTTGCTCTCATGTAGCATAGACCTGGCTGTTTCCTTGAAAATTGCACTCTAGGACAGTATTTTAGGAAATGAAATATGAGGATGAACAGGTAACTAGTAACAACAGAAAAACTTCAGAACACAAATTATGTAATGTAAACCATGCCTGGAAGAGACACCAATGCCATGCATTCAACACTTTGTACTAGCAAAGGAATTGCAAAATGAAAATTTCACTCGTGAATAAAAATTAGAAAAAGGTTAATTTACCCGCATTGATGAGACTAAATCAGCATTAGCATCTGGTACTGGAACAGCTTTAGATCCCCATGTTCCAAGATCACTCCTCCGGTCCTTAGCTCCGTGGGTGGCACCTTGCCTATAAGGAATATTGCAACAAACATGATAAGCATTATCTCAAACAGACATCGTTGCGGGGAAAAAGAAATGATTACAGATAAGTTGCTGGAAACAAATGATACATTTAGCTAAGAACTCCATATGTTACACTGAAACAGCCACATACTGCTACTAGAAGATCCCGATAAAGTTGCTGAGAATTGCTTTACAAAATTTTACTATGATAAAATAACTTTTACCAAAATAAAAACACATAGAGACATAAAAAGGAAAAGTCCTTCCGAAGAGTTAGCACATTGAATCCTACAATCCAATTGGAAAGATGAATAGCTTGTGAGCCAATACCTTTTAGCTTCCTCTTCTCGTAATTTTGCATCAATCTCCTTGCTGGGCGGGTACTTGGGCAAAGTTGAAGGATCACAGGCAAATGGCTTTGTCTTGAAGAACTAAGGAGAAGCACACCAGTAATCAGATAACAAATCTTGCTTGTAAACAATGTTAAAATCTTGAATTTAGCAAAAGAGTGCTCAAAACGGTGTTGTAAAGCAAAAATCGGATATGGAGCTAACAGAAGTAGTCTTCCAGATACCAAAATATGCACAAAAGGTAATAGCATAGAAATTAAACAAGGAAAGCTCATTAAAAAGAAAAAAGTCTTCGAAGAAGGGAAGGAGCAGAATAATAGCTAATAGAGAAGGAGCTTCACGCATAATGGCAGTTTCTGCACGAATACCTATAAGAATATTCTTTTCTCTAGTTACTTCTATTCTTGGATATGTGTGGAGACAAGGAGAAGGACAAGGGAGGAGTAAATACCTCGCTCTTCAGGGCAATAGCTGCACTTCCTCGTTCCATAGGATCTATCGAAAGCAAGGTCTCCATTAGTCCCACAGAAACGGGAGGAAAATCCTTGAATGTTTCTGCTAGACGTCGTTTATAAGTTTGCTGAGGTCTAAACACCGTTGAATTAGGTAATTTCGCTTTCCTCCAATACTCCTCCGATGGTGAGCCACAAAGTTTGAAAATTTTATGCAGTTGTTCAACCTACAAAACAAATATATGCACATCAAATCTGTGAATTTCGTAATATGCAATTTCAAATGACCACCTGTAGAAATACAATATACAAAAAGTTTGCATGTGGACAAGCTAAAAGAGAGCAAAGGAAGAATATGAATGATAATGCAGCTAAGCACATATACCATGATCTCAGTCATAAGGAGAAAAGTTTGTGCTAACTATACCTCTGTTCTACCGGGCATGATGGGCTTGCCAGCATATAGTTCTCCAAGTATGCAACCGGCACTCCACAAGTCCACTGCAGCTCCATAATGACTTGCTCCGAGTAAAAGTTCTGGTGGTCGATACCACAGAGTCACAACACGACTTGTCAATGGAATTTTTTGATGGTGATTGTAAAAGTTGGCTAAGCCAAAATCTGCAATCTTCAAGCTGCCATGGTTGTCAAGTAAAAGATTCGAACCCTTTATATCTCGATGTAGAACACCATGACTATGGCAATGATCGAGTCCACTTAGAAGCTGCTGCATGTAACATTTAACCTGATATAGCAAAGTTGTTAGCAATATCATTTGACGGCAAGAAAAGGACTACAGGAAGTTACAGTTGAGCTTCTTGTTGTATGTCTCACATTTGCAAGTGAAACTTTGATGAGCTATGTCAGCGAATTTGCAATTAAGTGGAATTTTGGAACCATAATGAGACAATTAATCAATCTAAGATGGAGTGAAACTTAACGTTTGCATACCTGTGGTTCAGTAAACTTAACCCCAGGAAGTGATGCCAGACCAGTTAAATCATGCTCCATGTACTCGAAAACAAGATATAAACAAGATGATGTTCTTGATGTAACCAAGCCTTCCAGCTTGATTACATTTGGATGATCAAGCCTTCGCAAAATGAGGATCTCCCTAGCCATAAAATTCACGCTCTCAGTATCCATGTTGTCAAACCGCACTCTTTTAAGTGCAACAACTTTATTATGTGTCAGGTCACGAGCCTTGTACACGCTACTATAAGTTCCTTGACCAATCTGCAAGAAATAAATGCTATCACAGAAGAACCAAAGCCAATCATTGAGCAACATCAACAGGGGGAAAAAAAAAAAACTATAGCATAACACGTGCTCAAGAAGAAGTGACAAGCACTTTGTTTAAGAGGCTAACAGATGAATATAAAGGACTGCTGACAGATCAACTTGGTCAGGGGTTAGGTTAATGAAAAAGTTACAAAAATAAGGACCCATGTCATGTAAACATTTTTACTAACAAGAGGTATAGGAAATAAAGAATTTTTTGCCATGAAACGAACCCAAGAAAATTTTATACAAAATCTTAACCTAACAAATTTAGGTTAATAAATAAACAAGTTAAGAAGACTTGCTACTTTACATTAACTTGCTAGATTCATTTTTACATCAACCTGAAACCATAAGGGACCAAAAATTAAAAATACACCCTCATTTTTCTTTACATTGGATGTATAACCACTTAAAATTTGACAATACTTATTCCCTCCTTTCAGTGAACTTAATCAACCATGACTAAGAAGTAAGAATATTCTTGAGCTATCATATACTTCTAAACAGCAAGTACAGCATTCACAAAGTTTCTTTCTTTTACTTCAGAGAGTAAGACTACTACATGCAACTGGTACTATGGCTTACCATTAAACAGAAAAGAAACATCAATCTTTCAACACATTTGAAGCCCAGTAAAGAAGCCAGAAAGTTACTTTCATCATTTACAAAGGAAATGAAAATCCTAAAGAAAAACAACGGATTGAGAAAAAAGGGAACTCAAAGTACAGTATAGCCCTCAGCCATATTGTACATTCCAGCTGTTAAGTAATGCTTAAGAACTTCTAAACTTATTGCCCTTTCATACCAAAATATGCGTAATTATCAGTTTTAAAAAATTCTATTCCTTTTTAGCAGCGATAGCGAAAACCATGCTCGTTCAAGGTGAATAGCAGTGGGCTAAATGTAGAGCACGCTAAGCAATTTGATCCGAAAACTGGAACAGAAACATTTTCTGGTCAAAAGAAAAAGGGCAAGTAAAACAATATCTCCTGTGCAATCCAAAAAGAAAAAAAACAAAGACTTTATTATTACCTTATCTAATTTTTCAAAAGTATCAGCTTTCCTGGGGATCCATCCCTTTATAGCTTCACCTGCTGCAGAAACAAGCCAAGAAGGCCATCCTGCTGCAACCTGTTCCCCTTCTATAGATTTAGGAACACTTCCAGCCCCTGGATAATTATTCACAAGGAGCCCAGAATTCTCTATATTATTCTTCTCATAGTAATCATCTCTCACCCTTCTTGATCCACTCAGTTTCCTATCAATCACATGAATTTTTATCTCCCCAGTATTCAACTGCTTCTTCAATCTGAAACTTTCCCCTCTCCTTGAAGACACTGCTCTAGTCACATCTACTTCTGATGGAGCCTTAACTAATTTCCTCCCATTTGTACTCTCCTCACCATCCTGGACCGTTGAAGGAGGTTTTCCACAAAGGTTTCCCATATTTCACAAATCCAAATACCAAAAAAAGCCAAACCTGTACACTTGAAGAAATCAGCAACGCCCCATTATTAGCCTCCCAACAAAAATCTCTCTTTTCTCCAAAACCATTCCACAATTTAACAAAATACTAAAAACCCAGTTCAATAAACAATCATGCAAGCACAAAACCTTGCAGAAAATCACCATAAATAAAAAATCCCATAAGTCCAATTCTCCATAAAAACACCTTGCAAACCTGATATAATCCAAAAAGACTCCAACTTTACACAAAATTCAATGAACTTACACCTCAATATCACCACCTTGAATCGAAACAAGACAAGCCCTCGTTAGAAAACATAAAAAAAAAAAAATGCTCAAAGAATTGATCTTTACAACTTTTTCAATGGGCAAGCCTTTAAGCCAACAAAATAATCAACTTGGTTTTAAAGAAAGAATGTTTTGCTTTGCTTCTTTTGACTGTTCAACACGGTTATACAATAATCCCGGTATTCAGAATATATAATCATACATTTCTACTATGTTAATTACCATAAAGCTTCATTAATAAAATAGGAAAATGGAAAGTTGCCGGCAAGGCTTAGTTAGTCAAGAAAAGCCAATTTCAATCTATAACTAAAACACTTCTGCAGTCAAAGACTCGTAAGGAAAGAAGGGCCTTCCCTTTTAGGAAAAATTAGCGGAAAGCTCGGCCTAAGGGATACATTTAATATGGAAAAAAAAAAAAGAGTATAGAGTAGGTGTTAATTCTTTTGTGAAAGAGTATATTTTTCCTCAGAAATTGTAATTTTAGGAGCATATCTTCTCCCCAAAAAAATGTGATTTTAGAGTTTCAATGATGAATTTATCTTTCTATGTGTTTCATTAAAAAATAAAAAATAAAAGAAGCAAAAATTTTGTCTTTTTATTATTAATAGTTCAGTCATCTTGTATAGAACGGAATTTATTTTTTGTATATGATAATACATTTTTTAATACATGGATAGCAAATTATGATGAATCTCCATTTTCATAATAATTTGATAAAAATTATACATTTATCAATAAATTCATTTGGTCTGCCTTTTTCAATAATTTTCTTTTATTTCTTTTGTGGAATTATTTATTTATTTTTGAATTTTTCAGAGGGTTGTTGGGAATTGGTTTGATGAGGGTATAAATGTGGGGTTTGACACGTTCTTCTCCTTACTATACTGTTTGGACCATAAGACTTTTAAGAATGTTTATTTATATAGCATTTAAGAATGCTATTTACGATGAGGGAGCGGGATTGAGTGTTACGTGGTGTAGCAGATGATGTGGTGGTCTGACTTGACTTTTGATTAATTTGGATTGTGATCTGGTGATGAAATTGAGGGGCGGAGCCTATGATTGGCTTTTGGAATGATTTCTGTTTGGGTGATGAAGTCTATGTAATTATTCAAACTTCTTCTTTAAGCACTTTGACTTTTGGGTATAAATTTTTTTCTTTGAATTTTAATTCGGTTTATAATCCTTGTGGTCCCATCTCATGAAGAAAAGTATTAGGCTATGTTAGAAAGGAAGAAAATTGAGGAAAAAGAAAGGAAGGGAAAGGATTTTTAAGAATTTTTTTTGTTTGGGAGTAAGGAGGCAAAAGAAAAGAAAGCGAAGTCCTGTGTTTAAGAGTAAAATTGGAGAAAGAAAAAAAAGGAAATAGAAAGAAAAACTCTTCTTTTCTCCTTTAAAAAATATTCTTGAAATGGAAAAAAAGGAAAATAAATTTTCTTTTCCCTTCCTTTCTCTTCTTCCTCTTCTTTTCTTTTCCATCTCGAACTCCCAAACTAAGCCTAAGCAGTAGTATAATTTCTTTTTACTTTTGTCTCTTATAAAATGCAATTTCAATTTTTTGGAATTTCTTTTATTAATACTTTGTTTTGCGGATATATTTCTTTTTACCACTTGCATTCACACTGAATAATAACAATTACTCAATTAGAAAAACTCTCATTTTAAAAGATACTCTGAAATATTTATAAACAAGTTTTTAATATATTCACCAACTTTTTATATAATGGAGAAAGATATCAAGCAATACTTTGTCATAGAAGTTCCTTCTTCTTCTTCTTCTTCTTTTTTTTTCCTAATTAGACTGGATTCAAAAGCCTAGCATTTTCAAAGGTAATGCTGGATGAACAAATGGAACGTACATAAACTTACCCCTTTTTTTTTCAAGTCTTAATTGATTTTTTTTTTTTTGGTTAATGGGAAAATTCATTATAAATAAATGAAATAATATATTACCATCTACAGCATGAAATGATCTTTAGATCTTGTATCCTTCACACGATTTAATAAGTTGTATGAGAACAATTACTCTTTTCTAATTAAACTACTTTCCCTGTCCCATTTGGCATGTCTTATCGAAGAAAAGGTTTAATTTTAAAGCATAATTAAAGAACAATTGCAACTATTTCCTCAAATTAAAATTTTGAATTATTCCCAATAATCTAAAATCTTATCTCTTTCAATCAATTTGAATCATTTTCCTTTCTTATAATGGGATAAAACATTGCAAATTTAATATTTGAATAACTCCTATCAGCCTTAATTCTGTGTTTATACATGGTTGATTTCTTTGCTCAATAGGATAAGTTTTCTCAAAACATATATAAGAAGTTCAAAATCTTGCAATTATTTTTTTCTACTCGGTTCAGTAAATGCAATAAATCAACCTACGTCTGATTTAAATTTCAAATTTCCATACCCACTATTAACACATTAAAGCTACATATATCTAATTAAAAAGGCCAAGCTTTCTTTGCTCAATAGAATAAGTTTCCTCAAAAATCGACAATTATTGTTTTTATTTGGTTTAGTTTCGATAAATCAACCTATATCACGATTCATATTTTAAATTTTCATACCTATTATTGACACATTAAATTTATAGTTCTCTAATTTTAAAGGCCAAGTTTTCTTTGTATTTTTGCAAGGTTTAAATTTTCTATAATTATAAGCTAGTTTAAGAGATATTCTGGTGTCCCATTGTGAGTGTGATGCTTCCAAAACTTGAAGCATTTTTAGTTTAAGTGAGTAACATTTCATAAATACTTGGATTAGCTATTTTTACACAAAATTATTTTTTGATGAACCTCAACTTTAGATTATCCGGGGGGGTTTTTTTTTTTTTTGGGTGGGGGGGGGGGGGGGAAGAAAAAGCCAATATATTAGATAAAAAAGGTATGTCCATGGATATAACTAGTAGTTGTTTCAAGAAGATGAAAATTTTACTTTTACCTAGTATTTTTACTTCCAACGAATTCTATTAAATCAAATCCATATGATATAATCTTGTGTTATCTTTAAACTTGATGAAGTAGATCAAATATCTATAAGGAAAAAAAAAGATTAAAAAAATAAAAGATGGAACAGCTCAATTCCAACTTCAACATTATTGTAGCTAAACCTCTAAAGAAAAAGAGCCCTTTTTCCACATTGTATAGTTTGACATTAATGTCCACCAAATCCTTATTATTAAACTTCACTTTCATTTTTAACCAACCTTCCAAATGTTTGACATTTCCAATCACAACAACAAAACTACCAAATACCATAGTAGCCATAAATTAGGTGAGCAACAATCACTCCTAAGGTCACTCCTATTTCAATAGTACAATATATTCTTTTCTCTTACTTGGAAGTTTCAGTCCATTTATTCAACTGGCTATTTGGACTTGAATATGTAGCCGAAAAACGATAAATAATACAATAAACATATAATTTTTCCTTCATGCCTACAAATTTAGCACCCGAATAAATACAAAAATAACTGCACGAGTTTGGAAAAACTAACTCTATAGACTCTCACCTCCCCTTTACAAATACATACGCATTATATACATCGGATAACCGAGAATTTTTATGTTAGGAAAAATAAAGTTCGTCTTATGTTAGAAAAATTTTTAAAAATATGAAGGGGGTGAACTTTTATTTCTATAAAGAAACTATAAGTTTTTAAATATATAAGGCTTCGAAATAAATTTTTAAATTTTGTCAACGACTGTCTTTTCTATATACATATGTACTAGAAATATGTATGTGTGTGTGTGTGTGTGTATAGAGGCAAAATTGGAGAAAATGTGATATGGGGGGTAGTTAAATGGTTTGATATTATAGTGGAAAAATGCGGGCACAAACTTCACTTTTTCAAACAACAATTGAGGTCTGTTGACTTTAAAATTGATGTTGATTTTTTTTTTTTTTTTTTGGTCCACTTGTGCAGTAGAACACTAATTTCACAGTCTTCAAGTCGCCTAGTAAAACAATGGGTTTGAACATATACATGAAGCTAAAAGAACATTGTTTATAAAAATAGATTAATATGACTGTTAAAATAAATTTTTTGATGATCAAAACATAGTTGAAATGAACAGCTATGATAGGTGACCTGTGTTTACTTTGACAAGGTCCTCACTTTGAATATGTTAACTTTATATATTTTTGCTTGTCTGATTTAACAAAGTTTGGAAGCTTTATGATTTTGGATCATGAAATTACACACTTGTTACTAGGCAACAAAATAAACTTCTTGACCCCTAAACTATATTGGCATTTCAAATTTATCTTTAGTACAAGTAAAATTTATCATAGGGCAAGGTTTCTTTAAATGTTTCTAGTAAACAAGTTATTTGTCCATTAATTTGTAGAATGCCAACATTATCAAATACTACGTTAGGATAATAATCTTTGACTAATCGCAAAATCGACAAATGTGTCGATATCTTGTGAGCACAAAATTTTGATTTAAGTGTAATTAGTATGTGAGTTATTATTACAATGAGTTTTTTTCCCATATAAAAATTAATATGATAAAAGAATAAGAAAAAAGAAAATTTTCTCACAATTTCTGAAGGACGTTTGGTGTATAGTAGGCTGGATTATTCAAGAACAATCATACTATTGGTTTGTGTAGTTGTAACTACCTAGTTCATGGCTTAAAGAAAGTCCATTATTTGTTATACAAGAAGCTTGTGTGTACGAAGTTATTCAGAGCATAGTAACAGATTCCTGTGAGGTTGTAAACTGCCTTATATCCATCAAGTATTGTACAAACCCTGATGTTAAAAACATAAAAATTTCGAAGTGAGGACATTTTTTAAAATGTAAAAATAAAAACATTTTGCTAACACCAAAATAATTGCTCCCGCTTTATAATTAGTAAGATAAGATGTCTATTGAAATTATACCAAATATCTAATTTAGGACCTTTTTATTTTTTATTTTTTGGTTATTTGGGACCGTATCTTCTAGTTTTCACAATTCGATTTCACGCAGAAACTTTTATATATCAGACTTACAGCAAAATTAATTAAAACTTGTCGAAGCCTAAAAAAGATTGATAGATTAATTTAAAACATTGTCGAAGCCTAATAGATTAAAAGTGATCACTTGAAATGATTATGGCAGTGCTTTAGTTAATTGAAAGTTGCATTGCAGCTTACGCCCAAAGAAATAATCACAGACCAACCTCATCAATTCATCTTTCTTGTCCCGTCAACAAGCATTAAAAGGGTTATCAGCTTCACCATCACCATCAGCCATTACCATTGGCTAAGAACTTGTGTGAAACTTGAATCTATGAAATAACTAATTGATAGATGAAACTTATACTCTGCAATGATTTTTATGTACTCTATATACACAAATATGAATTTAGTCGAACACTTCTATAGTGCATAAAATAAATTTGCAAAGAACAAGTAGAATTTTAACAACTCACGTTGGCTCGCCTATTTGTAGATGAAATTAACAACTCATCCGGGCTTCGCGCTCCTTGTTCTCATTCAACAATTGACTCTTCGTATAGTACAAAACTAACTCAGTTTTATACCATAGTCAATATACATCTCTAGGTTAACAATATTTCTTGCAGAGTGTCCTAATAACTTGTGATCAGGTCGTGTTTAGTAGTAGTTAATTTTCTTATTTTTAGTTCACATGATTAGTCCTAGGGAAGAAATTCAGTTTAGGATCAGGGATTACAATTGGGCTTTTAAAGTTAGAATTGTATATTATCACTTCTATTATTTCTTTAATTTTGGGGAATAAAAGGGCTATCAAAACAACATAACATAATTTGTCATGAAAAATAGTTCGTTATATGCATCAGTGGAGCTTTATCAAGTTGTGAAGTTAAAAGTCTATTTCCTGGTTATGTACACCTCATCGTTTTAAATTAGTCAATTATGCATCACCGACTTTGAGTCTATTCTGCGTTCAATTTCTAGAGGATGTGCCTTAAAATTGGCCACGCCTTCTATCAAAAAGGGGAAAATAAAAAAAAAAATTGTGGGCAGCAATTTGAATTCTTGAAACTTGGGCTGCCATGTCAAAATTCAAACAGACGCTCTTTGGGTAGAGCCAACCAAGCTTGATCATTGATGGGGCAAACAAAAAAAAATTAAAAAAATAAAGAAAGAAACATTTATGGATTAAAAGAAATTAGATTAGAGTAGTGTATATATTTTGGCAATAAATACCTTTTAGACTTCAAAGTTCAACTTAATTGATAGATTCATTAGTTTAAGTAATCGGGAATTTTTTGTCTTTCTTTGCCCTTTCTATGACTTAATCACAGAGAGAGAGAGAGAGAAGAGTCCAACGTAAGAGCCATACTAGGCTAGACATATGTACCACTAGATTAAACTAGTACTATGTGGTTGTATCTTTTTCAGCTTTTGAGTCCCAGAGAATGCAGGTAATGACTAATGACATAGTATTGTCGGTACAACCATGGCCATTCATCCTATAGACCAAATCATTGATTTCCCAGTTTGACCATTTGCCTGGATCATTGCTTTGCAGGAGTGTTGCGGTGATGATACTGATGGCCACCATGGCAATGAACAAAAAGAAGTGGCTATTTTTTGACTTTTGAGGCAAATCCAGAGAAAAACACAGTTGTTTCCTCAGGTTTCAAATAACTAACAGCTAGTGATGAGAAATCCAACTCTGTTTTTTGATTGTGACAAATTAAACATAGTAAGTTTATGTTGTTATAAACTCGTATAAAATTAAGTAGTCGCATCAAAATTAACACTGAGACATTATAAGTGTATGATATTTATGAAATGCGAGATGCGTAATATATAATACAAAGCGTCCTCTTATTAGTATTAATTATACTAAGAGACTATTCTTTTTCTTGCCTTCCAATATTACCTTTTGCAAGTAAAAAAATATATGCTCATAGACAAGTGTCAGAGAAGCTCCTTGGTGGTATAGATTTCTTGTTCTTCTCTTCAACTCACTATCAATGTACATAGTATAATGTAACAACTGGTTTTGCGAGTTGTGCAGGAAAAGGAAGAATCAGCAGGTATATCCCCAAACTTATACAGAATATAGTGTGAGAAGGACATTGTACAACTACTGAATGCCTGTTGCTTGCCCACTTTAGACATTGACAAAAAGAACAAAATAGATTAAAAAAAAAAAACCTAGGCTGAGGTTCAATTGTGAAGGGACCAAAAGAAATTCAATTGTATTCTTTTTTCTTCTTTTACTAATCAAGGTATTCAGATTATTGTTTTTGGGAACAAAAGTCTTTCAAGTGTTCCATTTGTGTTGGTAAGGCTCCTTGAATTCTTGCCAACTTACATGATTGTCCCTTAAATACCTGATATGTTGATGGCCTCTCCCATGGAACAATTGCAAAATCATCATAGTATCTTTCCATCCCTCCAACAAAAAACTGCCACACAAAAGATCCTGCTCCAGCCTTGTTTCTTTTTGCAGACTTGTAGATAATGTCAAGAATAAGTTTCATGAATCTATCTCTTTGAGATGGTGTGAAATCTTTGTTTTCATCTGACAGTCCAAATTCAGTGAACACTACTGGTTTTTTGAGTTCTTTATCACCATCTTCAATGTGAGAAAGCATCCATTTTGTGACAAATTTAAGTCTTTCTTCAAAATCTCGGTCATGGAACCTACAAAAATAAAGGTGTAGCATGCTTTAAGATCACTTGTTCCAGAACAATAAAATTTAGCTGCTTGCAAATATCATGAATACAAACAGCAGAAGCTGGCACAATGAACCAAAGCTGGAATATGAATTTCCCTATAGACTGGGAAATACCAGTTTTTACTCATGCTACATGAAGGTGTATGGGTGGGTAAATGCCATTCAACTAACACTCAAATTTGCACTTTCAAATATCCTCTTTCCAGTTACTACTTCCACATTGTAACATGAAGAACATAAAAATTTAGTTCATGCCACATGGTCATGGCACTCTAACCTTAGCCCAGGTATCATATTTGGTTACTAAATTTGCAGTGGAGGGGAAGGATGGATTGTTAATGTGGTTGATATGGATATTATGCTGCAGATATTTGATTAAGTTTAAAAGGCAAATTATTAAGAGCTCACCAATGATCAGGATAAATGTGGACAGAGGCAAAATCAACAGTTGAGATCTTCGAATTGCGAATAAAATCAGATCCAAGATCAGCGGCCCAAAATTCTGGATTAACAGTCAATCTTTTGGGATTTTTAGGACCATAGAATCCTTCAAGGCCCACGGTTATCAGATGATTCCTGTCTATTGATTTTACATAAGTTGACATTTCTTCAATCCAATCCTGCATTTTTATGACATATAATTTATAAGTATTCCGATAAAAGTTAACAACTGAACTAAGAGAATTCCCCTTTTGAGCCGACAGATAGTAGTAACTAGCAGAGACGAAAGTAGAAAAAAGGCCTCCT
Organism: Mitragyna speciosa; assembly: GCA_024721245.1. Classification (NCBI taxonomy): domain Eukaryota; kingdom Viridiplantae; phylum Streptophyta; class Magnoliopsida; order Gentianales; family Rubiaceae; genus Mitragyna; species Mitragyna speciosa. The sequence continues at coordinate 16,839,888 of CM045567.1, forward strand.
CCTTATTTCAAATGACCATATAAAATAAACATGAGCTATTTAAAACTTTGACTGAAATTAAGAAATTTGTAATCCTTGAGTGGCATTTAGGCAAGGTCGTTGAAAAACTTGTCCCCGTGGAAGGAAAAAAAAAATGCACAAACATTTCAAATATGTATACATGATTGTCTTGTGGACCACTAAATTTTTTAGTTCTGAGTTCCATAGAATCTTATTATAATTCTAGTAGTTTCTTGTTATCTACCAAAGGAACTTTTAGGTATCTAAAGAAATTACAAATCGTTAAAGATGCACCTGTAATCACAAATTACTGCAACCAATAATAAGCAGTAAAGCTAGCATGTTCCATGCCATTGAGCAACCAAGAGAAGTTAATGATCATCCTCTTGGTAACAATATTGTTTAGTTCGTAGCTAGTTTGATCATCACAAAAACAAAAAAGTTAAGGTAAAATTTTCAAGATGTATCTAACGCGATGATTACTGGCCAAACTACTATGTGTACCAAACTGCAAAATTCCAGGTCGGAAGAATTTCAGATAATTAAATGAAGCTATTAGTGGATAGGATGCTCATGTAATCGCTTGTGATAGCATTCATATTACGTGAACCATTTCCCACACATAAATGGAAGCAGCCGAGCCCGCTAGCAACTTACTTGGAGGGTGTCACCAGACGGGTCAGTCATGCAGCGGGGTTCATTAATTAATTCCCATGCAAGTATAATTGGGTCATCCCTGTACTCAATTCCAGTTATAGTGTTCTTCCTTGTAAGAACCGTCTGCAAAATCAAAAAATAACAACAAAATAAAAATTAAGGGGGAAAATTAAGAAGAGACGTTACAGTAACAGCATCATTTGACATTTTTTTTATTTTTTATTTTGGTGACAAACAGCCAAGACCATAGTTGACCAGCATCTCCACATGAACTGTACACTACTACTCGTATTAAGCTTATCATTCTAGCAAATAAAACAAAGTTCACAATAAAGCTGTGAGGATGACTGACATATCTTAATGGTAACCATGAGTTGAAATGGTTACATTGTCATGCTCCTATATAAATAATGAAAACTGCTTTACAAATAGTTTAAAAAGAAAAAATCTATTCCCTTTTTGTCTAACAAACTGATCTTTTTTCTGATAAAAACTCTTAAGTTTCTTACCATGATTCGGTACAATGGTGGAGCTGAAGTGTGTTTTATTATGGGAGAAAAAAAGAAAGATTGAAGGATCCTGATTAACTGTAAATATATTGACTCTAATCTTAAAGTCTTAAAACACCAATACATGATTGCGTGCTCATTTCACACCATTTATAATTAAGAAGAATAAAAATTTCTGTTCTTTTCCTTTTCATGAGGAACTCCTACTAAGTAAGCTTTGTTAGGCCTCATTTTCTTTTCACAAACTTCTAAATCCACAAATGGCATTCTGCAAAATAGAAACTATTAGTTTCACTAACTTTCGTGAGAGGGACTACGCAGATACCTAAATTGTCTCATCTTTTCTTCTTCATTGCATCTTCTAAAGCCAGCTGGCTACACCGCCAGATTTAAAATAAAAAAAAAATAGAACAATATTTTGTGTATAGAAAAGCCTAAGCAGTCCAACAAGAAATATTTTTCATCCCTTTACAGGAGATGTTGATCATTTTAACTTTGGGATTAAGGAAAAGATTAGACTAAAGGCAACAGATTTGTGATGTTTTTGTGCAGTCATATGAATTTTGGCATTAAGTAGCAACTTTGTGATGTACAGAAGACAAATTCTCATTACCGGTTTGAAATTAGAAACTGAAGCTAAAATAGTCCTACTAGGTGATGTAATTTTCGGCAGCTGTCTTATAAGACAAAAATCCAAGTTTGTCTAGACGTAACGCACTTAAACATGAAACAGAAATATTAATGAAAACACGAATCAAGTTCTACCAGATGGATGAATAAAAGTTTACCTTGACATAGTTTTTGAAATAACGGCGTATAGAGGGATCATAGAAAAAGGAATCATTAGAAGAACTTAAACCAACACCCTCTTCCCATGCCCATTTGACATATTGGGTCTTTCCACCGTATGCTTTCAAGTTGTTGACTAAGCTAAGGATAAGCCTAATTCCATGTCGTCTGGCTTCTGCAATGACATGATCCAAGGCCTGCCGTATAACAGATAGTACAATTAATAAAGTTCCAAATTTGGAAAGATAAAGTAAGATAGCATTTATCACCAAATTAAAATAAGCAAACAATCTTGATGGTTATTCAATGCAAAACAAAATGGACAGATCCCATAACACATGAACCTTATGAAAGCTTGTTCAGCAAAAGCCAAAATCATGGGATCAACAAATTTAGCATTTTCTCAAATTTTCCAAGTTGTAACAAAGTAAAGGTGATATCAGAATACAATTCAGTAGTTTGGGCGTTTTAATTTAAAAATGATATAAAAAAGAAAGAGCCAACTGAGTCAAGTAAAAGGCCAAATGAACCAGAATCAACAAGAACTTTAGTTTTCAAATTGAAGCCATGAAATATACACCTTGTTCTTCCAGTAGTCCGATTACATTCTCGGAAATGTATCTTTAATGTCTTCATGATTACTCATTTTAGAAAAAAATCTTGAGTAAATCATATCTCCATGGAATTAGTAAAGTGATATGCTTTCAATAATAAGTATCTCGAAAAAGGCACAGATCAATGGTAGGCTATCATTATCAAGCTCCACTACAGAAAAGTCTCGACTATAACATTAAACAACACAATTGTAAAACACAAAAACTGGAATAGAACTCTCTTACTCTGAATACTTTTTCATCAAATCTACCAGGAGAAATCTGAAGAGCATTATAATCACCATCATTGAAGGCCCAAGTCCTACAAACAGTGAGACCCATCTTAGCTCCAACTTGCAGCATTGCTTTCACCCTTGGTCTTTTGTATTCATCCACAGCATGGTCCATCATCCAGTAAGAATTCCATCCATTTATATAAAAAAACTCTACCATCCACAAAGAACTGAGTCCCATTCCTCTCCACAAAACTCAGCTTTGTTTCTGTATTCGAATGGATCCACAGGTCCCCAAATGACAAATATATAAAAGCAACACATGATGCAAACCCAAGAATTGGGTATAGCAGGCCATTTCCTGCTAGCATTCTGCTCATAAATGATTTAACCATGAAAAAAGGATATAATCAAACAAAACCACCAGTGTTTACACCTAAAGAAAAACTGATTCTTGAACCACTTTCCGGCTCCAAATCAAGAAAATTTTGGCATAATAAATGCCAAGATGGCACCTTTCTGAGCTCTCCAATCAACAAATTATAGAAATCCCACCAATAAAAAAGACAAGATTTTGAAGAAAACCCAGATCCCCTTCCGATAAACGGTACCTTAAAATTTACTTAGAAGACAACCGAAGTCCAAGAAACATCAATGGGGCTTTAAATTCACATGCTCACATGAAACTGAATCGTGGGGTATTTCTCTATGACCTGTTCTCTGGGTAAGTTTGGTAAATTTATCACTAAAGTTTGTTACTTTGGCATAGGTGTCCTGTTATTGATGTGGGATTTGGCTTATAAAGGGCTGTGAAATATTAGGAGGTCGAATTGATGGTTGGAAAAATGAACAGTGATTAATATGAAAGTGATGCCTTAATACCAAACCAATTAGGACGGAGGCAGAGGAAAGTACACCTAACATGCCATTAAAAGTCTAGTCAAAAAGTTAAGGACAAGTATTGTTGGATATGTGGTGCAGTGTTAGTATCAAATGTTACCAAGTTAGATTTAGATCAGACCAGATCCCTTGCTCTCTGAACACTCAGAGCTTGTCTTGAATTTTACTGATGTGCTATGAAAATATCACAGAAACAGTCATGGGCCATTGATGATATGTGCCTCACATCTTTTATACAGTAATATTTTACAATTTTTACGAATATCTGTTCAGGTACTATTAAAAATGGATATTAGGATTTTTATTATTGATTATGATTGATACTCTACTTGCTAATTGGGGTAAAGAATAGATAGTGTACTATTATCAGAATATTTAAACTTTTATCGCATATCAGTTTGCTGCAGTGTCATCAGAATAGCATACATATGGCAACTTGTAGCAATGGACCTTAAGGTTTTTAGAAATATTTATTTTGGCCCTCAAAGTATTAGATAAAAAAATTGTTTGATGCAATTTTTTTTAAAAAGAATTTTTTTTTTTAAATTATTGGTTCCAGGATTATGTTTTACAAAATTTTGGAATAACCAAATAGGTAAACAACAGTGGATTTAAGTGTTTTAGCATTTCAAATGTTACTCTGAAATATATTTTCAAACAGAGGTAAAAAAGTGTTTAAATTACAAACATTTTCTAAACGCTACACCAGCAAGGCAACAGTAGTTCAATAGTTGCAATTTTATTTTTATAACATTAATCACCTATCTCTCGTGACAAAAATATGAATTCGTCATTAACATCAATTAATTTTGAAAGACAAATTTTAAACTTTTGATCAATATTAACAATTAATGCTTAAAAATACTTATTACACCTCATACTATAAATTTAATAGGCTGAAAAAAACCATATAGGTAGACTTCTAGGGCGGAGATGACTTTCATAAGTAAGGAAACAAAATACGCAATAGATTTTTAACACATCACTGATTGTTGTGCAACACAACACATAAGTTTATAAGAAACAATAATCTAAATATTAATTTTGCCCTTCTAAATAGGATGCATTTTTCTACCAAGACTTTGCAGTCTTGAGAAGGTTGAAAGATTAAGCAATACATTTATAAAAAAAGAATGATGACAAAAAAAATGCTTCACTTAAATTTAAGGACTAAAATGAAAATTTCTAAAATCTATATGGACTATTGCAGCAATCCTTCCTGACAAACCCCTGAAAAGGACTCCAAAAAAAAAAAATTTCAAAGATTTCCCAGGTCTTCCTCCCCATGTGAAATCTGGAATTAATTGCTGCCCTTTTTTCTAGTTTCCATCACTTTCGTAATTTTCTTTCCCTTCATCTTTCGTTTTTTTAGTCTTCTTTCTTCGTTAATTTCCGTGTGATCCGCTGCATGTTTACCGCAAAATCTCGGGCAAATGGTCTCTAGTCTATATTGAAAAGGGTACCATCATAAAACAACAATTAAAAATCTAGTACTAATTAACTTTTGCTGACAATGATGTATTAATTTTTTGGGTGAGTTCAATGATGTATATTTTAGTGGCTTCATACTATTCCACACACTCTTTTGCTTTTCTCCTTTGGCTTCCAAAAGTAGAAGGACAATGTTTTTAAGAATAAAGGGAAATTCACCAAATTGATCACTCACATTATCACAAAAAAAAATTTTAAATCTCAACATTTAAAATCAACCAAATCAGTCCCTAACATATCAAAAGTGTATTATGATTGGTTTCAGTAATCATTTTTTCTCAATTTTCTAGCAACATCAAGGGCAAATTTGGGAACTTACCCATTTCCCATTGTCGGAAAAATGATCACTAGGACCAATTGGAATATACTTTTGATATTTTAGGGACTGATTTGACTGATTTTAAATGTTAGGAACTAAAAATTTTTTTTGTGATAATGCGAGGGACCAATTTGACAAATTTTCCAAGAATAAATTGCATTTTGATGTACTAAACTGTTAGTTAAATCCTATTTCAACCCTTTTTGACGTGAGTGAGGAAATTCGAACTTATTATCTCAAATGTTCTCGTCAATATTCTTATCAACTCAATTGAGGTGAGGCTCAACGATAATATAAGAACAATGGTACCGAGAAGGACAATTTTTTCTCTAACAATCAATTTTGCATATGAATTAAGATTATTGTATTACCTTTTGTATTACTATTTCCGGCAATGAATGTGATATATTGTCAATGTGGTACTTCCATCAATTTATGTTCAGGAATTGAGTAGAAAAATTCATGAGGAACTCATGTTTTAGAACTTGTTAAGAGGCATTTACTTCCTTCCTGTCCTCTAATCTCCACCAACCATTTCAATTTTTGTAAATGCTAAGGTTTCAACTTCTCCAAAAATGGCAAAAAGATTGATTTACTTTCATACTAAATTTGTATACCAGTATGCATTCAAACTAAATTGAAAAGGATCACTTAGCCAATTGAGTCCTGAAAATTTAACTGATAGTAGACAATCATTCATTTTCTCAGTTAGTTTAACTCTATTTAGCTATCAGAAAAATCATAGGCCAATTGATATGTCGTTATGATGCTAAATAGTCTGCTAAAAAAAGCGACAAATGACTCACCCCTGTGTATTACTTAACAATTATTACTTGTCAAAAGAAACCAATTACATCGTAATTATTGGATTTCAATTCGAGATTTTGGTCCCCAGCTAAAGTACTATGATATCAATTTCTTTCTATTGGACAATGATAATTTTTCTATTCATCACGTACACATTAATGAACCTTTTCTCACTTAGTTGTTCTATTTAGGTTACACAAACCTTAACCTTTGAGGCTTCCAAATCTAAGAAAAAAAGAACTATTGTCCTATTTGGAAATGAAAGAGACCTTGCATCTCCTATGTTGGGACATGTTTATCATAATATATGTTACAAATGTAATATATATATATATATATATATATATATATATATATATAGTGTGTGTGCACGTAGGCACGCGCGCGTGCACACACACATATGTATGTATATATAAGCATTTACCACACCTAAATCTGAGAGAGATCAATTAAATTTAAAGAAAAAGTAATTTTACAACTGATCTTGATTTTTTCTACTTCTATTTTATCTAAATAATTTGATCGGATAAAGGAGGTTAACAAAACTATTAAGTCATGAAGGGGGTAAACCTAAAACCTTGAACATATTTTCTCTGGCTCCTATGGTTATTAAAACCACAAGAAAACAAAAAGATTCTTAATAGAACATTTTAGATAGTTAGTCCTTCATCCAGCACCTACCAAATGAAGAATGGTCCTTGTCACTTCTCCATCCATAAGAAGAAATTTGTTGCACCAACCTCTCTGACTGGCTGTCGAATAATCAATTTGGCTGATTATCTTCAATTTGGTATGGCAATTAAAAATCAAGATTTCTTCTAATGACATTTTGTATGTAGGCACGCATGTAACATGCAGTTACCAGTTTGGTTAGGCAAATATCCATTTTGCATTGACAAAAGATCAATGCTAGCCTTAATGCAATGAGCATTTATTATTCTGTTATTGTTTGATATTCTAGATGCTAAAATCACTTTGTCATAATTAAATTGTCATCCTCATTTGCCAAGATGGATAACCTAATTTTTCTAATTGAATGAAACAACTTTGGGAGATTGATGGATGATCACTAGACATTTTACATTTAGGGTATTAAGTTGGCCACCCAGAGGGGTTTAGGGTCCCTCCTAGGGTGATGGTGAAGGTGAAGGATCCAGAGCTAACAAAATTTTTTGTTGAAATATACCACAGATAACTTGTATAACTTTTTAACACGGATGCACTATATAAGTATAATCAAGATGAACAATACTTGTTATAGTGCTCCATTTTACAAATTGTTTATGATATTTTGCAATTCTATTATTATGTTTTATATTATTTGATACAATTAGATGCACGATTGTGCTAACCCTTAAGGAGGTCAGTGGTTCGATCCTCAAACAGCACTGGCTCATTGTCATTTATTCCTCAAACTTTTAGGTTTTTAGTCTTATTATCAAGACTGGATTATCACTTACTCCGAATTGTGTGAGGTAAATAATGCGTGCTTATAATTATTCAAGAAAAAAAAAAAAGCTAATGTTTTGATCACCTTCTTCTTGTCTTTTTTTTTTTTTTTTTTTTTTGAAATCTTATTCTTGTCTTTTTAAGTGTCAAAACTCAATAAGTAAATTTCAGATTCAGATGAATCTAGGGCTAGAGTTCCGTTCTAATGAAGGTGACTAGTACTTGTCAGAAGTAAGCTGTCAACGTTGCATTGTTAGACTAATAATTAATGCACCATAAATTACACAAATATTTTGTACTATATTTTATATCTTCGTTACAGCCTTGGTCTCTGCATCTATCCATTTATTTAACAGGGAGCACCCAACTCAGTTCGGTTATTATTAAAATTGTGCAGCTTCGACCTGGGTATAGGACTGCCAATAGGGGCCGAGCTCGGAGCAGAGCCGGTCCGAGCTCGGCGTTCGGTTCAAAAAAAAAACTCATAATCTTAATTTTATATCGAGTCGAGTTGAACTTGAGTCGAAATATTAGGCTTGATATATATCTGAGCCGAGTTTAGGCTTCACAAGGCTCAAGCCCGTTATAAGTCCAACTCATAATATATATATATAGACACACGTACATACACATACATATATCACACATACATATACAGATATACATATACATATGTACATACACACATATGTATATATGTATATGTACACATATAATATTATATACACACACACACTATATTATATATTATAATATATTATAGATATTGTATATCATAGTATTTTTTTTTTTTTTTTTGTGTTTATAAGCCTAATCAACTACTGTGAGTAAAGCTTTGGTGCCATAAATCTAATGCACTTAACTTGTTTGATGAAGTAATGTAAAAGATAATACTCTTTTGTGCCATAAAATTATCGTTTGCTTTTTAGTTAAATACGTACATCAAAATGTAAATGAGATATTTATGCTTAGTAGTAGTATTTTGGAAATGCATGTTGTGAATTTTTTATTTGAATACTTGTTAGTTCACATTTTGAGACAGTCATTTTTTACTTAATCACTTCAAAAAAAAATTCTTTTTATTTCAAAAATAATTTTATACTGGAAGATTGTACTTATAAACAGTAATATTAATTTGCTAATTAATTTGTCTCCATTCATTATTTTTTTGATATTATTGAATTTTAGAAATATTTCAATAGTTTTAGGCTCATAAGCTCGTGAGCTTAGGCTCACAACCTGAATATTTTGTGAGCCGAATATGAGTTTCACATTTACAAGCTCGAAACTCAAAGCCCGAAGCTCATAACCCAATTAAATATATAAGCTGAGCCTGAGTTTGTTAAAACCCGGCCCATAGGGCTCGATTGACGTCCCTGAGTAGCATAAACAAGAAAATTGGATATTGTGAGCATTTGTTTTTTAATTCATTTCTGATTAAAAATAATCAGTTGTAAAATCACTGGATGGTACCATCTATCAAGAACAATTTGCTTTTTATGATTCAAAAAAAAAAAAAAGATGAGATAAATAAGGTTTGACATAAATTCAAACCATAAAAATAATATAAACATTTTATATTTTTTTATAGGGAACAGAAAATTTTAGTATATAATCTGTTCTGTAAATTGGGTCAATGTGAAATACTTCGGAAAATTTTATGACCAAAAGTTTACGCAATCAACTCCGGACTAATGCAAATTTATATATTTAAAAGTCGCATGTTTCATATTTATAAGGATCTGTGTTGTATGTGAAGTTGAGAGAGAAGAAATCCTCTTGACCCCTTAATCTGTGCTGTCTTGTTTGTCAGGCCAGAATTAAAAAGAAAGTCAATTTAACATCTTTAAAAGTCCCAAATATTTTTTTGCTTAATTTTTTGTTTCTTTAATTTTTATTGGGGAGCTAATACAATTTGCAGCTGTGTTCAAATGGACAAGAAAAAAGTACATTTGACAAATATTATCACCTTTTTCTGTCTCATAATATTAGCTCAATAAAAGAATGTAAATCCAATAGTCCCGTTAAACTATCACATTGTTGATTAAATATAAATTTGTTAAAAATCTAGTCATCATGTATTATATTTTGCTTCATAGTACTAGTAATGTAGCCACCTCCTGGCTAATTAAAAAAAAAAAAAAAACTTTGATAGATAAAGTTAGTGCTGGATCCAAAAGGTAAAATTCGTAAATGGCACAAAAATAAATTTTTTGTGAACTCAAGTAATTGGATCGCAAAGACTATAGTACAACTAACTAAACTCCTTGGTTCTCTAGGTCAATTATGGTCCAAACTCCAAACTGAAATGATGAAGCGACAACATCCTAATTGTAAATCATTCCAAAATCAGACATGATTTTCTGGTCCAAAATGGATCTTTCATTCCATTAAGTGTTAAATTAGGTGAATAAAATACAAGCTAATCACATGCTGTCGTGTATAACTTAGAGATATATATATATATATATATATTCTCCTTTTCATGCTTTTCAACTTGTTAGTCATTGACTTGCATCAAATATTCGGAACATCCTCAGCCCAGTTTTTTAACCACGTATCACAGGTTGTCTCATGTTTGTTAGGAAGTTGATTAAATTTGACATTGATTTTGATATTCAAAATTGTTTACTTTCCTGTGCAAATCCTGCCCTTTGGGCAGACAGCATTTTTTTTTTTTTTGGTTGGTTAAAAATCTTTGGGCTGAAAGCTTATTTACCACTTATGAAACTTAAAATCTTGGGCTCAATGCCATTACAATAACAGCCGATGGAGCTCTGGGCCAACTCAAACAGAATGCAACAATAATGATTGAGCTTTAGGGATTTAAGTTCTGCAGGCTTGGTCGATCTGCTAAAAAAAATAAGTCTTTGGAATAAGGCATTGTTCTCACAAAATCACAACTTGCAAATTCAGTAATCATGAAACTTGTTGCAGACAGAAAGGATATGACAGAAGGTGGGATGTTCATGTCACTGGCAAATTAGTTGCTCCTACCTTAACTTCCAGATGGAGACATTATAACTGAAATAAAACATCTTATAGTATAAAGGACTAAAGCCATTTGAACAAGAAATTAAAAGGAATTTACATGGCATAGGGCATGATATATGCCTTCTTTTTCTTTTTTTTTTTCCCCCCAATTCCTGTAATACAAGGCAAAAACATAATCAGAATTAAAGAAAATTGTATGCTCAAAGGGCTTCCAAAACTCTAGCCTGATAACATTTCTAACCTCTTCTCCAAAGAGGATATTTACAACAAAAGCCAAATAAAAAAACATAAAAACCTAGATTTTAGTTTAGGTGCATACAACAACAATAATAGGGGTGTTCCTTTTCTCCAAAATCTCACCCAACAAACCACCAAAAATCCACCATAGAGTTTCCAACTTTCAGACCCCATATTAGAAGCTATGCATAATTAGCCTAAAATTGAAACACCACCATCAAAATTTGTCAAGAAAACATACACAAAAAAAACCCCATCAAAACCCAAAAAAAATATATATATATTCTTGAGTTAGATCTAATACTAATAGTCATCAGTAAGACCATTACTACCACTTCCCTTACTCTTCCTAATAAATGCAAAATATCCAAGAACAGCACAAAATGCAGCAACAATATTCCCTTCTTTAATCAAAACCCTAACCACAAATCCAGTAATATCAGCAGTCAATTTCTTGCCTTCCATGACCAAAGCCCTTCTGGGCTTCCCACAAAAAGTCAGCAAAACAAGCACAGTAATCCATGTAACTAAAGTTGCTGGAACAACCACAGCCAAAGCAGCCACCATAGAAAGCACCCCAAAAGCCACACCTAAAAGAACTGATGCATACAAGGCTGGCCAGCCTGAAGAAACTGATGATGCTGAATTTGCTGATGAGTTAATCAAAGTTGATTCATACCAAGCAAGCACTGATTTAAGGAAATTCCAAGAAAGTGATAACAGAACTGTGTAAACACCAACAAACAGACATACCCATGTTCTTCTTTTGCTCATAATCCTTAGGAGAAGCATGGGGGATGAAGCTGGCGATTGTTGTTGCTGTTGGTCTGTATTTGGCGTAGTTGAAGGTGGAAAAATTGTGGGTTCTTGTTCTAGAGTTTGCTCTGCCATGGATGATTGGATGATTTAGGCCTTCAAGATTCAATTTTGATGGCTTTGGATTATTCTTTTTTCTATTTCTGCCCTCTTTCCTTCTCTACTAGGGACTTGGGATTTGGGATTTGGATGAAGGGTGGTTTTCTTGGTGGTGGAGACCAAGCAAAGTATATTGTATTAGATGAGTAGATGGGCCAAAGTTTGGGGATACTTCACTGCTCGCCTTGGGGCTAATCTTTCCATAAATAAAATGGTGCCCAGATTGTTTATTTGGAAATTTAGTCCTTTGAATTTATATTTAGTATCAATCAAAATTTCTAACTTTAGCCCTTTATAGTATTTACTTTAATCCCAATTTTACAAAAAATTTTTAAATAAATCCTGTTCACATTTTACTTGTAAAATTTATAATCTAAAATAAAGTCACAGAAACATTCTTACATTATTTTTTTTTAACGTAGCACTGTTTTAAATCACAAAGTTCACCAGTGAAATCGTAGACCGATACACTTAAGAATCTCTCCAATTCTACCACTATAGATAGCTCAAAACGTACAGTTTACCTATTATGACTTTAGAATGTAATTTTCATCTTTTTCTGACTTTTTTCTTACTAAGAAATTTTATCCCAATTTTGATAGTACGGTTGAAATGAATTTTTTTCTAACCTAAAAGTCAGAGCTGCCACTTTAATTGCAGGAAGAAATAATTGGCGAGTTTTTGTTGTAAGATGGATTACTTGTATTCTAAAGTTGCAACCCTGCATTTGCTACATCGTTTAGGAAACAAATTTGTCTTTAAAAGAAATTTTGATAATTTTTATTGACATGTAATAAACTCATGTTAGACTATTCTATTAGCAAAGCGAATTCATTTCTTCTTTTCGGACGGTGGGAGGGAGTCTTGGAATCTTGTCTTTTTGGAAAGTTACGGGAAGAGCACATTGTTGGCGTGTAGCGAGACTAGGACGAAACAATGGATGATCAAACACGCAAGTTCTTTTTCAAGTGATCAAACGGACAGATTATGTATTTTCGGTATTTTTCTTTTAATCAAACTTACACTCGTGTATTCTTCGATAAAGTACAAGGAGTGGCTAATTATATAGGTTTATAAAGATCACCAAGGGTGGTGGTCAAGTGATTCCAAGCTTACTCTCAAGTAGTTTGGTAATATTAAGTTCATGAGTTCGAATCTTGATTGGTACAGTCGACTTCTAGAACTATACTTACCCCAATCACTGATTGTAAACGCGAGCCCGAACATTGGGTAGTGAGAAGTGCTTTAGTCGTCATCACTAACATCCACTTTTTTTCTTAGCAATGTGTGTGTGTGTATATATAGGTTTATAAAGGTATATTCCACAAATTTAAACATGGTATAATTTCTAACCAAAATTACAAATCAATTCAGCTGATTACCTAATATAGAGATCAATGAGATACATATATTAACATCCCAACAAACTCGATGGTTGAGTTAAACCGTATTGAGTTTGAAATCACAACTTGATAACAGGGATGAGCAGAGACAAGCCAAAGGGACAAGAAAATAAGATCAGAGCTGGGTTCAGCAGAATGTACAGATTCAACGGATGCCCACTTGAGTCAATATATTTCACATACACAAAATGTAACGTATGTTACAGGATTTAAAAAGAATGCAACGGATGTCACAGGATTTTATAGATTTAACAAAAGAAAAAGATACAACTAATACATGATTTAACAGGATCCAGTAGATTTAACAATATGAAAAAAAAAAAAAAAAGACAGAATAGAGGAATTATGCGTATTCAATATGTTTAGAAATGGGACAACCGAGAGCCCAATTATAGGCTTAGAAAGGGTTGCAATATATCTTCCTAACCAAAACTAAACTAAACATCAATTCATGTAATAACCTAATCTAGAGATCAATCAAGGTAATTAAAACTAATCAAATTTTACAAGAATCGTAATAAGATATTCACATATTTTAACATTTTGTCAATAAGAATTTGCTCAACTGATAAAATTAAACTTGTGACTTAAGAAAATTTGGGTTTAAATCTCATTGTTGGTGTCATTATTCGGTGGTGGAGTCTATCTTCTTGATGTGAAATACGAGAGGCTTCTTATTATATTAAAAAACAAAGGGAAAAAAAAAAGGAAGAAGAAAAAGAGAAAGTTTGGTAAAGAATCTTTAGATGGCATTTCATACTTTTGGTACACGCTTTTTATTTCCTTAGTGCTAGGACTCGCGAGTACTACCCCTTGTGGTCCTCGTTAGGCAATTATGTGGTCCTTAAAAAGGTTTTGAATAATTGTGATAGGTTTTTTTTTTTATTTTATTTTATGTGTTCATGGAGTTTGATGCACGTGTGAAATAACAAAAAATGTATGACTAACGAAATTAAAATTACTAAATCAATGAAAAAAGTTTTGGCTGGATATACTTGATGTGCTTCCTCTTAAAAGGAAAGGTAACAAATATTACGTAATTTTTCAAGAATTTTAGGTTCCCCTCTCTTCTAAAAATGAATAGAAAATAGGAAACAAGGAAGAAAAAAAAAAAAAAAAGGTTCTAATAGGGTCACAAAGTCGCAGGCAGAACTTCATAGTTCAATACTTTTCCAAGTAAATTTGGAAAGTAGCTAAGAATCAACGGCTAGAGTGCTCTTTTTTCTTTTTTCCTTTTTTTTTTTTTTTTTTGGAGAAACAAAGGGCTGAAACGTTAAATTTTGATTAATATGCTTTATTTGGCATGGGTAACAGTTGTTGGCTCATTTAATTTTTGAGCAATGAGAGCCCATTAAATATACATAATTAGATTCAACGTTTTCTGACGAAATCAGTTATGATGGTTGTCACTAGCCCACCACCACCAGCCTGCAAACAAGAAAAGAAAAACAAAAAGGATCAGATTTGGGCTAAGCTAATTTGGCTTGATTAGGCTAAATTATGATTCCCTCCTCAATTAAAATTTTGCCACAACATAGAGCAGTTGAACAATAACCTTTTTTTGTTTTAAAATTTCCCCCCACTTTTTTTTTTTTTTTTTGAGAATAATTTCCCCCCACTTTTGGTGATAAGGTTGATTCATAATTAAATTATTAAAAATTCATTTACTACCCACAACTGCCTAATCGTCAAGCAGTTGTCAAATCACACCGATAATCACAATGTTTCTGTTTAACTTTTGTTGTACACTCTTTAATAGGTGCGTTGAAAATTGTTCACATTGTTGTTCATTGTGCCGTACAAGACATTTTACCACCGGCGAAATTGTTGGGTTACGGTCAAGGCAGTTTCATGTTCCAGTGACTTCGGTGTCATGGGAAAAACAATGAAAGGAAAATTTGCCTCACAAGGATTTTCTAATTCTCACTAACGGAAAACCGAATTCACGGTTGCACTTGTGAAATTTTTTATTTAAAAATATAGCACATAAGTATAATGATACATATTAATATAAGAAAGTAATATAATAAAGATACTTATATAATTTTATTTTAAATCACAAGATTTACAGTCGATCATGAACTGGTCCATTTAAAATTCTATGCTAGGTGCACATTTCACCTTTTGTGAAAATTCTGCCACTATACGCTTCCTAGCATAGTCGTTGGACGAATTCAGATTCTCAATATCATTTTTTAAATATAATTAATATAGAGTTATCACTTCACTTTTGCATTTATCACAGTTAGCATAATAATTATTGAATTGTGAATGTAGAGCAATAACTCTTTATTACTGGCACTGAATTTGACATTCGAAAAATTTGACACCAGAAAAATGGGACTGACGATCCAAACTGTCGTTGGACATCCCCTACTATGAGACAATTATGGGAATCTCAAGGGAAATGCGCAGTTAGCTTAGAACCAGTCCATCTACTGACCATTCAATACTCTACGTGTGACCAGAAAACAAGAACTACATGCCATGCTTCAGTTCTTCAAATTCTGAGTAAATTTAAGCACTTTCAAAGATTCTGGGGACACAGATAAATGGGCATTACAAGTTTGAACTTACAAAATGTTTTAACTCCCTAGTGGTGCATCAGTTTTGCTTCTTCATTAGTACCTGCAGTGTTTGTTCAAGAATCATCCTTGAGAATGAAAACCAAGAAGGTGTTACCATTTGACAGAATGTTATAGAAACTTAGGAATAGAAGAAATTACTTAGACGGTAAACTTTGCCTTAAGGTGGCACATTGA
Organism: Mitragyna speciosa; assembly: GCA_024721245.1. Taxonomy (NCBI): domain Eukaryota; kingdom Viridiplantae; phylum Streptophyta; class Magnoliopsida; order Gentianales; family Rubiaceae; genus Mitragyna; species Mitragyna speciosa. Next base: position 16,855,946 of record CM045567.1, read on the forward strand.
ACTGGATCGTAAGACTGGAGCTGATAGCTTGATATATGCATAGGTGAGATTATACGTGGATATCCTGGTACTAAACCCAAAAAGACGCAGGCATGGTCTCTCCCCAACAAGAATGCTTCCAAATCATGATTATCTGCAGCCAAAAATCTACTTTTCATCAACGAGTCTTCTCCTCACTTCGATTGCAATTTGAAACAAAATGTATGGTAAATATAATAGACTTCCACTTGACAATCAAATGATAACCAAATCTAAAGAAGCTCAAGGCGCGAGCATGCAGTATTGTTACATGGAGTAACCCCTACTCAAATTGATTTAAAAAAAAAAAAAGGAACAGCAGCGCCCCCCCCCCCCCCCCCCCCCCCAAAAAAAAACCAAAAATAAAAAGAACCAAATATTATGTGATTGTGCGGGAAAAAAAAATAATGTTATACAAGTGTGCTGGAATGTTAACTTGAAAGAATTCCGAGAAAATTTTAAAATCAGAAGATTTTAACCAGTTAATAATTCCACCTACAGTTCAGTGTTTGGTGCCCCTTGATATATCATCTCATCTTCTTTATCTTCACAATTATAGAGCATAAGTATTCAAATTAGATCACATCTGTTCTTACTTTTTTTCTCCATCAAGGGGAACCTCTGCATATCCACATTGTTTATCCTCGTCCAATTTCATTAAATTTCTGTAGCTTATTGCTTTTATAAGAAAGGACGTGGTAACAGTGGAAATTTTTGAATGCACAATGCTTAATCCAGACTCCTCGTTGCCATGATCAATCAAATAGGTCTATAGGAGGCCAATCATCTAAAAATATGGAAAGTGATCCTCTGATCAGAATGGTGGCTGTGGATGGGTGCATGGCAGCAGCACTTAAAATGCTGCTGACTTCATCTTTATCAATTTCAAGAGACAATTAAACCCTTTTGAATTATACAAATTACCACTCCACATCTACAACATACCTTAAGAGCACACAGATCTATCCATAGATATCCCTCATAATGCAATAGGTTTATGACATAGTTCAAGTTTCTCCGCCCTTTCAATCAATCAGTTCTAACTGATGAATCTCAATGTCAATTTTTACTTTTCCTGCAGCCGTATTAAATCAGAGTTCTGATATATACCAAATTAAATTGTCCTCTGAGTGCATTGGACTGCAGGTCCTAACCTAGATATTTACGTAATAAATCAGGTTGTGAAGCAATTTCAGTAAATAGATTCAGTTCATCATGCTTGCAACCTCTGATATCTGAATTTCTCAAGGTATTTTGAGAACCAGAAGAACCAAATACGAAACAGGAGGAAAAACTGCGAATGCTCTTGTAAGGAGAAAGCCACCAACCCTGCCCATACCTGATATACGTCTATCTCTGTTGCTTTATGAGATTCAACCACAACCCAAAACTCTAGCTTCTAACATTTAGTGCTGCATGTATGTAGATTCCTACCACGTTTTGCCTCTGTAAAGGCTCCAAAGTTGGACATTTTGACCATTAATTTTGAAGATCGACAGAGAGGCTCGTAATGGATAGAGTGGCTAAAAAATCTGCTTGATACGAAGATTTTGACAGTATGGACAAGTTTCTTATGTAGTTGTTTAGCTGTTAGTGATTCAGTTATCTTCCAGTTAGACTTTTTAATCTTCACGACTGGAATTTAGCTCCCTACAAGAACAATACCAGTTTGATTGACAACCGGGAGATAAAAACCAATACAATGGATCCAATGATAAAAAATTTCAGAACAATCTAGAGAAATGTTCCTCTACCTTTATCAGCACCAAACTAATTCCCCTGGATTTTGTGATGTCTAAAGCTGAATAAAGGAAGTTAAAAACTACCAGATATAAAATTTCTAACAAATTGTAAAATAACATACAGTGTCATATATCATCATGCATTCTAAGTAGACAGATTGATTTTTTACATTTGAGTCCATTTAGGTGAACTATTGACAAAATCAAATACAGTAAAGAAAATCAACGAGAAACATCAGTTCCAATTTTCATCACGGATTCATACATCATAAAAAGCATGAAATAGCCCACCAATCCAAAGATTCAAGCAGACGACAAATTCCATTTTGAATACAATCAACATCCTGTGTCATTTAGCCAAAGCAGCGTGACATTTCAGGAAAGCCAAAAGTTCAAATCCATAAACACAGTGATCCTACTCTTCTCTGCAAATAAAGAACTCCAGTGTCAGAATCTGTGACCTGCTATTCAACAATTCCTGCCAATTCACACAATTAACAACATAACCATTCATCTCATTAATTCTAATCATACTTTTCCCTCCAAGAGTAAACAAGAAAGAACACCCATGAAAGTGCCAGAACAAAATCACCAACCAGCTGCCTCGGCCAATCATGAGCTAAATCCTCAAGCTTCCTCTCAAAATAAACTCTCCAGAGTGCAACCAAGATATGAATAACAATAAACCCCTTAGCGAAAAAGCTCTGGAACTCCCTATCCTTTACAAAAGCAACCATAAACAGCAAAAATCCAATCACAAACAGCAGCAACCCGGCAAACGAATCCGATATCTGTATTAACAACTGATCATGTGGAGTTGATCCCAATATCTTTCTAGCTGTCTCAATACCGTGCCCGAAAACAGAGATTTCATTGAGGTAAAACATTATCATTGCCCCACAGGTTATAGCTATAACTGAATGTAAAGTGCAGATAATGAAGAATCCAGATGACCCCATTTACCAAATAACAAAATCAAAACCTTCCAACCCAATTTTCCCCAAATTTTCCAGCTCAAATCGCTATTCTTTAATCAAAAGAACCATGTAAACCTTATTTTTACAACAAGAAAAGAAACCCAATAGAGAAAGGTACAATCTTGATTGATGTTAAAAATGGACATGGGGATTAAGGATCATACCTCTCAGCCTAGGCTAGAATAGGCTAAAACATTTGGGGGTTTGATCTTATCCTTGAAAACCTCGAAAATGTATCCATTTGTGGATGGGTTTTACAGCCAAAATAATAAATTGAAGAAAAAAATATTCAATTTTTACAAGACCATGATCTAAAATTGGTAATTGGAGTTCAAAACCCTATGTCATGGTTTTTGAGGTCTACAGTTGATTCCCAATAAATGGTCCCAAATTTGGGGAATTTAAAGGAGACCCATTTGGCGAAATATGTGAACTAGGATAACCCCAAAATATATTGAGAATTTCGATGAAGAAAAATGGAGATAAAATCGATGGGAATTGGATTCATTGTTAAAACCCTAAATCTTGCCATGGTGCTGGAGAAGTGCGAGAAAGGATGGTGACAGCCTGACAGATGGCGATCTGTTATTGGTAAGTGTGCAATTGACAAGTTGGATTGGCGGTTTTTGTGTCGCTGGCATTTTTGGTATCGGACTGTATTACCTGGTTTTTAATGTTTTCTACTTTTTTTAGTTGGTCAAATGTAGTTTTCATATATATATTTTTTTGGTTGGAAAAGTAAACGAATTTTTTTTGTTACTAATAACGCTTAAATGACTAAAAAATATATAATGGTGTAATAATTTTTTTTACTAAGTAATAACACATGAGCAACTTAAAAATAGGTGAAAAATATATTTAATTTATAAACAAAATATGTAGAATTTTCCTAAATAATGAATCATAGTTTTAGGAAAAATTCTCTTTTGTTTCAGCAATGTTTGGTATTAACTTGTTTTTTCAACTAAATAGAGAAGAATCAATCAGATTCTATTTTTATTGGAAAAATATTGCAATACTTTTTGAAATGTGACATATATGCGAGATAAAAATGTGAATCAAAATATGAAATGATGGTTAGAAAAAATATTCCAAAATAAATTTCCAAAAATTAAATTGTTCAAGCAAAGTTGGAGTTTTATATTCCCTGCTTCTCAATTGAGTCTCTTCTTCAGTCTTCAATCTATGTTAGTTCAATGTTTTCAAACTTTTTAGTGAATTAAAATTTTTAAATTATATACATGTATAATTATTTGTAAAATTTTTCGACTTAAGAAGGTTTCACATAATACTGCTCATCTTGAAGTTTGTCACTCGTTACGTGATCTTCTTAAGAAATTTGACAACTTATTTTCGAATTTCATTGCATAAAACATACTATTAATGTTGTCAAAAAACTAAAATGATTGATAAAAATGGTCAAACAAGGGCAGTTGATTTTGGATTGAAGAAATATTTTTGAATCTAATAGAACTTAATATAACTTGTTTTAGAGTCAATAAGACATAACTACATTTGCATAAAATTGTTTTAAAATATTAATGGAAGATAATACTAAATACTTTTATAGATATGATATATATGATATAAAAATATAGTCAAAAAAATGTTTGAAGATTATTTCAAAATAATTTTATAAAAAAATGACTTCTCCAAACAAATTCATTTTTTCTTAATATGAATCACATCAATTTTCTTTGAAATGATATATCTATTTCTTGGATATCGCTATGTTCATGAAGCTCCAACAAATAAAGAAAAACTCAATTAATGCTATGAATTATGTTTTTGAATGCATAACAAAAAGTATTAAATGGTATTTTTCAAGCCTTGTATTGACTGGATACTCTAAAAGTGGCATCCAAAATAAGTCCATTCTGAATTACAGACAATAGAAAGAATAGAAGATCGAGTGGTTAGAATTTTATGACTCTATCCCAGAGGTCGAAATTTTGAATTTCATCGATACCATTTCCCTTCCCCTATTGTAATAGTATAAGTTGATCAGGAAAATAAAAAAGAATTACAAACAATTACAGACCAGTCCCACATTGATCTCTCCATATAAGATGAAGGAGAGAAGATTGGTATAAAAGGATTTGCCTAATTCCTTCAAAGGCATACCTTTCTCGGCCTTTTGGCTAAGATCAAGTGTAGTATCTGTTCTTATCAGTTTAATATCTGATACGTGGGCCATTGGCCCACATGATATTAAATTAATTTTTCTCGGGGAAGGGGCCAATACAGTAGCTTGCTACTGGGGGCCCATGAGCGTCGCCTTGGCTTTGCACTACCGCCTGGGCCTGGCGCACCCCATTAAATCTAGTCCAAATAGAAGCCCTGGGCTTATTAATTCAAGCACTGTTGGACTATCTGTTTTTTTTGGTACATCAGATTTGAGAAAATAATTGTTTTTGTTTTTTGATTTGAGACAATAATTGTTTTTGTTTTGAGGTATAGAAAAAAAATGTTAAAGCTTCGTTTTTTTTATAACTTATAATTATAGAAAATTATTTTATTTGAGTACTATTTGGAGAGAGAGATGAGGGGATCAAGTTATTGTATGAGAAAAATATTTTATTGAGCATTATTTGGAGGAGAAAAAAAATGAGGGAATGTGGTTAAATAAAACTGCATCCTGAAGGACAATTTTAACAAAATATAAAATAATAAAACAACACTAAAAAGCTTCCTCAGACTTGTGACTGGAAGAAAAAACCATCATTATGGATACTTTTCATTTTCCTTTTCTTGTTTGTCCTTTTTCTTTTTTTTCTTTTTATCTTTTGTTTATACAATTTTTACAAGGTTTTGGAGATGTTTAGATTTTGCAGATTGATACTAGAAGGAAATTGATTCTCTGAATGGAAAATAAGGAAAAATACCAGCAAAGCAATATTAAAAAATTGATGGGAAATGAGATATAAGAATTTAGCTCACAGATGAAAATATTTATACCAACTGTTAATGCCATCTTACACCAAATAATGGTATTATTATCACACTAATTGTTTCGTGGAGATATTATGTATCTTGAAAGAATTGGTTTGATCTGAACCAAAGGTCCCAACAGAACTTATTTCTAAAGGGGATTAGAAGGGTGCTGGAATATTTACAAACATTCTTGATCATAATGTTCAAATATTTAATAAATGGGTAGTTAGAGTTAGTTTCTGAGTAGTTAAACTCCTAAAAGAAGGATTTTATTTTTGAAAGAAAAAGAAAATTTTAAATGGAGAGACCAACATAACAAATGGCGTCCTCCTTTATAAGCACTTCGATCAAGAGTGTCTCTCTCTTTATTTTCTTTAACAAATTTAAGAAAAATTTATTAAATTTAGTGATATTGGCACACTCGATGTATGTGTAGATTTCAATAATTTTTTTTTGAAGAAAATTTAATTTATGAAAATTAATTTTGTATTTTAGAATAAGTATATGACTATTATTTAGATGTGATAGTTTTATTTGTCTGAGGGCATAATGGATATTAGAATTAGTTTCTGAATAGTTAAATTCTTAAAAGTAGGGTTTTTATTTAAAAAAAAACAAAAAAAAAAAGTTTAAAACGGAAAGATCAACGTACCAAAAGATGCTCTTCCTTTCCTTTGTGTATGGTATAGATAAAAAGCTTGTTGGTCATAAAAAAGAACACAGTGGCAATTAGAATCACGCAAAGGAGTTTAAAAAAAGATCTAAAATGCTTTTTGACTCATTTTGGGAGAATTCTTCACCTAATTTGAACTACAAGCAAAAACTAGAGTTCATACATTTTAAAAATTAAAGATGCATAATAAATTGTTATCTTGGTATAACTTTTTTATTTTTTTCTTTTATTTGCCATGCTACAATACTTAAGACATGTTTTCAATAACTTTTTTCTACCTGATTTTAGCTTCTGATTTTTGAAAAATCTATTTTGTAATATTCTTGACTGCTTTTTTTATAATTTTTTTGAATTGTTAAAATAAAATTAGGAGTAACTTATTTTTAGCTTTTCTAAAATCAGTTTTTTTTTTTTGATAAATCTTACACTATTATAATGGTGGTGGGGAATTGGTGTCGATGGGATTCGAACCCTTAACTGCTAGGGTGGAGTCATGAAATTCTAACCACTCAACTTTTTATTCGTTTTTAGTTTTTATAAAAATTAGATACTATTGAGAACAAGCCTTTATGATCAAATTATGATGTAGTACGCTGAATGGATTCAACTTGTACATTGGGTCATTGCCATAACATGTCAAAAATTATGCCAAATAATTATGAACTTAGTTAATCCACTTTTGTGAATATTGTAACACATATCCTGTAAAGATGACATAAATCTAAACACGATCCTCCGGAACATGTATCAAATGAGTACAACTTAATGTGCTTCTAATACTAGTAGCTCTTCCCCTAAGACTGATTTTTATTTGTAAATCTTTTATGGTACTCAAATGTGAAAGAATTTAGTGGAATAAGCTACTCCAGCAAAAAGGGTCAGTTTTACTTTAAGCAAAATCTCACTTAGAAGGGCATTAATGAGAAGGATCGAAGACAAAGTCAAGAAGGTGCAAATGCAAATTAATTACAAAATATCCAATCCTTGCTGCAGAAGCTCCTGTATTATATACCATTGATTCTTTCCTTGATGTGCAAGTATGTGCAGTTTGACTCTTAGCAGATGTCACTATTACGTGTGGACAGGGTTTTTGGCTTTTTTGAGAGAACATTTCATAGAATTCACCGATGCTCTTCATAGAAGATTATCTGTTATGTACTGTCTTTTTTTTTTATTATTTTATTATTTTTTCCCTTTGTATTTTGTTGTTCGAAGTTTTCAAAAAAATAAATAGGTTAGAGCTCTATGATTTTAATCGAGAGGTTCGGGATTCAAATCTTAATAATATTAAATTTTTTTCTCATTTTAATAGTGTTGGTTTGATAAAAAAACAAAAAAACAAATTGAAATCCCGATGCCCTTCAAGAAATAAAAACCATAGGAATTGATTTATTGCATAAAAACACCGTAGAGAAAGACCCTGAATTTTAAGTTACATATGGTTCTTGTTTATATTTTGGTCTTAAGTAATATGCTTGTTCCATCACGAAGTATTTATATTATACATCTAATGGGAGGAATTGCATCTTATCCAATTTTTTCCTTTCTCCTTCTATCACATCAAATTTTAGCTGCACAATAGTAATGTATATGAAATATTAATTATTAAGATAAAAAAATGGCTTTCTTTATTTCCAGTCTAATTTTGAAATATTAACCAAGAGATGAAAGCATTTATTTACTACAAGATATGTCTTATTTTGATGTTAAATTGGAGCAAGAAATCAGTAAATGGACAAAACCAATACCATGACATCCAATTTAGCAATTCAATGGTCTTTAATAGGACTTTTGGTTCTATGAAAGGTTAATCGAGATTAAAAAAAAGAGAGTAAATCTTCTCCTTGTCGATGCCCTAAAGAAATGAAAAACAAAAGACTAAAGATAAACCTTTTTGGAAGAAAAGACAAAGTTGGCTATCACAAAAATCATTCTGACAAAATGTCATATTATTCCTAAAATACGGTCTCTTTTTCTCTTGATTAGGTTACCATCGATAACTTCCCTAATAGTCAAATTTTATCATAATATTTTTTATTTTTAATATAAATTTAGAAAATTATTACATTTTTAGGATTTTTTTGAAAAATATTACTATTTTAGTTATAAAAATTCTTTTAGTGAACGTGTATGTCAAACAAATATTTAGTTAAAAACGTGTTTAAATTTTTCTAAAAACATGTTTCCAAACATGCCAAAACAAACAAAGAATACATTCTCTTATATCATTAACAGTAAAATTTGTACACATTCCTAAATTGTGTAAATGGAAAGTGAATCATATTTAACTAAAGTCAAATAAAGTGGAATTACCAAATTGTAAATCTGAAAAGATCTTTCATAAAGCTTGACAACTACTAGGGGCATTTTCGAAAATTCAAGAGTCATCCTAGTCATTGGCGCACTCCTACACGGCCAATCTCCACCGCCAGGTCCACGGATGGGGCCCGTGGACCAAGTACATGTAAGAAAAATCCCTAGTCATGTCTACATATATATATTCTCATACTCCTCACTTCCAACGATCCCAAACACAGCTCCGTCTCCATTGGTCAGTTATCTACTAGACCAGTAAAAAAATGACACGTATTTCATTTTTATAAACAAGAATGTAGTGAATCAAAACTCGTGCTTCCTTTCATCGTACGATAGCGGAAGATATTGCTACCTAATAAGGCCCGAACGTATCGCTTTCGCTTAGTGTCTCTCTCAATCTTTTATATCTCTAGTCCCCTCCCAATTGGGTACCCCTTACTCTCTCTCTCTCTCTCTAGAAAAACCCACTCTCTCAGTCTCTCTCTCTCTCTCTCTTCTGCCTATAGATACAATCAATACATAAAATTTTTTTTATAGTAACACTTGACTTGACCCCAACAAGCCGTCAGGGTTTTTGATCGCACCGCCGCTGCAAAATTGGAGACGCCGGCCGACCGGCCGCGGCAGCAATTATGGAAATGGAAATCGAGGACTCCAAGAGTATTGACGTCGGCAAGGAGGTTAAACAAAATGAGGTAATAGGAATTTTTCGGATGCGATTCTGTTTGGAATTTTGTGTGGGTTTTCTGTTTTGGGAATTGTTGTTTTTTTTTTTGTGAATGTTGGTGTTTTTTTTTGGGAGTTTTGGTGGTTGAATTTTGGTTATTGTTGAGTTAATTTGATGATGATCGGTGTTTTTGAGTGATTATGGAGTGGAATTGTTCGGTGTGATTGTGTTTGTTAGGGTTTCATTGTGTGGAATTGCGTCGTTTAGGTGATTTTCTTGAAGTTAATTTGTCTGTTGCGATAGTGAGAATGCATTAGGTGGTGGAAAAATTGTGGATTTTGAGGGCATAATTGTAATTTTGAATTTGGAAGCATGAGTTATTTATTTATTTTTTTAGTTAGGGCGGTAGCCATGATCTGGGAAAAAAATGGAGCTCACTTTTTGTTTAGTGTTCATACATCTAAAAATGTGGGAATTTGGATAATAGTGCAAAATCTGGTGGGTTGAATTTTGGAAGGTATTGGGATTTAGAGGATAAAACTTGAGGTTTGATTTGGTCTTGGTTATTTTGGTTAGGAAAGATATTGGGAATGAATTTTCTTGAAGGCCTTGAAATCCAATGTTTGAAGTTGAGCTGGAGATAACAGAGGCATGGATAAACTGTCAAGTTGATTAGAGCTTGACAGTGGAAGAGGGAGAGAATATTTAGATGGAAAGGGGATAATTCTTTAGGCGGCCATGGGAATATTTTGCCAACAGGTGTTATAGACATGTGAAGAAAGACGAGCAAGAAAAACTGCTGAGTATTTTCTGTTGGCATCAGTTTGGGGAGATTTGTTTCTGATTGTAGCTGTAACTGATGATAGCGTTCTGTTACTTGTGCTGTCGATGATTTCAAAACAGCTTATGCCTTATATTTTTTTGTTTATAAATTTCTGCCGTTCACTGAAAGTACTCCCCCTCCGTAATGTCAACTGAGGCTATACTTGTTTGAATCAAGATGAAAATGATGTTCTTGTGTATTACTAATCAAAAGAATTTTCTCTTTTCTCTCCAGAATTCTACGACCAAAGATGTTGAGAATCATGTGAGTATTGCTGGGTCAACCTCTGGATTTCTTACCTTGGGCAACTTAAATAGTTCAAATTCAGACTTATCATATCATGATGATGGAAATCATGCAGAAGATGCAATTGATGATGATGTTGATGTTTCTGATTATGAGGACAATGATGAATACATGTATGATGATGATGATGATGATTATCATTTGAGCATGAAACAGTTTGATAATGTGGATTTGCCTCCAGGCGTAGAGGCCTCTGTTTCTTGGCTGCAGGCAGCTGCCGTGAGTCCAAGTAAGTCAACTACTTCAAGTGTGTCAACCCAGTTCAATGTCACAGCTCCCTCAGCAGATTGGTTGACCTCTACCTCAGTAATTCTAGATACTCATAAAATAGAATATATTGCTTCAAGCAGTTCAGCAGCAACCGCAGAATCGAGCTCAAATGCTAAAGAGAGAGGGGAGGGTGGAGATGAAGTTATGAGGAAGTACGAAGTTTTCAAACCATTCGATACCGTTGAAGATTTTTCTGACCATCACTACACTAACATGGGCTTCCAAGGTCAACAGGTGATGTTTCTATCATAAAGAATGTTTTCCAATTTTTCTTCATAATAAATTCATGAACATTGATGTGTAAGGTTTTCCATGTTTACCAATATTATTTGCTAATATCTTCATGCTTCTTGTCGTGATAGCCACCAAAAGCGTGGACAAAGAAGATTCAGGAGGAGTGGAAAATTTTGGAGAAGGATTTACCTGGTCTGTGCTTACTGTATTTTGCTAGTCTGTTTCTGGAATACAAGTCCTTATTATTATTTTCTTTTTTCCAACTTTTTCCTTGAAATTCTTTCTCCCTCTCTTCCCCTCTCTCCCTCCCTCCCTTCCTCCCTTCCCACAGAGACAATTTTTGTAAGAGTTTATGAAGCAAGGATGGATCTCTTGAGGGCTGTCATCATAGGACCACAGGGCACCCCATACCATGATGGTCTTTTTGTCTTTGATGTTCACTTTCCTCCTAACTATCCAGACGTACCACCGGTATGCATTATGCAGTTTTGACGTTGTTCTTTAATTTTTTTAACTTTTTCTTTCACCTGGGTATTTGAAAACTGTTTGTTGTCTTTCTTCCTTTTTTTTTTTTTTTTTTTTTTTTTTTTGGTTAGATGGTTTACTACTATTCTGGTGGCTTGCGACTAAACCCTAACTTGTATGATTGTGGAAAAGTCTGCCTCAGCCTTCTTAACACGTGGACTGGTGAGGGAAATGAGAAGTGGATGCCAAAGACTTCGACTATGCTGCAAGTTCTAGTTTCAATTCAAGCTTTAATTTTAAATGCAAAACCCTTCTTTAATGAGCCTGGTTATGATACTCATTATGTTGGAGCCGAGGGGGAGAGGCGCTCCAAGGAGTACAATGAGAATGTATTCATCTTGTCGTTGAAGACAATGATGTATACACTGAGGCGGCCCCCCAAGGTATGTTTTATCCGTCTCTCATGGCTAATTGTTGCATTCTCCAACATGGATGTTTTGTGAACTCTGAACTCCCTTTGTTTGCTTCATTTTTTGATGAATCCGGCAGTATTTTTAATTTGAGCAAGAGCTTCTAATTTTGTACAGCAATGTTGCATAGGCACTATCCTGTTAGTTAGTTTGGCACAGAAGGAAAATTTTGATTCAGCTCAAATTTGGAACTTATGAATTTGGGAGCATGTTAGCAAAAGACACTAAACTTCTATATGGCTTTTAATCTGATTGAACAGGCAGGTGAAGGCCTTATATACTGTTAATCTAATTTCAAATAGGATCATAGATCTATTGTTATGTCAGTTGTTCCCCTCCATAAGGTATTAATAGAATTTGAGAGAAGAGTAGCTCGTTTTTCAATCGTGTGGCAGCTGAACTTAGTGATGCAAGCAGAGGCAATGGGAAAATCCTTTAGATAAACAAAATGACAAATTCAATGACAATGAGAAAACTTGTTTCATTGTCGTTTCTGTGGCTTTGCACCTACATGCTTGTATATGCCTGTATAAAATGATTGGATATGAATCAAGTAGGAATAATGAAATATAAACTTTTTTTTGGAGGCGGGGTGAGAAGGCGGAGGTTTTTATCTCCAAAGTAGCTTGTCGATATATATATGTGTGTGTGTGTGCACGACAGTATCCTTGCTTGTTAAAATACTTGGTGTGATAGTGATATCAGTACTTAGTGGCCTTTTCATATGTCAAAGCCTTGATATGATGATTTTATCTTTATTTTGTGTGCACCGTGGTTTTATAGTTTACCTGTGTTTCCAGCACTTTGATATGATGATTTTATTACTACACGACAGTGTCCTTGCTTGTTAAAATACTTGGTGTGATAGTGATATCAGTACTCAGTGGCCTTTCCAGATATCAAAGCCTTGATATGATGATTTTATCTCTATTTTGTGTGCACCGTGGTTTTATAGTTTACCTGTGTTTCCAGCACTTTGATATGATGATTTTATTACTACACGACAGTATCCTTGCTTGTTAAAATACTTGGCGTGATAGTGATATCAGTACTTAGTGGCCTTTCCAGATATCAAAGCCTTGATATGATGATTTTATCTCTATTTTGTGTGCACTGTTGTTTTATAGTTTACCCGTGTTTCCAGCACTTTGATATGATGATTTTATCACTACTTTGTATTAATAGTTTACCTCTGTTTCCAGCATTTTGAGAACCTAGTCGCTGGTCATTTTCGTGTTCATGGACGTGATATTCTCGCAGCCTGTAAAGCTTACATGGAGGGTGCTCCAGTGGGCTCTGTGTTCAAAGGACAAGCCCCTGATATTAAAGCTGTTGAAAAGAGTAGGTCAAGAGAGTTTAAAGCAGCAGTAGATAGAATGACGAATACCCTTGTTACAAACTTTACCAAGTACGGTGCACAGGATTGTGAACAGTTTCGTCTTCCACGCTGACTGTTTTGGCAGTAGGATTGTAAAGTATTCATGAGATGACTCTGTTTTTGATGCTTTGAGTCCACGCCTCTGGAGATTGCTTTTGCTACTTCAGGCTGATGATGCCACTACATAGCATTGAGACATATTTAACTTCTTTGCAGAATCAGTTGAAGTTGTAGATAATCTAAGGTATTATAGGGCCTAGAAGATGCCTTACTGGAGACAGTCTATGTCGCTGCATCTCCTGCTGAACTAAGAAATGCTTCATTCTTGATTTGCATCGTGCAAATCTCTGAATATAACGTCTTAATGCATGGGAGTTTTTGTTAAAGGGTTGCTGATATCTCCTGCTGAACTAAGAAATGCTTCATTCTTGATTTGCATCATGCGAGTCTCTGAATATAACATCTTAATGCATGGGAATTTTTTGATAAAGTGTTGCTGACATATATGTGTGTGTGTGTGTGTGTGTGTGTGTGTTTCAATGCTCTGTGTGTGTGTGTGTGTGTCTATATATGTATGCGCGCATCTCCTGCTGAACTAAGATATGCTTCATTCTTGATTTGCATTGTGCGAATCTCTGATATGCGCGAGGCGCGTTGCTTTTCTGCTTGGTTAAATGCTGAATGTACATTTCTGAAACTAACTCGTTCTCACATACAATCATGTAGCCGTCACAGCATGAGGGGCAAACGGAGGAACACAGGTTTATGGTATAATAAATGTGGACTTCTTTCTCTTCTTGTGCTTAATAATTGTATAAAATTTTGTTTTGGTTAAATAAAATCGTAAATTTGTGGTTACTTTTTATTGGAGAAATTCTTAGATGATTTCAGAGAAAATTTTTTACTTGATTTCGATCTACTATGTTAGTTACTTGTGATTGTGAATAGGCTCAAATCACGGTGGATTCGATTAACAGTTTCATTTGTAAATCTTGTGGTCGAAGTCAGGGTCCCTGGAGGAGTTAAGTTCGCACGGGATAAATGATAAGACTATCACAATGAATTCAATTCACCATTTCATTTGTGAATATATATAGTCTAAGGGTCATATTGGCAAAGGTCAAGTGGACTAAGTAATCGCAATTGAGTGGTTTCAGGTCTTCTGTTACACTTCATGTTACACCCGTTGATAGGATGACATGTGTCCTCTGTGATGAGAAGTTATAAAGAAGTTGGAGTCTGATTAGGTATTGGAGCGATTGAGGTATTTTTGTTACTTTATGAGAAAATTGTGGTTTTCTGCACTGCTTGTACATTGTTCTTCGAGAGTTGTACACGGATGCAGTTTTGGTGTAAAATAATGGTGGCATATGAGAAAATTTTGGAACTTAGAAATTTTTTTTTTCAAACAGTAATTAATTATATGGACTTTAAGTCACAGATGCAACCATCCGTTACAGAGTAGCTACCTTTACAAAATCATGCTGCATTCTACAGCCATACTGGGAACTAAGTAATTTATGATTGATGGATTTTTTGTTATTTTGTGGGGATTTGTAGATTTGTTGTACAATGTGCTGGGAGAGTTGTACACGGAAATACATGCTTTTCGATTTTGTGGAAAATTAGAATTTATTTTTAGAAACATTGAATCTTTCGAACTTTTCAATTTAAATTAGATCATAATGAGGGACGGTAATTGGGATGTTTTCCATTTACTTTCTATATATAAGAGCAAAAATATATTGTCAAATCACCAACCGTACTAGATACCGTGCTCTCATGCTCCATGATAGACTTTCTTTTCTTATAAAATGATTTTTCTTGAGGGCCGATTTCTTAATTATATGCAGCACTAGCCCACTATTTTTAGTTCAAAAAACCCGACAACATAATTATACGACAAGTTGGTTCACGCACGAAAAATAATGAATTCTTGATTATGTAGCCATATGAACTTCTGCTCTTTTTGTGCAACAATATATGGAAAGAAAACATGTTAAGACATATAAAAAATAAATATAAACTAGATTGGCTGCATCAAAACATATCTAGAACTTATGCTCGTGAAATTATACCATATTGACTGCACCAAAATATCACAAACACCAGCTAAGACGCACCAATAGTGGTCATAATCCTTTTGAGACAAAAAGCACTTGCCACTAACAAATTGACCATGCTTTTAAAGTGTAATTGCTACTTTTACTTTCGCCTCGGGCTAATGCCATTTCAAGCAGACTTTTTTAAATGGTTTTGAAAGGTGGCATTTTTCAGATTGAAGCTTCCAAATAGATCGATCCCGTATAGAGATTGATAGGCGACAGCCTTCTTTGGGACGAAATGGATATTTGACTTTAATTAGAACTGGAGTTTGGGACACTTTTCAACTTCTTAATAGTATAAAGTTCGAGATTTTAAAGCAATGCTTTCGTTCATCGATGTTTTCACTGGTCGAACAGAAGATGAGTTCGAGTAAGGTGGTAAAAAATGAACAATGAACTGAGAGGGGTCGACCTGGACCGGTGATCAACTATCTCCCAGCAATCTCCAGGACCGCAAAATGTACATACATACATACATACATACATACATATATGTATGTGTGTGTGTAAGGTAAGTAGTTGAATTCTATTGCTATGATAGACGATGTGCATACAATATACACCACTTTTTTCACGAATTGTACTTTCATGTCCTGGCTTCATTTACCACTGACAAGACCCGCTGGTTTCAAACTGATTTGCCTAGAGATGAGACCCATTAAGAAAACAAAGTCGATTGAAGAACACCCGATTCAACACAACTTAACAGCAATTTAGACGGAAAAGACTACCTGCCATAATGAGATTATTTCAGCATATTCTCTTATATTGATTATTATGGTTAAAACTTTTTAGTTCTGGAACTTCTTGCCCTTCAGAGTGACAGCCAAACAAGTTTCCGAAGACAAACACAAGAAATGACACACAATAAACGGAGAACAGAAAGTTATATAACCAGTTTTTGCTATTGCAGAATATAAGAACTGAAAATGTCATACATAACAACCAATAAAAAAGATCAGTCGAGATGACAGAAAAATAAAACGCACCTCTTCGATCTCTATACATACTAAATAGCATCAGAATGAACTTTTTATTTGAATCAAGATAGAAACTTCCATGTTATCAGCGTAGCTGCAACAACACAAGTTGGTGATGTGCTTACCCAGACCATACCCTCTGAGGACCTCCAGAAGAATGTCCATTCAATCTATCCAGCACGGTGTTAAAATCAACAGGCTGACCACTCTCCTCCAGCCTTTGAATCACACTGACAACATGATCGCCCCTATAGCCCATGCTTACCAGTTTCTCAATCAATTCATTATAAGGATGGTTGCGAACAAACTGTGGAGGACGAACAACAATACTAGAGCTTGTTGCAGGCTGTAGATTCTGGGAAGGCATACTCGTTGGAGGATAAGCACTTTGTGGAAAGTGAGGTTGTTGAGCCGGATGATGTGCTCGTCCTCCTTCATCATACATTATATATGTATTCCCAGGGGTTGGATGTGGTCCACTAGCTGCATACCCATCACCTGGAGAGGTATAAGTAGCCTTGGGATGCTGTGGTGGTGGAGGCTGTGGTTGAACTGGTCTCACAGACCCACTGTACCCATAAGGAATAGTTTCTGGACGGACAGGACCTGGTTGTGAAATTGCAGAAAATTGTACTTGAGTTGGCATGCTATTAGGCAGAGTCTCTGGAGGAGAAGGATTTGGCTGATTAGGCAAATACGAAGAGTAAACAGGAGGAGATAAGGGTCTAATCTGTGACTGCACAGATGGCTGTTGCAGTGATTGAACCTGCTGAGGTAACTGCTGGGACCACTGCGGCTGGTACGGAGGAATTGGTTGAACCTGTGGAGTCTGATTTACTTGGGACTGTGCTGGCTGTGGTGCCACCCTAGAAACATCTTGCATTTGGGGAGCTCTATACTGCGAATCAGCTGGCACATATTGACCCTGCGATGGTTGGGCTGCAGCAGGGATATTCGGCAGCTGAGGTGGAGGTAAATAATAAGCCTGTGATTGTGGCATGCTTTGAGATGGCACTGTTGGTGGGGGGACCACCGGTGGCAGCAGCGGCGGCTGCTGCTGCTGCTGCTGAGGGAGAACCTGGTGGGGCAGTGCAAGTGCTAATTGCTGGCCATGTGTATCTGAGGAGTTCTCACTCTTTTTGGTTTCAGAGGAAGGTGGACTAACTCTCTCCTCCTTCTGTTGCAAATTGCTTGCTGAAGAAGATTCTTTCTGCGCAAGCTGAAGCTTGGCTAGTTCCTTCTGAGCCTCAGCAAGTTCCTGTTTATCTCTTAGGATCTGAACTGACCTGTGGACCTGCACCGAGAATTGGGAACAATGGGTCCATTAAGACATTAATTAATTTAGAAAAGCCAAAACCACCTAGAAGTTATCATATAGGAGCGAAGCAGGAAGGAAAGAAATTAGGACAAAAATCAAATCAAAGGTCAGTTATGCACTACTGTGCATATGTTGGAATTACCTTATTATAGTCCTCAGGGAGTAAGAGCAGATAGGATAGATTCAGTAATACTGATGAATAGTTAATCTCCTACATACAGCTGTGACACAAACTGCGAGTCAGGGGTTTTAGGCACTAAGAGAGTTTAAAATTAATCATCCATATTACATGGACATGGCATATGAAGTAGCTGCTGTTCATGCAGCATCTATTGATGAATTTTCTGTGAGAGGATTACATATTCAGGTTGATTGACTGACAACAGAACAGAAGGTTTTGCAAATATCCTTGCACTATTCATGCAAAATCTTTAATATTAACTTGCTCATCTACTAGGAAATCCATGAAGGGAATTCCTTAATAATCATCAATACCAAAGTCATTGCCTCATTTCCTCTTGTTCCATCCCACTTTTTTTCTCCCCCCCAAGAGCAAGGGTGGGAGAGGTAAAGATATAATCATCATTACCAAAGTCATTGTCTCATTTCCCTTGTTCTATCCCACCTTTTTCTCCCCTCCAAAACCGAGGGAGAGGGAGGTAAAGATCCAAATTCAACGGCATATAAAGCTTAAACTATAGAATAAGAGAAAATAAGTTAGAGGTTAACTTTAAAATTAGTCTTATCTATTTCATTGACATTTCTCTTTCTTCTCCCTCACCTTCCCTTGCCAAACCAAATATTCTGAAGAAGTTATAAACCATATATAGTATTTCTTTCCATCTCCCATTTTGAACCGTCAAATATTGCAAAGAAGTAACTTATGCATAACTATGCTTACTACATTAGGAACATAAATATCCGATATATCTTACAAACATACCTCTTGGAGATGTTTCTCAAGTGATTTGAGCTTTGACTCTGCCTCCCCATGATCACGAAGTAATTCTGAACGCATTTCTCCAATGGTTTTATCAAGGTTATAGCAATACAATTCCAGCTGGGATAAACGTGAACTAATACCCTCCAGAAAGCGCATGAGATTGTCTGCATATTTCTTCATAGTCCTCTCCACAGTAGCAATCACATCTTGATTAAACGAAGATTCTTCTGGTGGACTATAAGAACCTGCAGGAAAAACTGATGATCTTGCCATTCTGCTTTTGTGGAACTCCTGCTCAAAATTAAAACAGATCCCTATTAATCTGCTGGATGTTAGTCAAAATAACATCAACAAACAATTGGGAACATCCTGTATGATGTGCTAGTATCAAATTTAGATACATAAGGAGCACAAAAAAGAAAGGGAAAAAATGATGAAGACAGAACAATTTATGATCTCCAAACCAATATTACTATAGTGAAGTGATACCCGCCTTCCCAAAATAGAAGGCCTCACGACAGTAAAACAACATTACGAACACAGTGTCGATTCAAAATAAGTTCCCAATGAAAATTCCAAAACATGAAAGCAATTGGACATTTATATATTATTATCAGTTGGCACCACATTCATACCCACCACTTAAGTCCGTGAAAATCCAATTGTTTCTCGACCAGTTATTGCGAGATAAAGTAAGAACCGACTATGCTAAGTTGAAAAACAAACAGAGACTCTAACTGAAACTTGTCCACCGTAAGTTTCTTTCACAACTTCCTTCAAGTAAACATTTTGTTGTGATATACAACACAAATCCTCTATCTCACAGTTACCAATGCAACAACATTTCCACCAAGGAATATATACTTACCCAAGCATCAATATAAAAGAAAGCATTGAATTCATAACATCATCCGGACATAAGAGGTCAAATTCTCAAAAACGCTTTAGTTTATTTGATCATTAACATAAACCCACTAAAAATTAAGTCTTGATATACCAAAAAAAAAAAGTATTTTCCCAATTAAACAATAAATTATCAATCAAAACCTAAAATCCCCAAAACTCAAACAAATTACCAAAAACCCTAAAAAAATTCCAGAATTTCGATCTATTCACAATCAAAACCCGAATGGAATTAAAATAAAAACAGAAAATACCTTAGCAGCATTAGCTCCGATTACAGGGTCGGAGTGGCTGCTTCCATTAGATCCATCCTGATTACCAAAATCTTCATAAGAGCACAAGATATCATCCGACGCAAAATTGAATCCTTTTGTGCCGGAATTGTTGGCCCGACCGGTCGATCCAGATGCCATTAGTCAAATTTCACCAATCTCCAATCGAAAAGTCGCCCCAACGTTTCTTCAAAATTTTCTATCGATTCCTGATTTTCGCGTATTTTTTTTTTGTTGCTATAAAAAAGAGAAATCTCCTCTGTATCTGTGTGCGTTTGTGCGTGTGGATGAAGGTGTTTAGTGTGAGAAAACGTTTTTAAAGTGAAAATCGTGGGGCTAAGATAAGGTGGACTCACCGACTTCTAATGATAATTTGCCGATAAGGATGAGGTGAGGTTAGATTTTAGGGGTCAATTAAGTTATTAGTTTAATAAAATATAAGTATATCATAAGGTATAAGGTGTAAACAAGTTTAATGGAGTTCAATATTTTAGTGTTAGAACTTGGTTTGGTTTTTCTAAATAAATTTAATATTTTGTTCATGTTGATTACTAATTGAATTGAGTTCAAATAAACCTATGAATTAGCTTGAATTAAATTAATCAAATTTGGTTTTACCAACTGAAGAACTAATCTTAAAAGAACACTTGTTGAGTGGGTTCGATTTGAGATTAGAGTGACTTGGTTTGCTTTTGTAGCTGGTAAATAGTAGTATAATCATTGTGTAATTGGTGTCAATTTTCAGTTTTTTTGTTTTAAATTTTGGAGTAGGTTTCTTTGGAGTTGTAAAAAAATGGGGTAAGATTGAGTTTTAAGAAGTAAAAAATTATATGTAGATTTGTTCCCTTTTTTTTATTTTGAAATACAATGATTACAATATTTATTATATCAAGATTTGTATCATATACAATTTGAAACAAAATTTTCAATTTTGAAGACGAAAATTATAATCTACACAAATCGGCACGCTTTCTAGATTATTGCACATAGATACCTTTAAATTGCAAGGTCGAAATTTGAACCCGGACCTTCACCCCTGACCACTAAAGTTGGTTTTAAATTTTTTTAATAACGAATAGATGGTCGAGAAATTAAAGTTCTATGATTTCATCTCAAAAGTTTAAGGCTTGAATTCTACCAACAATATTCCTCTCCCCGATGTAATATTATAAATTTAATAAAAACAAAAGATTTGTCTCTATTGCTAATGATTCTAAGAAGAAGACTCAGCAACAAAAGACAACTGTTATGCCGTTTTTTGATTTCTTTTTTTTTTTTATCAAAAAAGCTAAAAGCAAGCTTTGACACCAATTGGGAGCATAAATATGTAGCTTTTGTAGAATCCAAAACTAAAATCAAGTGTTTAGAATTGTCAAAAAAAAAAAAAAAAATCAAGTGTTTAGAATCATGTGAAAACGGGCTCATAGAAACCAATGAGATTTGTGTAATTCTCTTTTCATTCTCTTTTCCATTTTTCTAGTTTATCTATTCTCTCTTCAAAAGTATGGTGAGTCTTGGAGTCTTTGCACCTTATAGTGTTAGTTTTCAAATATGCCTAAAATACCCTCATGTGCTATTTTATCATATTAATTGTGTTCTAATTGTAGTAGAGTTACAAACTCTTTACATTCCTTTGTGAATTTCATTGAATTTAATTTTTGTTGTTAATTAAAATAAAATAATTTTCCATATAAAAACCATTTACCTACCCTTCAATTCAATTCTCAAGAGACCAATAATACCAATAAACTTTAACATTTGTTCATAAGTTAGTTTTGACTTTTTAAAAACCAAAGGATGATGATTCGTAAAATTGTCACTATAGATTCTAAGAAAACAAGCAAAGTACTAAATTGTACTAAATTACGTTAATAAAATATAACATAGCTTTAAATTTTATTAAATGATTACAAGTATTATGTTTAACAAATAAGTTGTTTCCAAAAATAATATATTGAAATTTGGGCTATGAATAAGCACTCTACTAGCAAGTTCTTTTTTGTCTCTTTTTTTAATACATCTATGTCAAGCTAAAGTTTTGGTGATTGATGAAATAATTCAAAAATAATATATTAAAATTTGGGTTATAAATAAGCACTCCGCTAGCAAGTTTATTTTATTTTATTTTATCCATGCCAAGCTAAAGTTTGGTGATTGATGAAATAATTCAAAAAATTGTATACATTTTTCAAAGTTCAAACAACAAATTACATACTTATCTAAATGGTTCATAACTATTGACTTTAACAATCTATAAAGGATGAAAAAATTTTAGGTACATGTTTTTCATGTAAAATTTAAAATAGATAGAGCACTTATAACAAAAAAATAGTACAAGATGTATGATTTTACAAAACAAAAATGAGAAATAATTCAAAGAGTACTATTAACGTTGACTCATAATTTTATTTGTGAAAGAACCCCTTTTATTTCATTTTTTGAACAAAACTTCTTCGATTAGACAAGGATTTAAAAAATATAAAAATACGTAACAAACATTTGTAAAGTCGATTTCATAAATGAATACAATAAGATACTAAATGATATACTTGTACAAAAATGGAGTTTTCCATATCAATGATATAAAACAATTTTACTTGATTGCAATGGATCTTTTTTCACATTAAAAAAAATGATTGTTTGCATCATTTAGAAGGCAACTAAGTTAATTTTGTCAAATTCTTTTTAAGTTTTTTTACAACCATGTTAAACGTCTAACACGCAAATGACTATAATTGAAAATTCACCAATCTAAACACACTAATTGAATAAAGAACCTGGATTCTAAATGGGAAAAATATGTATCTTATTTATAACTATATAGTTAAATAAATAATTACTTTTAGAATCTAATATTACACATATTAAACAAAGTTTTTTTCACCAAATTAATAATTACTATTAAGATGTATGGGATTTCAAGTATCCATTTGAGTTGATATATTGATAGTACATTATAAAGTAAATAGGTTTTAAGTTTAATCATTAATATTTGTAGAGAAAGAACTTCAAAATATTTTTAACAACATCATTTTGTAAATAAAAAAATTTTAATATAAATTTTTAAGTATAATGATACTTGAACATAAAATAGATTTGATTTATCATAATGCCAGCTATATATTATCTGCAAAGCTTTAAATAAAAAATTTAAAAGTTTTAAGGTTATGACATTCAAATTCAAACCATAAATTTCAACAACAATTATTTTAAGAAAAGAATAATAGATAATCAATTTAGCATGGTATTCATAAAATTATATAAAGTTTTAGTATCCAAGAAGTATTATATTTTAAAATAAATTTACATTTACATTATCTCAGTTTAAAACTTGCACCTTCCAAACAGCTATGTATGTGCGTTTAAATAATTATTAACATGTTTAGAAAAAAGAAGATTTATCCTTTTTTTTTGTCTATATACAAATTAATTAAATAAAAAATGCAACTTCATGCAATGTTAGAGAAAGAGTTGTCAATTAGATATTATCTCTTACTTAAGTTCTTTTTATCTTTTATTTTTTAGACTATTGGTGCAATAAAATTTAGATCGAAAAAAGAATGTGACTCTGTCCAATGTACCTATGATGATCAAGAGTTACGAATTTTATTAAGTGAACTCTCCTAAAGTTTATCTTTTGTGCTAGTTTTTGAAATTTATCTTTTTTATTATTAATAAAATAAATTCAATAGAACAAAGATGTGACTTATTTAATATAAGAGGAAGAATTTTGAGTTCAGTCAAACATATTATTTCCTAAATTTTGAGAAGTAACTTACTCTGTGCACCCAAACGCATTCAAATAGCATTATCTCACATATTTTAAATTGTTTTAGGAAGGGAAATGTTTACTATTTTAAAAGAAGGCATAATTCATTTTTTTGGTTGTCCAAGAGAATGGGAATTCTTTAATTTAGAAATATTATGAAGTTCTCTTAATGTATCGAGAGGCATGTATATACGCTATTGAAAAAGCCTTTTAAAACCACTTAAAAATGAAGTATTCATATGATCATTGTATGTAAGTTAAGAATTGTTCTTGAATTTTTTGCAAAATACTTCCTAATTTTTCTCTGAGTGGTACAATTTTGAATTGATTGATTAAACATTTTATTCTTTTCTGGACTATATACTTTTCAAAAATTTTTTGGGCATACTCTTCAAAATAAAAATAAAATTCCCATACACTTATGATTCATCTCACGTATTATTACATTATTAAAAATATTTTATAATAATATCACACTGTCAAAACACATATCAAGGATTTTGAAGAGGATGTAGAAGTTAATATAATATTTTTCAATTCATTCACTTTGTTTCTAATACATTTCTTTATAAAATAATTAAATTTCTCATAACTACAAATTTTTTTTAAAGAAAGAGGGATATCATATTCACGTGCAACGCACGTGTTTCATTACTAGTTGTACTAATGGTACAAGTGGATTTTGTCATCAATCTGTACCCAAATTCATAGGTTTTTGTCCTACCTTGACGTTAAAAAGGGAACGAATCATCATTTACAATTTTGTTTGTGGCTTAAGAATGGTGTGATTTTAATCCTGTACTTGGTAGCATAAAGAGTAAAGACTAATAAAGGAGCAATTTGGCTAAAATTCGTAAATCACTATTATTATGGATATTATTAATACGACTATGTGTATAGATTTTGACGATTCCCCATAACACGTTGGATATAGTAATAGAACAAGTATCATTCCCTTTAAAAAAGTTAACGAGTTTGATAAAATAATATTTTGTAAGAAATTATTGAAACTTCTAATTAATCACTTTCATTACGATTGAAAGTTAATGATAATTATTTTTCAAGTATCAATAATAGGTGCCATTACTATCGATGCCCAAACCCTCCTTGATTCCCGCAAACCAAATACCCCACATGAATCAAGGCTATTTTATATAGCTAATCTCTAATTGACTTGTATATATTTTACTGAATAATATAAATTTTCTTGTAAATAGAAGTCACGTGTTATGGATGGCTACGTTGTTGCTTCGGCTTGAGATATTTGGCACAAGTCAAGCTAATTGTCCGCTTCCCCTTTCCCTTACCGTTTCAAAAAATAAACTAAATGAGGGCTTCTACATCGAGAGATTAGTATGTGAGTGTGTAATATTTATGGTACCTCAGTCCCTCATCTAGTCAGCAATTGCCTGGACGGTGTGGGTTAGTGGGTTTTACTTTAAGTTCCCTTTCCTCTTTCCCTTACCGTTTCAACAAAAAAAAAAAAAAAAAAAGCTAGTTGTTGCTAGTTGAAATCTCTAGAACTTGTCATATTTAGCGGCAAAATAACCAATGGAATTCCTGTTAATGATGTCACAGGATGAGTTTAATTGAAAATGAACTAGCCACAAATGGCCCAATATCCAATCAATGATCAGTCACTTAACTCATGACCTCCCAAAAAAAAAAAAAAATGCTCACAAAAATTGATTGAGATACGATTAAAGATTTCCAAAATTTTCTTCCTAATTAAGCGTAATGTGAAATCAAAAGAGAATTTATGATAACATGTAAAGAATAACAAAGGATGTTAAAATTGACTACATTTTCAATTACACCAATGAGGAGTGCTCCAAATACTTCGCTGCAAAAATTAGGAACTATAGTGCAGCAGCTGCCAAGTTTGTTGTAGTTAGGAGTATATTGACGACGTGTAGTTCATAAATGGTCACAGATTGCAGTAACCTAAGAACAAAAAATAATCCAAGGCAGAGAAATTGGTGAGTTTTTGACTAAATAGAAAATTTGAACTGATTTTTCATTACATTTTATATATAAAGTATGTTCTCAATAGCTTTTTATTTTTACCTGATTTTAACTTTTGATTTTTGAAAAATCTATTTTATGATGTTCTCAATTACTTTTTTTTTTCTATTTTTTGAATTTTTAAGCTAAAATTAGGAGCAACTGATTTTTAGCTTTTCTAAAATCAATTTTTTTTTAAAAAATCAGAAACTATTGAAAACAAGTCCATAGTTATACAGGCATCACCATTAAATCGGTAATATCCCTACTTGCTGAACTAAATATTGGGCATATCAATAAGTCTTCTATTTTAATATTTTTTTGGTAAATGGCATCACAAAATGTAGAACCAATAACATTCCTTGAATTATTTTGAGTGCTTTATATTAGGGAATTTTATTTTATATTATTTTTTGCCTTAGGGCAAAGAATAAAAGCGCAATGAAGTGGTTTAAAAGCTAAAAATCAAACTAAAAATTCTAGATGTTTAAAAAAGCCAATAAAAAATAATTAATAAAAGACATCTTACCTTTCAAAAAATAGCTTACATTTAAAGTTCCATATGATTAGTAAAAACTTTGTGCCCATAAACTATTCTTAAGTTGGAAAACTATTAGGCTAAAAAAATTGCTTACAGTACTAGGCCCACTTGAATTTTATTTTTTAAAAATTGAATTATTTTCATAATCCTCTATTACTTTTAGTAAGCCTTATTTGGTTCGGTTAAGAGACAAAATAATAATGTTTTAGCAACAAAAAAAAAAAAACTGAACAAAGTAATAGTGTGTGCGCAGATCTCAAGGATGCAATTATGATACTATTTTGACAACTTTGTAGTCTAAAACTTTTTGGAATAAAGTGAAATAATACGTACCATATTACGAGGCCTTCAAAAGATAAGGAAACATAGCACTTTTGCTTTAAGCAAAACCAAGGAAATGTAGCACTAAAATTACCAAAAAAAAAAAAGAGAAAGAGGAAGGAAAACATCAAACATGGAACATAACATTCTTCGTTTTGAGAAAAACAAGAAGACAGCAAAAGCATATAAACATCAAAACTACCAAAAACAACTTAAGTAGAGAAGAAAACATTAACTTTGAATCCCTGTTATGGAATGCTCCAAAACGTTTAGGTAAAAAGCCAAAAGGGTTCTGTCGGTGGTAATTCTCTATTTAAGAAGCAACCAAGGAGAAGATCCATCCCCCATCATCATCACCAAAGACCCTTTATTTGTTAAACAGTCTCGTACGTAGCAGAAATTAAGGAGAAGAAGAACATGGCCAGGACCGAAGACCAAGATTGTTGCGATGTCTGTCTACTCGTTGTATTTGTTACTGTTGGTATTACAGCTGCCGGAATTTGCATATGGGGCATCATCAGAAGTGAGACAAATGAATCATTCAGATGGGGATTCAATACCTTCATGACAGTTGTTGCCGGTAGTGTATCTGCAATTTGCATGCTTGGGCTGTGTTGGCAGTGTTGGGAAAGAAGACGTAGCGCATCCAAGAAGGACGACGACGATGCGGAGATTGAGGAAGCTTAAAAGCAGATAATACAACTAATCTGCACAATATATCAATGATATTTATGTTTGGCAATTTCTAGATTTGCAATTATATATTTATGTTTTGGTAGTTTGATAATTTAGCATTGGTTTATGTTCATCCAAGACGAATATCTATGATTTTCTAATATAATATGATTTATTAATTATTATGTTTTACTAATATTAATAGGAGAAGTTTTATATTTACTGTCAGTGCAAAGATTAATTTTTAAGTTCTTTTCTCTGATGAACGAATGCATACGTATATTATGACATACAAATTATTACGGTGTAGATTCTTCGCTCGTATAAAAAAAAATTTCGCTCGTATAAAAAAGATTATAAAGTTTCTTTTACACAAATAAAAGATAAATTCTTCGTGTTACACTAGCAAAAATACATATGTGACACAGAACAAATATTATGAATTATGGTTCACACATGTGATTACTATTTCGAGTTCTATATCTGATTAAGATGTACATTTGTTCGTATAAAGTATTTTTGTACTGATGTGTATAAGATTTATATCTATACCAATTATTAGAAACTTCAGCTTCGAGTAATGGATTGTCTCACAATGTTCATGTGCTTTTGAATTGGCAATGCAAAGTGGAAGAGTGGGATGGAGGCAGTTTAACTTGTTTGATTTTGATACCGTTTTAGTTGTTGTTTTTATTTTTTTTCTTGGATTTTGGGAAGTAAAAAAGTTTCTTTGCTTAACAAATTAATTTTATAGGTTTGTCCTTTTTTGTTGTGCTCAATTAAATTAGGTTAAAGACAGCAGCAAATAAATTCTGCTCTATTTTTTTGTCAAACAAAATTGCCATAAAAGTTAAGTTCACATAGACGCCAATGGTTTTCAGTAATCCAAAAACATTAGGTTTCGATAAGTTTATTAATTGGAAAAAGAATGACAACAACAACTTCTTTCTTTCTCTTTGATATAACATTCTCTTTGACTTTCTTTTTTTTTTTTTTGGGAATGAGATGTAAAAGGAAATATAATTTTTTTTTATTTTGAGGAAAAAGAAGAGACAGTTAGCATATAAACATTTATTTGCCAAAACAACCTCGTGAAAAAGAAACACTATGTAATTAGAATCCCTATAAAAAGAATATATAAATTTACAACTGGTATCCTTATAACTTACTATCTTAAAACATATATTCACATTGATTACCTTTTACATTCAAACATTTAGGGCTTGTTCTAAATAGTTTTTTATTTTTATAAAAATTTATTTTAAAAAAAAACTAAAAAGCAATTACTCCTGATTTTAGCTGAAAAAAATCTAAAAATATAATAAAATGAGCAGCTGAAAACATCACAAATTAGATTTTTGAAAAATCAGAAGCTAAAATCAGGTAAAAAATTTTTTTGAGAACAAGCCCTTACTTGATTTAATTTAACTTTTTTGAACACGAGACTTCTCCTATTTTCAAATAATCCGTAAAGAGAGCTAAGGAATTTAATTTTATAGGTTCGTTTTGTTGGACTCAACCAAATTTAATCCAAAGGCAGTAGCAATTAATTTGATAAGTTAATTAGCGTTGGAATATGAAAGAGATTCCTTTCCCCTTTCTTTTCGTTATTTTGGGTGGGAGTGGGCCAGACGTTCAGCATTGAATAAAAATAAACCATCGAAAGGGCAAGAACGAGTGGGTGTAGAGTCAACAAAATAGATATAATATTTATAATGGTAATATTGAATATACATTTTTTTATTATCAGTAACAAAAAAAATATGTTATAAATGAGCCCCAAAAAACCAAAAAAAAAAAAAAATCACCCAAAAAAAAATTCAACTATATCGCAATAGTAACGATATTAATATATTTTTGTAACACTTTTTTAAATCATAAAATACATATCATCATGGGCATAATTCATGTAAGAATTTTCTCATATCACCTTTCCCTTCACACTGTGGAGTTTGTCTAATCAAATGCTTTTACTTTTTATATATATTTTTGAGATATTACCAATTTGGTCCATCACGTTTTCATAAAAAAAAATTTTAGTCCTTCATATTCAAAATTAACCAAAATAATCAAATTCTCTTATTAGTCCAAAGCACATTTTTGCTCAATTTTTCGGCAAAATTAGGGGTAAAAAATGGAAACACACATGTTTTCCTCTATTAAAAAAAATAAAATTAGCCAATTTGATCCTAGATAGTCATTTACAAGTGCTGGTCAATGAATTGGAGATTTGATGATTCTGAAATTAGGGTTTTTGATTGAGTGAAAATAGGAAAAATGGGCAAATTTCACTTTGTTAATAGTAGAAAACTTGTGTGTTTTTAGTTTGCCCTTCACTTTGTCGGAAAATTGAAGAAAAATGAGCTCTAGGACCAATCAGGATATACTTTTTATATTTAAGAAACTATTTTGATTGATTTTGAATGTGCAGGACTAAAATTTTTTTTGTAAAAATATGATGGACCAAATTGACAAATTTCTCTATATTTTTTGTACAATACCTATCAATTATTTCCCCTTCTTTCTAAAATACTACTACGAATCATTTATGTTTGTCAGCTCTTTTCCCTCAAAACGCAGAAGATTGCTGTTTTGTTTATGACAAAAACAAGATATCAAAAAACACGAATGTTACCGAACGGCCCCTGCTATTTCTCAAACTTCCTAGTTCCATCATCCCTTTTCCTTCCCTAAGAATCCCAGCAAACAAAAACAAAAACTTAACCAAAATCCACAAAAAAAAAAGGATTATAATAATAATAATAATGACCCATAACTTCCCTAAATCCCATCAAAAAGCCTAAAACATGGCTGCATTTGCCACCTCTTTCACCACAGTTTCTGAACTTCTTGATCCCTCTTCGCCATCCAGAACTCCAAAATTTATGAACCTCCTGTGTACTCATCAATCCCCACAGAAATCCCACCTCAAAAATCCTACCTTTACGCTCAAACCACCCTCCCTCTCCATCATCTTCTCCACCAAACCCTTAAAACCCTTTAAACCCTACTTGAATTCAAACCCAGTAAGATCCCTTTTCACTGGCATTGTTGAAGAAATGGGTGAAATTAAACACCTGGGATATGATAAAGATGACAGCTTTACCATGAAAATCCAAGCAAAAACCATTCTTGAAGACATCCATTTAGGTGACAGCATTTCAGTCAATGGAACTTGCTTAACAGTCACAGATTTCAATACCCAATTGGCTGAATTCACCATTGGATTAGCCCCAGAGACTTTGAGAAAAACCTCTTTGGGTGAACTGGAACATGGGTCCTTGGTGAATTTAGAGAGGGCTTCAAGTCCTTGTACTAGAATGGGAGGTCATTTTGTGCAGGGCCATGTTGATGGGACTGGGGTCATAGTGAGCAGGGAGCCAGAAGGGGACTCATTATGGGTGAAGGTGAAGACTGGGAAGGAGTTGTTGAAGTACATTGTGCCTAAAGGCTTCATCGCAGTAGATGGGACTAGCTTGACTGGAGTTGATGTGTTTGATGATGAAGATTGTTTTAACTTTATGTTGGTGGCATACACACAGCCAAAAGTGGTGATTCCTTTGAAGAAAGTTGGGCAGAAGGTGAACTTGGAGGTGGATATATTGGGTAAGTATGTGGAAAGGCTACTCAGTAGTGGATTTGTTGATTCGATCAAATCATTATAACTTCAGAAGGTACATTTCTAATCGATAAATTTCATGTAATAGGTTTATTTTCAGATTAAGGGCCAAATTTAGTTATTAAGAGATTTTTTTGTAGTCGGCCATATTTCTGTTTGGTGGGGAATGTAATTCGTTGACCTTTATTGGAAAGGAGTTGTTTGTAGCTATACTTCTAAATTTTGGGTTTGAATTAATGAAGTTTGGATCAGCTGTTTTATAATGTTTCTAGGGAATTTTCTAGTTGAAGCTGTGGAGAGCAAAAAGCTTAGTTTGTTGAGACTGTATTAGGAACTAATAAATGCGTTTGGTGTCATAATTCTTGTCATCTATGTGTGGACATAAGGAGTTCAAAGCAAATACAGAGGGTGAAATCTAATAACATAATCTTTTAGCCTTCTACACTGAGATGTTCCAAAAGTTAACAGTACACGAACAGGACATAGGATATTACTATTATATATCCCAAAAAATGTAGCATTTTGTCTTCGGTTTTGTGATTGCAATCTATTTCCCTTGGATAGCCCATTTTGAAAGATGAGACAATAATTGAACTCGTTTTTAACCATTTTGTTAAATACAATATTTGTTTCATTTTATCACTGAAAACAATATCACCGTTGTATTGTTGTCATCTGTTTGAGTGTATGTAAGGTGTCCCCACGAAGTTATACCATAAAAGGCTTGCTGTTTTGATCCGATACTTTATTGAGGGTCTGTCCATGATAAATTAGACATCTCAACATGAAACCCAGTGTTTCATCTCAGTTAGTTGTAAAAAGTTGAAAGTTACTTACAATTTATAGCATGTTCAGATCATACTCATTTTGCCAACTTGCATCCAGCCATTGTGATTGTCTTTCAGTTTTAAATGATAATGCTTATTATGGTATGCTGAAGACATTAGAAATTCAAAATGATGAAAAGATTTGTAGTTCATTATTAAGTTGCTAAAGATTTGTAGTTCATCATTAAGGTGTGGAAAATTATCAAGTCACAATATGTTCTTTTCTGCCTGAAGTGGTTGTAGATAACCCTATCTTCAAGAAAGTCCCATTAGACATTATTCGAAGCAGGCCTAACCTCCACTGAAGGTCGATCAACAAAATGCGGGGTCTACTTATTTCAGGATTTTCTAATCTATTAGCTAACCTGTTGTCCTCTTTGTATTATACATACCCATTATCTATTCAGAAGAGCTCCAATTGTCAATTACACAAATGAAATTTGTGGCTACAAGCTTCTACTTCTCTAATTATCTCAAAAGGTGCCAAATTTTAAAAGCATGTATACCTGCATCTGTGCAGCCGTCAGTATCATTATACCTTGTCCAACTACCCACATTTCTGCTTCAGCAATGGAAATATCTTCCAATTTTGCCGCAGACCTTCTATATGAACTCCCTTCTCGTCTCTTACGATCTCACCCATAACAATGCATTTGGATGATATTCAAGTATTGCATCTCTGTTAGGTTGAATCACCCAGAGGGAGGAAATTCCAATTTTATGGAGCGATGCAGCACTAGAAGCTATTGGTAGGCAAAGGTTGTAGGCAGTTGTTTGAAACTTAAAACTTGCAAGATATTGGCAGAAATTTTGCAAAAATAAGTTGGACGAAAATTTAGCAATAAAATAAACAATAAACTGCTGGGAGTTCAAGATTGAGGATAAGAAGATTTAGGAAACTCTAGGAATCACTCCTAGGCACCTTTAAGTATCACACCCAAGGTTAGATTGTATCTCACAATCCTTAAAATAAGCTAACAAAAGCTGCTGGAAATTTATTGACTGAAATCTGATTTCTCTTGTAGGAGAAACACCCATTTATAGACTCCAAAGACAAATCCTATTGTGACAAGGATTCATCTTTTATTCCCTATTGGAATAACCTTCAATTTCTAATCCTATTGATAATAACAAACTAAAAACTATTTCCTAAATTAACTAGGACATAAAATAGAAAATACTCAAACCAGAAATTCCTGCAAAACAGCCAAATTACCAAAATATCCTTAACTACTAAAATCTAAAAAACACCTAAAACACTTAATATAAAATTCCCTACTTATAAAACTAAAATAAAAACACCTAAACCAACTCCCAAGTCGGCTCCTTGTCTTCCAAAGAATGCCAAATCAATGCTTGGGAGTTTGAAACACCTTTACCCCGTCTTCTATATACCTTAGTGTCTTGTTGCCACTTGTCTCTATCACTTACGGTGTTTCCTATCTTGACCTTTTTGAGAAGATGAAAATACATTAGGGGCTTAGAATGCATTCAAGAATTGTTTTATCGGGGTTTTAGGCTTTAAAATGATTATATATTCAAGGTTGTAGTTCATGGGATATACCCATATGAAGAAGCGAAATAACAGTATAAAGAGAGAAGTATTAATACAGATTGATGGATTACAATACCATATGTGATATACTAATGTTGAGTCTTGACTGACAAGTATCGTTGGAATGAACATTTCAATTTGACCATATATAAACTCTTGAAAATACCTAACATAGAATAAAAGAACACGAAGGAGACTTAGAAAAGATTCCCTTGTCCTCTTAAAGTAGGCTGACCGTCAATCAATTTAAAGTGAGTAGTCTGTAGGACCATGGAAGTGAGTTTTTAATATGTTTGACATAGTTTACTTGCGAATCCAAATTACAGTCAGACTCAGATAATTTGCAGTTAGGTTACACAATTTTACAGTTATTCAATTTTTGTTTGACGTTACACTGATGGGACTGAGAAATTGTGTACCATCTTAAGGCTTGTAATAGGAAAATCAATGAACTCTATTTATTAACTGGGTTTCAGCTAACTTACAGTTAATGGATGCCTAACGTTGTTATGTCATAAAAAGGCTTGCTGCTTTGATCAGATTCTTTGTCGGTGTTTGGTAATGGTAAACTGAGACATGTTAGTTTCCAAGAAATCCTGTTTTTAATTGGAAAAAGAACAGACTCACACATACGCTTGTATCAAATCCTGTTGACTTTGACAATAGTAAGTTAGGCCACCCATTCTACTAAAGAAAAAGCTATACCATTTCTTGTAGACTTTTTGTTAATTTTGCATAAATCAGATGAATTGCAAGGGGTTTTTATGAATGGCCCTTCTTGCAAAATTTAAGTTGTGTGGGAAATTTTCTTCTCGTCTCCGTGGGGGTTCCACCTTAGTGAACATGACTTGACCTTATCTCAGAGTTCCCTCATGCAGTTGGTATGATTGAAATAGAGGACAGCTCAGTGGGGAAGGGTTTGTGTGTGTTTAATGTGTAAAGGGGTCCAATTTGAGTTTGATATTTTGATGGATTGGTGTAAGGTGGACCGTCCCTTACTTTCACATGGTCCATATGGGAGGTAATGTGGTGGTGGAGTTGACAATGTTGTGATAGTTTACCAAATATGGGTAAACTGGAAAAAAAAAAAAGAAAAAATTTAATGCTTTCTTTTGACTTTGGCTTGCGGCTCTTCCAAAATTTACAAGTTGAGGTATAATTGAGGGTGTTAAAGATCAGGTAGGTGGGTAAGGGTGGGGTTGAAGAATATAGTCAAATGGGAAAGCATATCAAGCTTCTATATCTCCAGAATAGAGTTTTCAATTCTATATGTTACTCCTTCCAAACCAAATTGATGTTACATCCATGTGGATCCAAGACTTTGAATATCTCACTCACCATAGCAGCAATATGCCTTTGTTGTATTTGCTTGTAACTTCCCAGGATAGTGGCCAAGTTTTGTAAGATTACTGGGCTGAGTGATCTCGGTTCATGCAGCTAGGTGAAAATCCTTGTGGCATGCATCCGTATTGTAGCTTTATTATGAATGGTGCTAACGGCATGCTTGATGTGTGTGCCAATTGTGCACTTTTGATATCTTTTTTATGTGAAAATTAATAATGGAAAAATTAATTACTCCCTCCGTTCCATTTTAATAGGCTTGTTTTCTTTTTTTATCAGTCTCAAATTATAGTCCATTTTTCAATTGAAAAAGGTAATTACTTTTCAACTTCTCTAAAATACTCCTATTTAATTACTTTGTTATAAGTGAGAGGTTCATAGCAAACTGTGCATTCACATATTAAATTGAATTAATTTGACTTATGGTGTAATTTTTTATTTGTATTTAATATAAATATTTAATGATTAATATAAAGGTATTTTAGGAATGTCATAGATTAATTTATTCTTTTAATAAAGTTAATTAATTTTTCTTAAACTGTGTAAAAAAAATTGCAAGCCTATGAAAATGGGACGGAGGGAATAGTTTTTATGTGTTTTTTGTTATCACTCAAAAAATGATTATTGTTGGTTATTGCATTCATGGGCAGTTATTATGCATGATGAGTAATTAAGCAATTATTGTTATTTTTTTTAAATAATAATAGAGACGTCGACCGACCAAAAAGGCATCCAGCTTGATAGATTAAAGATGATTCTTATCCAATGACATTATCAACAGTTTTAACTACATTCAAAAATGTCTGCTTAGATTTATTTTGGGATTTTTGATGTACACCAATCATTCTGATTGCTTGCGAAGTGCTGCCATTCTTTGTAGTGGAAAGACCAAAACAAATGTCACCTTATTCTTATCTTCAAAGAATGCTTTTTAGAATTGGATTTTTTTTCTTAGTTGCAAACTTTAAGCATAGCTTTTTTGACCCCAAAAAAGAGCTTTTTTTTTTCTTCTTTTTTTTTTTAACCCCCATGGATGAGGAGATTCTGAATTCTCACTATCTTGAACTAGGACCCGCTACAAATAAGATGATCTGTTTTTATCAACCCTCCTGAAAATATCATTTGCTGGACCATTTAGTAATATTTCGAAAGATGAAATGAAAAGTGTCATCGTCTAAGATGTTCATAATAAGTAAAGATATGCATAAAAGTACAATGTCAAGGGTCTTTTCTTGTTTCCTTCAAAAACGTTGATTGAAAGTGAGAGAGATACTACAGCATCAGGATAGTAGATGAAGGAAATATATTTTTATTTAAGCAAACATAGTATTAGGAGAAAACCATTTGATTCTTAAAGTAGAAAAATCCATTGTATGACGTCCCAACATTAAGGATTAATTATAATGCACTGTCGTGTCATTTTACCATCATAAATATAGGCTGAATAACAAGAAAACCTAACCAAAATATGTTCTAGTTTCTTAGGAATGGAACCAAGGAGATTTTTATATGAATCGATTTACAGCTCTACCTGTGAATCTTGTAGTCTAAACAAAAACTATAAAAATAAAATAATACATGTTGGTATAAGAAAAATGACATCATGTGTCTCTTTTCTTGATACGAGATTCTCAAGTGAAGTCATAAACTTGATACATTTAAACATTTTTATGTGAACTTTCAAATACCTATTTTAGATAGAACACAAATACATACCTATATAATTGCTTCGACATAAAAGCAAAAGGTATACAATTGCTTTCACAAAAAAGCAAAGCTTGATAAAATACATAATAGCTAAACAAGAATTTCAATAAAAAGAAATCCAGATGAACGCAATCATTTCAATTTGGTGTAATTGATTTGTCAATCAAAATAAGACCTTTGAACAACTTGCATAATCTTTTTTGTTTTTTGGCAAAGGAGCGAAATTGA
This sequence comes from Mitragyna speciosa, assembly GCA_024721245.1. Classification (NCBI taxonomy): domain Eukaryota; kingdom Viridiplantae; phylum Streptophyta; class Magnoliopsida; order Gentianales; family Rubiaceae; genus Mitragyna; species Mitragyna speciosa. Next base: position 16,892,327 of record CM045567.1, read on the forward strand.
TTGTGGGCATAATTGTAAATTCATATATGAAATTCCAACCAGTCGTTTAGAATCTCCTTTTACCCTCCACCAAAAAGCCTCCCAAAGTCTGGGCCATAATAAAACTAGTGAAACAGAGTAGGAGTGACGTAGATTCATCTCCAGCCATACACGTTGCGCTCATTGATTGGATCACAACCTCAAAAGATCTCTTATCAGCGCCGGCCTCCAACAACCGTCTCCCTTTGAGGAAATCAATTCCCGAGATGCCGCGGGAAACATTGAACGCGACCATGTGAAATTACCAGACTAGCCCTGATGGATAACATGAGATTGCGTCTGAATGATTATTTTTTAGATTGTTTTTTTAAAAAATATTACTGTAGTTATTTTAATTTTTTTTATAAATATGTATATGAGATAAAAAAGTAATTAAAAATTATATATAAAATTTTTAAAAAATATTTTTCTAAAAAACAGTGTCAAACAAACAAAGCTTAATTCTTCTAAAACAAAATCTCTCTCTTGCGGATTTCAAAGATGTTTTAGGGCTAAATAAATCAAATGATAAAACTTTGTTGAAGATAAAAGAGACTTTATCACTGACTTTTGAATTCTAGCCCAAAATTTGGCAATTGTATTGCATTTATCATGATTAAGTAAGAACCCAAACTTCAATAAGAAGAGATGGCTCATTTAGAATTGATGATATAAAAGAGAGGGAAGTAATCTCTATTTTTCTTGACTAAAAAATAAACCAAACAACTCTCTAAAAATAAAATTTGTAGGGCCGATTTGCCTTCTTAATTGTTTTAGTACTAACCAAAGTGATTTGGTAAGGTATGGGGAGGCAATCCCATGTAGATCCACATTTGTGTCTAGGCTTCCATTCATTGCCTGCCTTACGTGATATTTTGATCTTTAACTTTAATTCAGTTTCAAGAAGAAAAATTGCAAAAAGGATCCCATCTTAATCAATAAACTCCATTATGATAATAACTATCAATATGAGAAGTATGCAAAATCACCCATTCCTAAAGAATGATTTTCATTATAAGTAAAAGTATGTATTATTCGTCTAATGTTTCCTGCCATAATTATCTCGTCCTCAATTGTCTTTTAATATTTTTATGCAATAATAAAAATCAAAATAAATTCTTATAATAATATTTTTATGCAATAATAACAATCAAATATAAAATCATATACTACAAACCAATAAAAATCATGTCACTTGTTCTTATATTTTTGTAGTAAAATATTGTTTATATAAACGAGTCTAAATGCATGCCACATGTATAAAAGTGATGATTTTAAGTTTGGATAGAAATTACATATCATGCATTTAAATACTTCCACTGTCTCATTTGATAGGTTTGTTTTTCTTTTTCATCTGTCCTAAATTATAGTCTACTGTTTAATTGAAAAATGTAATTAATTTTTAACTTTTCTAAAATGCTCATATTTTAATTACTTTGCTATAAGTGAAAGGTGTATTGCAAACCGTACATTTACATATCAAATAGAATTAATTTCACTTATAGTGTAATTTTATATTTTGTATTTAATATAAATATTTAATGATGAATATAAGAGTATTTTAAAAATATTATAAAATTAATTTATTTTTTTAATAAAATTAACTAATTTTTTTAAAGTTGTGTAAGAAAAGCTGTAAGCCAAATGGGATGGAGGGAGTATCGCGTTGAAATGATCAATTCATAAAAATCAGGGAAAGTATTTAAGAAATGGAAATTTATTAAAGGGTAGAAAGGTAATCTAAGTCAGAAGAGTGGGGCATGTGGTTGTGGTGAAAGCGTCCAATCTCGAACAATGACCAAGAGGCGACTCAGTCCTCTTTCAAATTTCCAACGTCCCACTATAAATGGCTGCCAATTTCCCCTCCTCCTTCTCACTTTCCATAGTCTAAAGTATCCGAAGAAAATACAAAGAAAGATCTTAATTTTCCAGCCCTTCAATTCAAGAATCAGCTGAAGATTCTATTCGTTTCACCATCAAGAAACCATGAAAAAATCAGGACTTGTAGCAGCTTCCATGGCTGCAGCTTCTGCAAAAGCTTATTCTGTTTCCTCCTCTTCATCCAAATCCAACATGCCTCATGAGGTATGTAAATTCTTTTACTATTTCTCTTTTTCTATTTTCAATTTCAAGGGAATTTGAGGAAAAGAGTCTTGTGTAATCCCACGTTTTTCTTGTTGCAAGTTGACTTTGTCACATGTTTATTGTGGTTGTTTGATTTCTTCATTCTTTTTTAGCTGATTTTAAGTTGTTTCATTGGTCCTAGGATGGTGGTGTTTCAAGCAAGAAAAGAGAGAAATCTGCATCACAAACATCAACTACTGCTTCGGATAAATTTGCACCAAGGTTTGATGGGCTGAGGTTCATAGAGACGCTGATCACTGCTCACAGATAAAACTATGGTTCCCTTGTTTTCTTTCTAACTTGTATTACTGGAAAACAATTCCTATTAGTAGATGTTTTTCAGATACTGATATGTATTCACAGCCAAGAGAAAGAAGAGGAAGAATCTCTGTTTTGTTTTTTGTTTTATATTTATCAGAATTTGTATGACAAGAAGTTATTATTTCTCCTTTTATTTTGTATTTAAAGATTTTCCAACAAGTGGATGGCAACAGGACGAAATAACAAATAGCATCGTGTTCATTTTTTGTTCTATTAAGAAATTATTGACCTTAGCAGACACAAAAAAAAGTAATAATAATGAACGGACGAACTTTTTGACTGTTAGAGACTAATGATAGATTACCGACGTATGATTTATAAGACACTTTCCATTGGTAGGAATATTCTGCTAGTTTGGACAAGCCACATGCCATATTGCTATGCAATTAACGCTTGGATCCATTTTATAGGCCTTTATTTTCGTATTTATCGTAATAATAATTCTGTAGTATTTTTGGGATATGATGTACGTGAAAGGTTGAGAATATGAAAAGATAATTGGAAAGCCTGTAAAACAAATATTCCAAAATAATGCCAGGAAAATTATTGAGTCCGGACAGACGATTTTGTAATTTTAGCTTCTGAACCCTCATTGTAACACATTATAAACATTTGATTCAGAAAGTTTCTTTTGCATTTTTTTCAATACCTTTTCCAGTTGCCATGTTACTTTGTTGCCTTTCCCCTCCTTTTCTTAGCGTAGTTGAGCATTTTATTTGTCCTTTTTGGTGGGGGATACTCTCTAAGCATCTTGCAAAGCTAGGCGCTCATTCAGTCAACAAAGTCGGTAATCACTGAGATTTAACAATCTCTGCTTAACTATGTTCTAATTGGAAGATTTAGAATTGCTAAGACTTTAATAGCATAGATGGGGGGAACAATATATTTATTTCCATTTTTCCAGAGATCACTTGCCAATATCAGCTAACTGAGGTTCTTGAATTTGCACTTTATGGTTTAAAAGAATTGTTGATGGTCTTCTACCCAAAAAAGTAGAAGAAGAATTGACTATTACTAGTATAAAGCATAGATCCACCATCTAACAGTCAGAGCCTAGAAAGCCTCTGCCTACACCAAACCTTTTTGCATTCTTACTATTCTTCATGTGACAAATTTTGGATTTGAGTTGTTTAAGCTTTTGGCAATTGTGAGAAATTGTGAGAATAGTAAATAGTGAATTTTGCCACATTCACATACGAACTTCTGCTACTTTTAGGTCAGTACAGCCAACATGCTAATAACCTTCATGGCTTAAGATAGAAGTGTTGAAAGAAATTTGTAGGTCATGTGACAAACATTTTTATTCTCACACAACTACTGGGACTCAACCGTTGAGCCTCCAAATCTCTCGTATGAAGCATCAAGGTGATAATTATTCATTTTTTTGCATAACTAAGCAGGCACTTGATTTCTATCTGTCATTGTATTGCTACGTGTGATAAAGAAGTGTAACATTTTCATTAAATTTAGTATTTCTTAATGGCAAGCGTCATTAGCAGATCTAATGCCGCCATAAGCTATCCTTTTTGTTGCTACCTTAAAAGTATCCACCAAACACAAACAGTTCCAAAAAATTTTGGTCAGGAAAACAAAGAAAATGGGGGATTGAGGTTGGATGATATAGGCGAAAGAGTAAATTATTCCAGATGACAAAACAATAGAGTCAGAAAGATAAGGACCTGCCATAGTCTATACAACCACATAGATATATGTGTGTCAATTCTTCCGACTTAGCATGAAGTCATGAAAGAAAAAGATGAATTAATTAGTCCAATAGTTTATTCTCCAATACTTTCTTTGCCATAAACTATATATTTAATACCTGCAACTCCAAATTATAGCCCGACACAAAGATTCTTTAACTGATATAGTCCACGGGCAATGAAATTTGGTTTGTCTTCATAGTCCATAGGAAATGAAATTTGGGTTGTCCGCATTATGTCTTTCTTTTCCTTTTTCAGGGGAACAAAGTTTGAAAAACTTTCATACTTGTTCTTTTGTTATCAATGTTAATGCTTCCAGGAACTTTTGCTGTCTGCATTATGTCATTCTTTTCCTTTTTCAGAGGAATAAAGGTCGAACTCTCATACCTGTTGTTTTGTGATCAATGATGATTCTTCTGAGGAACTTTTGCTGTCTGCTGTATTGGGCATTGACAAATGCAGAACAGTAGCATTTGCTGTGAATTTAATAAAGGCTATTGTATAAATAAATCTTTGCTCAAGTGGCAAAAGTCATGTGATGGAGTTTCTGAAAAGTAAAAGATTTTCACAAAGCAAGAGAGTAAGAACTTAAAACTTACCGTCTAATCAAGGTCTCAGGATCATTATTTCGCGTATGATTCTTAGTTGAGATCGGCTCGTATCAATATGGCTTAACTGATCTTGGCTGCAAATTGGGCGAAGCATTGTAGCCGACAACTCTCGAGGCCCCTAATCCGTTTAACTATATATTTCAGTAAATAAATTTTGTTGCAATAAGATCAATCTGGCTATTAGCCTGGAAGATTGGATATGGCTTTCTAACGTTAACCAAAGTAAGCAGTTACCTACCTGATCACCATACTTAGTAGTAAATCACAAAGTGGTATTACTTAAATTGTGGTTCATGGAGGAAATTACACACAAGCTTATGTTGTTGCGCAGAAGGTTAATTTCAAGAACTGTACTCAGATACAGAAATCATAGGCAATGCTCATGATCTTGCACTTCAAAATTTTTTTGCATAAATTAACATTCAGATGTTTTAAAAGCCACAAATTTGTTATTTATAAATATCAGTCGAATGAATTCAACTTGAATCAGTTGCCTTGTTTCAAATGACAATTACAAATTCTTTTCTCTTTTTTTTATTGTTCCCCTGTTATGTCTTTCTCACTTTTCTCTCTGCTGGGGGTTGCTATCAAATATATCGTCTGTTACAGTCATGAATGATAAACACTATACAGATTTGTTTACATGATTCATTCTTTGTTTTTCACATTAACAAGTAATTTATTAAATAACGGTTCTTGATTTTTTGTACTTGGTATATATTTATGAATTCCGTCAACCTACACAATCACCACAATTGGCTAACTTTTACTTAGCCTATGATAGTTTTCTTAACATCTTACCACTACTCTACTACCGGCTGCTTGAGCTTCAAAAATGTCAGCCCGCACACACTGAAATTTATTTAAAACTCATGAATTACTATATAATACATAGCTAGTTTACTGATAGATTTTGGTCAAAATGAGTTCCCTATTTTTCCCCTTCTTTTTTCCCCTCAGCTTCAATGAACAGATAGATAGATAAAGGCATGATTATAATAAGAGAATAGAAAACGCCTTTTGTCACAGGAAAAGGGAACCATGCCTTTAGAGGGTAACAACAGCGGTAAAAGTATATTTATCTAACGGCAAAGAAGCAGTTCTTTCAGGAAGCAAGAATAACATAAGGCGCGGTTATATAGATCGATCATCTTAGCAAGTTATACATGTTGATTCTGGTTTATGAATCAATCATCAAAGTGTTGTTGGCCAGGCTTAAAACACATCTCATTTCACCTATCTGTTTTCTTCAGGCTTACGAACTGAGATGATATAATGAAACCAAACGAGTGTGCAATACAATCTGTGCTTCAAAATACTGTTGACGGTAGCAGAAGAAACAGTTTGCCAGAACGAAGAACAGAAATTAATGGAAGAAGACAAGATTGCTAGACTAAAAAAATACAATATATGTTGTCAAAGAATTAAGTATTATTAGATTACAATCGAATAACACATATCTGAAAAAGTACAGCCTCAGAGATATCATCAATGCTACGGTAAATAAGAGATGTACATTTCCGATTTCTCAGCTAACGAGCTTCAGAAGATGTTCCATAGATACATCAAGAAGCCAGCAGTGAGCACCAACATGGCTGATTCAGTTGTTTTCAGTGATCCACTTTTCCTGGGGCTTTCTGCTTCCTTAGTTGCACATTCAAGACCTTGGGCACCATCCTTGCAAATATTTGCAAACAGTCCAGGAGGATACTTTCCAAACATGTTAATGTAACTGAACATGGTGGATGCACAATCAGTTTTAAGGTCATTCACTTGATCAGCAAAAGGGCAAGCGAATTCCTTGAAGGCATCACAACAGAGTTTGGTAGAGTAATTCGGTCCTTTGCATTGGCTTGTGATGATTGTATAGTTTTGTTCTTGAAAATTTATTGGGCAAGCTGCATAATTTCAAAATTTAAGAACATTAACACACTTTTGCTCAGAGAATTCTTAATGTTTTGGATTTACAACTCAAGGCTAACGGAAGGCATAGTTATCGAGGATCAACTGATATAATATAACGGATTACAGAAACGACCATAAGGTTTCAGAATTATAAAGGAAAAAGGCTGGATGATAGAAAGGAAGAACTTCCCTGTTTTCTCAGTGTCTTAAGCACACAGTATAATCTCATATATGAATCAACATAAAGATGAAAGTTAAATTTCACCACCTGGAGGCTATTTGATGCGTTAATCTACTTATATTTGTGCAAAATCTACTAAAGATCAGAGTTCTTTTTACATGTAGCACAAAATACTTCTAATACGTTATTCTAGCAATTATCTGCAGATCAAAACACAGTACCAATCTATCCCGTCTTGCAGAATTCTACTCATGTTTGTTCTATTATCATTCAGACAAATCAAAGATATAAGTTGTTCAAGTTAGATGACAAAAACGATTAAAGTTTCACCCCATTTTATCCTCTCACTTTGTCATTGATAATCAAAGCTGTTTTCCTCCATTAGATGAAGCCAATCAAGATAATCTTGGAATAGTTATGAATTTTCTCCCATCATGTTAAATCTTTTGCGCTATTTGTAAAGGGCATTGCCTGAGTTCACTTAACAAGAAGCCAACCTTGGAGCATATTTGATGGAATAATTCAGCCATGTCAGAAGAAACGCAGCATGTAATTGTGATTGTTCATAATTCGGGGAAAAAAAAACAGTTTTGATGAATTACTAACGTTCAAAAAGACATAAAACAATTTAGATCATTTTTGGAACTCTCGTCAAAACCTTGTATTTTGGACCAAACTAATGGAAAAGTTTTTAAAACTTCATTGCTAATAATTTTAAGGAAGAAAAGAAGAACAAAGAGAATCTCACAAGCTTTTGCTTGAAGAAGAGTGCGGCCTGTTGATCCACTAGGCTCTAATGCATGATCTACAAAACACACAAACCACAGTTAGGATATCGTGTTAGTGCTCTACATAAAACAACATATTAAATTTGTTAAGCAAAATTCATCAATTATAAAAAGTACATGATGCATTATACATGCACATGAACAAGAATATTATTACATGAAATGTAGGATGAGGAGCTCAATCCAACAAGAAGGAAGAAAAGAAACAACTTCACAGATGGTTTGAACCCCATTGTTTCTCTTCTTTTCAACGAGTGACTTTGTTCTCAAAATGTTGAGGACCAACCAACCCTCTGTTTGTTTGTGAAAGGTAAACATGGCTGGAAAAAGATATAGATAGAAGCGGAGAAGGGATGGAAGAGATGGATGGAGGAGGGACCATGTTTTGCTGATAGCAAAGAGTTGTTATTTGTTGTATACGTGGGGGATTCTTTGGTTGATTAATTAGGCAAAAAATTTGAGCACGAGAATCATATTATATTGAACCATAAAAAATTTGAATACAAGAATCATACGATATTAAACTATGTCTCGTCATACATTAAATACCTGTATTCATAATACTTAATCCCTTGTACAATGTACGATTTTAATACATATAATTCATGTTTTAATTCATGAGTTATTGTAAACCACGTGTATTTGGTGTGTTCATTATATTAATAAGCCTCGATTTAAAAGTTGAAACAAGTGATGGTGCAACTCAAGGGTTGATTGTCACCGCCATTACTTTTTAATCCTTTGGGACACAATGAACTAGTGTAAAAAAGAAAAAATTACTAGCTAAAGAGACAGTTTCATCAGTACAAACATCCATGATTTATAATTAGATATATAGTCCCGTTGTCTTCAGACACGATCTTCAAAATTCAGCAGCAAACTGCTTAATTTGACACATGAAAACAAATCAAATGGTCCTAAGTAAAAACGTGGGACAATCCAATCTGTGTAATGCAAAGTTTTTAAAGGTTTCCTATTCTGTAGCTAGTATCGTATCAAAACCTCATCATAACTTGCTAACAGGAGATCTCCAAAATAAGCAATCTTGTACTCTATTTTCAGCATCAGAGCATTCTACACTTGAACCTATATTGTCCGATTGATCAGGATCCCACATGTAGCGATCAAAATTTTCTGATCTTGGTTGCTGGATTTCTTCCATCTTTTTCTTCTATCAGAAATCAGAACTCAACCTCTAAAAGCTAATCCTTCTATATGCAGGCTTCACCTCTCATAGGAAGGGAAAAAATGTTGATCAAGAAATAATTGTTTCTAGCAGATGTTGCTGTAATATTTTTCCTTGCGGCTGATGGACCTGCCCATACGCTTCCGTCGAGCTGTAAGCGCTTCAAACAGAATCTCCAAAGCATCTTCAATTGCTTCAGCTTGACTATCCAGTCCCTGGGAGCTGAAATCAGGAACAAGCTGTAGCTCATAAAGAAGACAAATTGCTGCTGCTGCTGTGCACGTACGATCCCATGAAGGTTGGGGTCTGCTCTCAGACAAAGCAAGAGAGATTGAACTCAATGAGTTCACAGTTACTAGACAAGAAGAATAAACTATTAAAGCAAATATGCCAGATATTTCTAGTTTAAAGATCAGCAGTTGCGTGGTGTATCTTACCTAAGTTTATGCATTAAAGATATCCCCGTATTGAGTGAGATGCAAGGAAGGTCGTCTCCCCAGGTTACCTGAGCTCTATCCTGCACGTAATGTTAAAAGAAAGACATTAAGCAGAATATAGTACTTCACCAGTCAGATGATCCATAAACCACAAATATGTATGCACACCTTAAAATGACTTTCACTTTCAAATATGTAAGTTTGACAACCGCAGACACTCTCAGACACGGGTCACACTCCTTGACTATGTCATTAGCTTCATTAGCTTAAAATAACAGTCAAAAGTTTAATAAGTGTTGGACAATTCAAAAGCATGCCTGCAAGGCCTGTTGACCGTGATATAGAACAACATAAATGAAAATATAATTTTCTTACATATTGAAGAAAAGAATGAGGCAAACACGTGAATGCAATTTGAGCGTGTTTTAAAAAAGCATCATAGCTAGACATATTGTTCTCTTGAATCAAATAGACTGTTTTACACACTGCATATGATATACAGATCAATTGGGTATATATGTTCTATTAGAAAGATTGTTTTTCAATGACACTTGCATCTTCAACAAAATAATTATATAATATATAGTACAAACAAATGATTGACAATAATATATATAGCTACATTAATTTTTCAAATGCCTTTCTATGTGACATAGACATGCTGTCTTTAAATCTTTATAATGTCCATTTGTTATAATAATGTTCTTTCTGAGACCTGAAATGGTCTACAACAAACAACTTTGGTGGTTTATAAGGCAAAATAATAAACTTCCTCTTTCAGTAGCCACCAAGAGTTTCACAATCTGCAGTGCTAAAAGATTATAAGGCATTTATTGCTTAATATTGTTGTTAAAAAAAAAAAAAAATTCAGACACAACTTCCATCTCAAAGTAAAATAATCATATGCTTAAAATGCTGTACTGCCATACAAGGCAAACTGCATAGCTAGTAGGAAACAAATATCCACAACTCATGGCTGCTGTACTAATTTTTGTTTCTGGTCACCATTTCCCCGTGTCCTTCAGAGATGCATGCTTGCTTTTAAACAGATTGAACATGTAATAATCAACAAAGATATGTCGGATAAAGTGCTCTTTTTAAATTACCTTTAAACGCTTGAACATTGCTTGGGAATTGCTCCATGTGCCATCAATTAAAATGAAGTTCATGGTTTTTTCTCCATTTACCTGTCCAGTACATTGATATGGAAATTGCCACCTCAAAATGAGAGTCAGGGGAGATAAAGATATCATATAAAGATCAAGCTACTTTTCTTTAGTTGGCCAAGTTGATATTACATAAACTAAACTTATATATAAAAGAGTTTACAAGCATATAGCTATTGTCTTATCCATAAAATATATTTCATTTTACCATTTGAAGTTTTTTCAACCCCACCCTAGTCGCTGGCTTGATGATACCTCTTTTGTTGAAGAAACTCATGTTGTGTTTGGAATTATAGTTCGATGCTTGGATGACTGATCGAATCCTTGAGCTTTTGCTTGGAAATTAATTGAGTTAACATAACCAGATTGTTAACTAATTTTGTAGGTTACACTAATAAATATTCACAAATTTAAGTAGTGTCATTCATAAACCTTGGTTATGGCTTTTTCTATCAATTGATAAATCCATCAACAATCTTGCAGCCAGGTAGAAAATGGCACCTTGTTCTCAATCTATCCTGTCATGACAGTGTTGATACATCATCCATAATTCCTTCTTGATCTCTTATCCTAGAACTAAACGTGCGTGATATTTTTAAATCTCATTATCATGAATCCATTCAGAAGACTTCAAACCAAATAAGTCTTCAAATAAAGAGAAGGCTTAAATTTTTAACATTCTCACACCCAGTTGAGCAACGCAAAACCAGGAAAAGGGAAATAAGAGGAGAAAATATAAACTGCCTTTCCCAAAATGTATCTCAAAATACCTATTTCTGGTCACATAGAGCCTGTAAGGGAAGCATTAAGCACAATTTTACGTCAAAGACATACATGCTCACTATATAATTACAGCTTTGACAACATTACATTCAACTCAATATATATAATGAATAAGATAAGACATTCCAACCGTATTCTGCCTTCATGGAATTAAGAAGGATTACCAAATCTTCTTGAGACTCAGGATCCCTTGAAGAATCTTGGATGAATATATCCTGGACAGACTTTGGCACTGCATTCTTATTAGGGTAGAGACACCAAACATTTCTTCTTCCTGAAAAATACTTACAATGGAATCTCACTCACATAAAATAGAAATTTTGAAGTAGTAAATGAAAATCAACTAAACATATTTATATAATCAAGTATTAATCAGCATAGGTCTCTAAAACGCCATAAAATAGCATAAGGGGCAAAGTTCAAAATGTGTACTGCACTGTTTTGGGGTTTTTATCTGCATTGTTCAGTAGAAAAGCCATAATCTTAGTTCCATGTCTCTATGATTTCATAATGATGTTAGAGATTACTAACCTGGCTAGTTAGCTTCACCTGTAGAATAAATGAATTACCAAAAACTTGGATCTATTTCCTTCAGCCCAACAGATAAACTCCTAACCAATTGGTTTTAGATAAGATGTGTATCAAATATGACTACACCTATTTTATCAAATATGACTACACCTATTTCCTCTTCTAGCAAATGAAAGAATATGATCTTCCAGCAGTGAGAAATACTACCCTGGAATTCAAAACAGTGCAACCTAAGTTCCATCACAGTTGGTCTGTAACCATATGCATAGCTTCTGAGTCTTAAATTTACCACATTAAGCCACAGGATCTATATGTTGATAACACTCAACTGCGCAAAGTTTGACTTTAGAAAACGGATGCAAGAACCAATGATGTTAGGAGTTTTTCACTTTTTTGCCAAAATTTCCCCTGAAAAAAAACCTGAGTGTTATGCCCTACCAATAGAGATGCATAAAAAAATTGCAAATTAATTCTTTTTCATATTTTTTTCATCATTCCATCTTCCATTTCTTGTTCATCCAATGCTTTGATAATCTTTTTGTTGGTCTTTTGATAGACAGTTTAGAAATGAAACTTTTACTACGACAATTTTGCCACAAACTATCTGTGCTAAAATGTTTATCAGTGAAATTGCTAGTTAAATAGCAGATGTATCAGAAAATTGTTAGTGAATACAATAAGGGAAGTTCAACTGTAATAATAGATTAAGATCCATTAGAATTGCAGCAACTTCAAAAGAGGCAAGCAATTCACCAAATATGCCATCAGGAATCATAAAGCTCTTTTGATTAACAGAATTTGGAATGTTTTCCTGCACCCTACCATGTTAGGCTTATTTACATGGTATGAAAAATTCAGTTTGTAATGATGAAACTGGATACATTGTTAAAGAATGAAAAATGGACATGCATCTTCAAGATTGAACAATCAAATAACCTGCAAGGGTCAATGCACTCCACATGATTTCTTCAAGTTCAGGAATGCCAAAAAGACATAAAGTTGCCGCTTGGGTTCCAAAAACTTGCCATAGCAACTTCCCAGTGTTGTTTTGTCGTAAAAAGTCCTATAGAAGAACAATAAAAGTCTTTAGCAGAACCTTGTAAGATGAAAAATCAATCAGCCACAGACAAATCCAAGAAAAAGAGAAGAAGAAGAAGAAGAATTGAACCTTTGGATGCATATACAACCAGAAACGTAACCGATGCCAAAGTGGACATGGCACAATTCTTGAACAGACACAATCTTCCATGGGAAGCCAGCACTAGAAATTGAAATGAAAAATATTACATGGTATTTGCAAGTGGACATAGACAAATTGGACAGATTCAAATGCAGAAACTGCTTTCCTACAGAAGGTAACACCTGGATATACCATGACGCAGAGGATGAACCAACTTATCACAATAAAGAGAGAAAGTGAATAATGCATTTACCTTCTGACAGAGGTAACCTCTACTTCCAAGCAAGCGGCACGCTATCTGTCGAGCTGAGAAGAATTGGAGCTTTTTTTCCGAATCTCCTAGAGACTGATACTTGGCTCTATGCTTTTTATCCTCTTGCACTTTGAAATCTCCCTGACCATGAGCATAGCAATTATTTGTATAAAAAAGATGCTAAATACAACATTTCCTCCAATAAAGATCAAACTCAACAGATTTAAATTGAAATATTCCAGATAGGCCGGTTGAAAGAGGAAAACAGGACAAATGGGAATGGTCTCAGCTGCCACAACATTTCTGGGATTTATTGCTTTCCTTTTAGGCTGTGTGTCATGTGGCTTCTTTTTTTATATTTTTAATTTAAACTGACTGGAAACTTACAATATTTTTTGTTGCAAGCAACTGAGCACATACCCTTAAAGGCCCCACTTTAGTGACAAGCCAACGTCACCAAGCTCGGCCTTCTTAGAACAAGCAAATGAACCTTTTAAATCGAAATCCATTTTTCAATCATGCTGATGTGGATAAAACCTAGAAATATCATGATTTAGTTTCTTTATCTTCTGTTACAAAATAGATTATCAAATGAACACACAACAGCCGTCTATTAAATCACATAATTAATCACAAAACTCAACTGCACATTAAACATTTTTTGGATGATATAAATATGGGAAAAAGACAATTTAAAACAGTTCCTATTCAACATAAGAATAATTGAAAAATAAGGGAACACATAATGAGATAGAGGTTTGAGAGAGAGAGAGAGAGAGAGAGAGTCTTTTTTGGAACAGAAAATGGGGAGAATAAATATGAGAAAACAACTATAAGGACATTAAAAACAGACCTCCATTTACTTCAGATGAAACCACCTTGCCAATGCACTCGTTAGTAATTGCATGCAAGACACCCAAACTAGACTCTTCATAGCTTACTGGGGATCAGTGTATACTTGAACCATAATAGTCAAACTTGACATTTTACATAAACCATTTACGGAAAAGATACCTCATATTGATCTCTACATCTCTTAGAAAATATTTTGATTATTTACCACATAAATGAAACTTAATTAATTTCCATCTAAATGACCAGTTCACCACTTAACATTACGCGCTAGCATCAATTATTATAGACACATTTGCCAATATGAGACTTCAGAAACAGTGACTTTTAACTATTGGTAGTCACTAGTATGATCACCAGCATGCTTAACCTGGAAGAGGTACAATGTTCAACATAAGACTTGACTCCTAGGGACATACTTTACTTCAACCATCTTTAATAAATAACTCAAAGATCACATTCATATCCATTGCCGTTGTAGGGACAACTTGAAAATCCAATATTGCACGCATATGACTCAGATAAAGTTTCTTCAAAAGCCGTCATTGCATCAATACCTATGATTGACATATACTTTAAATGGATCGTCACTCATTTCTTTGATCATTGTGGTGTATGCACTTCAACAGTAGGGTGATATCAATTATTCTAGTCAGCCACACATAGCCAGGAACTCAATTAAATACTAAAAAAGATACATTTAAGCCAATGCTTACATTCACATTATGCATCCAATTGCTTAACTCAGCGAAATTGATCAGACAAATACATTTTGCATTAAAAACGAACAAATAATCAACAATAATTCTAAACAAACTACCAAACCAACCATTTGCAATCAAGAAACAATCACACAACAAAAAGAAAATTTTAAACTTTATGCATCCATCATCAAATTCATTGCACCAGTCATCCTACAAACATTTTTCTTGGTAGTAATTGAGTTCTTAATCCTTCTTCCCCCCCCCCCCCTCCCACCCCCTCCTAGCGGAGGGGTGTTGAGGGTGTATCAAAAGAGCAAGGAGGATATTTTACTACCTGGAGTCTGCCGTGATTGCCTGTAAATTCCATGTGGGCATTCATATCTTTCTCCAAAAGCTTCAAATCCTCAATGACTTCAGTTACCATAGCTGGTACAGGTGAGGATGCACCCCAGCCCTGCCAATCTTGGAGGCTTATGTTGGCTTCACCATTGGTGACCCTTTGGCAATCTTTCACTGGAGGATGGGAAGATTGCCTTGTTGCTGAAAAGGGTCTCGAGCCCATGAGAATCTTGTTCAAGAATTGCAATTCTTCATTGTAAAGGAGGATGCTTTTGAAGCTGAGGGGTCTAGCCACGGCCATAGGGGTATACTGTGGGGAATTAACCCATAGGCCTTTTAGTTAGTAAGCAAAATACTAGAATTGGGCCAATTGATTGGGTGAACAACTTGGTCCTGTTTAGTTCTTTTGGGATTGGACTCTTGAGGCATGGGATATAAATGACTTTAAACAATTTAAATATTTTAATGTTCGTTTATCTTACATTTTTACGAGTCTTTAAATTCATTCAAGCTTGCATTATGTTACTTAAACGAATTTTTGTGTATTCAAGATCGAATCGTAGCAGCTTAAAGTTTATTTTTAAAATTTTAATTTTTTAAGATTATGTGGTTAAGTTTGAAGAGGTAAAAAGTTCAAACCACTAAAAATATGCTTTGCTAATTAGTTGGCAAACTAAGTTAAAAAGTATAAAGTTAGATCCCACTAAAAATATGCTTTGCTAATTAGCTGGCAAACCAATTTAATGTTTATCAGGATATCACCATTCACTATCTAGAGCTAACATTTCGTAACCCAGCACTCATACTCTCAAAGATTGTATCTCAAAGATTGTAATTGGGGTGGCAATTTCTGACACGACTCGAAAATCCGATACAAACCTAACTCGAAAATAGCAGGTTTGGGTTGGGGGTTTGCAGGTTCACGGGTCGGACCCGACTGACCCGCGAAGAAAAACATGTCGGGTTCGGGTCGACCCGCGGGTTGACCTGTGAATCCGAAAAAAAGAAGAAGAAGAAGAAGAAGAAGAAGAAGAAGAAGAAGAAGAAGAAGAAGGAGAAGATGAAGAAAAGAGAAAAGAAAAGAGAAATGATCAAATACATTTTTTGCAAATAGTAATATCAAAGTCGCTCATTAACATACACTTAATTCCTCTTACAATTTACTTTAATAAACCTAAGTAGAATTATTAATTTTTCTTACAATTTACTTGATTAATTATACAATGAATGAAATTTGTGTTTGAATGTGAATAAGTGGAATAAGGCATTAATTATTCAATGAATGAAATTTGTGTTAAAATGTGAATAAGTGAAACAAAGCTAAAAAATGTTAGTAGTAGTTTTTTTTCTTTTTTTTTTTTTGAAGAAAAGAGGAAAGAAAAGACATTAAAACACACACACACACACAAATGATCAAACACATTTTTTGCACATACTAATATCGAAGTCATTCACTAAAATACACTTAATTTCTTTTACAATTTACTTTGATAAACCTAAGTAGAATTCTTAATTTTTCTTACAATTTACTTGATTAATTATCCAATGAATGAAATTTGTATTTGAATGTGAATAAGTGAAACAAAGCTACAAAATGTTAGTTTTAGTTTTTTTTTTTTCCAGGTCGACGGGTCGACTCGCCAACCCGTTTCGGATCGTGTTCAGGTTGAGCATTTTTGGGTTGGCGGGTTGACAGGTCGGGTTTGAATTGACGGGTTGATTATTATACCCAAATTTCAACCCGACACATCAATCCGCCAACCCACCCCGTTGCCACCCTGATTGTAACATTTTTCCGGTCAAAAAAAAGAGAAAAAAAGATTGTGACATTTTATTTTCCATTTCTCTTCCAAGAATTCATTTTCCCCCTTCTCTTCAGTATTTTCTTTTTGGCTGCTCTTTAGCTCTCTTTCTTGATATGGACAGTCTTCCATTGTTGCTCTTTTTCCTCTTCTTCTAGACTCCAACTACTTCTACTGACCCCATCAGTGCCACCGCCGGTTTCTTTGATCTCCAGCCGCTGTACTTTGCCAAGATTTAATGGTGTAAATATCCAATCTCCCTAAAAAAAAAAAATCCAATTTTCGATGGCTTTTGGCTGTCCGGATGGTATTGTTTGTGAAGTTTCTGAGGCTATCCTTGATGGTTAGGTTCCTTCTTTTAACTTGTTAGCATTCATTTCATTGCTATTGTGCATTCTTGCGATATAGTTGTTTGTTTTTCCTTAAAACATTTGATTTACAAATAGTTGGTTTTAGCCATAGCCCACATGGGATTAGCTAGTTTTCAGTCAGATTGTACTTGAGGAAAAAAAAAAAAAAAGCTTTGTTAGTGTTATCTCTACATGCAAATTAACCTGTTTTTGTGACCAGTGATGGAATAATTAGATATGCTAGGTAAAAAGATGATGCTTGGATTTCAAAACTCTATTTTGAGCAATACTTTCTTGGTTGTTGTCACTTCATGGGTGGCCATTTTCCTTGGCTCAATGCTATCAAAAGTTTGTGAGGGAGGAAATGGAGATAAAAGAAAGTAATAGAGAGAATGTTTGAACAATTTCTTTGTTTGAGACTAAGAAGGGAAAAGAAAAGAAAGGATTCTTAATCAGTTTCCTTATGTTTGGAAGGAAGGAAATGGAGTGAAAAGAAAAGAAAGGAAATGATAATAAGGTGTTCTTTTATTTGGGAGTAAGGAAGGAAAAGAAGGGAAAATTTACTTAACCATTTTCCTTTGTTTGGGAGGAAGGAAAGGGAAAGAAAAGAAAAGAAATGGAAGGAAAAATTGGCATATTTTGGCCAAAAATTTTTCCTTCCAAATTTGAGAGGAAAATGAAAGAAAAGAAAGGAAAATTTCTTTCCCTTCTTTTCTTTTCTCTTCTTTTCTTTTCTACCCCAACTCCCAAACTAAGATGTTTTGGAGTAAAAATGGTGAAAGAAAAGAAAGAAGGAAATGGAAAGAAAATCTCCCATTTTCTCTTCCAAAAATTTTCCTAAATTTGGGAGGAAATGGAAGGAAAGGAAAAGAAACATTCCTTTCCCTTCCTTTCTTTTCTTACCTCTCATTTTCTCTTCTTTTCTTTTCCATCCCAACTCCCAAACTTGAGAGCAATTATTTGAAGTTCTCTAATATTGTTAAGTTGTTGGCCATTGATTGCTTGAGGAGATTCAAGATTTTGATATATGTAAATGTAGGATGAGGATGTGTAGGATGAAGATTTGTAATAACGCTCTACCTAGTTTGGTAGTTGAGACGGAAAAGAAATGAAGAGGGAAGAAGAGTGGAGAAAAGAAAAGAAGGGAAGGGAAAGTTTCATTTCCTTCCCTTCCATCTCCTCCCAAATTTGGGAGGAAAGTTTTGGGAGGAAAAAGGGAAGATTTTCTTTCCATTTCCTTTCTTTTCTTTCCTCTTTTTTTTACTCCCAAACAAAAGGAAATTGGTTAAGTATCCCTTCTTTTCTTTTCCCTTCTTACTCCCAAACAAAGGAATTGGCTAGATAACCTTTCTAAATATCAATTCTTTTGTTTGGGCATAAGGGGAGGTGGGAAAAGAAAGGATATGATACTAATATCTTTTGTTTGGGAGTAAAAATGGTGAAAGAAAAGAAAGAAAATGAGAACAAAATCTTCGCTTTTTTCCTCTAAAAACTTTCCTCCCAAATTTGGGAGGAAATGGAAGGAAAGCAAACTTTCCCTTTTCTTCTTTTCTTTTCTTAACTCTTCTTATCTCTTCTTTTCTTTTTTTAACTAATAGTTTCCCTCTGTTGCTGTCACAAATCGTTCATAGCCAGTAAACATAGTGAAGGGGGAAAATATTGGTAGAGTAATTTATGACACGTGAAAAACGTTAATGAAATAGCAGAAGCAAGTTTCAATGATGAAAAATGGAAAAAATATCATGTTCTAGTTTGAAGATTGGTAGGGTGCACATGATCAGTTTTTTTCTCAAAGTGTTGTGGAAGTTAGGAAACTGGGAGAAAATACACAAAGCAACTCTAGGAATAGAGTTGAAAATGAGGAGTGGAGTGGTGATGGATTCAGAATAGTAAAATCATATAAGAACTCAATGTACTGCTAATTAGAGTTGAGAAATTGCATGTGACTGGTTAAGAATATTTCAAATTTGGTAAAGTTGATCTTCGTGTAGAAGTTCTCAACGGTTAGACACAAATAAACACATTTAAATTATTCCAATTAGTTAGATGCAAATAAATACATTTACATTGTTCGGTTAGCCTTCAAATTTGAGAAGACACATCAACTGTTCATGACCCCTGGACAGTTAACCTAGATTGGAGAGGATGGACCACAGGTTCGTGTAATTCAGGCACTGGATGAGCTTGACATTGCCATTTCTTTATACCTGAAATCGATCACGTATCACACATTAGGAATTTTCAGAGAATATAACATCTTGAAGGCGTTTTGTCTGGGTACTGAATAAAAAAAAATTATTTGATAATAAATGAGTAACATGTAATAATATAAAAGGTTAATTGTACAAAATCTACACCATTGCTGCTACATTATAACTTCAAGATTGTGTGTTTGATAAATAGAAAAGCATTTCCTCTTGCTGGTTAAGGCTGCATACTACTTTCCTAGGCTTTATAATGAAAGAACCCTCATGCACTAGATTGTCTTAGAGTCATATGTGTTAGGGAATAACTTGATGTGGATGAAGATAAAGCTTGTTAAGGCTTTAAGCACTAACAGCATCAAGCATCTAACATAATAGAGTTATGTTTATCTTCTTAGCTACCTAAAATATGGGATTCCATTTGAAAGTACATTTAGGATAATTTCTAAGTTTTCATGTTTTTGGAGGCTGAATATCGTGTGGTTGTAATTTTTTTTAATCAAATTTGAATTCCTATTCCCAAACTCTACTCCTTTATGGGCAGCAAGACTATCCTGATTTTAGATACCCAACCATCAAACGGTATCATAGCAGAGAGCTCAAATTTTAACTGCTTGCCTCAATTTAAGGTGTAGTCCAACTGAAAGAATTGTTTCTACAGTTTATATATACCTACACTTGGGTGTTACTATGCATAACTTGGTTTCCCTTGTTCAAGATCATAGAGCATCTGAAGAAGAAAGAGAGTACTCATATGCAATGCAAGACTTTGATAAAGACAAAGCTTATTGGATAGTGATAAAGTGATGAGAATAATCTCTTACCACCATCACTATGATTGTTTGCACAAATGGTGTAGAAGCAAGATATGTCATTCTAAGTCATAGAATCAGAGTATAACAGATATCAAATGGCTTATATCATAAAGTTAATAGTCATTCCGTTGAAAGTGTGAAACTCTCATTTGCTTTTTCGTTTAAACTGCTAGATTATCTGGTTTCTGGAAGTGATCTATTGGGTCACCTATTCTTGTTAAATTTTCATTGAACCTAATTGTACTGTTGTTACTAGCTGCTTAATTTTTCTGTTTCTGAAATCTTACATAGTTTGCTAAGCTGTTGCAATTTTTGAATTTCAGTTCTTCGTAGACATGAAAGATGCAATTATCTTTTGTTTGATTATGCAAACATTAGTATTCATATTGGTTTGTAAGTCTCTCTTTATGAACACCCACACGATTATTTTGAGCATAATGGATTCAGAATCAAGTTTTAATCACTTCCTCTTGAATATAAATTTCATTTACGATTGAACATCTTAATGGTGTTGGTTGCTGTTCTTTCTATCTCCATTGTCTTTGCTCTCCCAGATTGTCTTCTCTCATACCTATTCTCCTCATCAAATCTGTTTGCTCTTTCTACTCTCTATCTCTGTTGACAGCCTTTTAGGCTTTCTCGCCATAAGGGCACAAAATTTTTGCATTGAGTCATTTAGAACTATACAATCTTAAGAAGCCTTCAGTGAGAGAAAAGGAAAGAGAAGGAAGAGAGGGAGGGGGGATTCATTAATCAAGATCAGCTCATCTGCTATGGGATATATTCATTTTGCTGTCACTGATGTCAAAAGTTGCTCAATGAGCCAATGTTTACCATTTTCAAGTTTTAGGACATTATCTGATACCAAATCTAGGTTCTTATAAAAAAATATATGATTGTGCCTAGGGAAAGTTCTGTACGTATGTATGAATTTGTTAGATTATATGCATGAATTCATGACTACTCATCATATGCATATGTCTACATGTCTGTGATTATTTGCATATACAACTTCACGTCATGTGTCTTTCTATATCTGTTTTTACTTTATAAACCTTAGTATTCCAACAGCGAGACGCACTTCGTGTTGATTGTACATATTTTTATTCTTGGACTTCCTACTGTGATGGATGCAACATCGAAATCTCTAGTTCTTGAAGCTGATTGCCCTGTTTTGGTCGAGTACCGGGCCTCATGGTGTGGACCCTGCCATGTGCTCTATCCTGTGGTAGGATAACTATCGAGGCAATATGCTGGAAGGATGAAGTGCTTTAACTTGAATAACTATGACAATTCTTCAATTGGTTCTGAATATGGAATCCAAAGTATACCAATAATAATGATATTTGTCAATGTAGAGAAGAAAGATGCAATAATAGGTGATGTACCTAAAACTACTCTTACAACCAGCATTGAGATGTTGTTGTAGATGGTAGAGACTGGTGAATGAACAGCGAATTGTAATTTAAATTTGAAATTCTGTAAGGCCAGAAATCACACATGGAACATTGCAGATTTTGGAGTTTTGGAATGTTATCTTTAACCACCAATCTGTGTTGTACAGAATTGCATAAACTGAGAAGAGTGTGTATGAAACCTTTGAGGATAATGCAAACCAAACAAAACTTCGCTGACATGCTGTGTAGAATTACAAAGTGAATATCAATTCCTTTGTAAACCTGATTCTATTAGTACATTGAAAGATGGATGAAATTCTGAGTTACATTCGTTTATGGTCTGTCTTGGTATCTTGTTTTTTGATTTAAAATCCCATCTCAGATTTATCTACTCATTTTTTTTGGTCTTTCTTCTTTGTAGGCAAGTTATTCTTTTGCCTATTTTTGATTGCCAACTGTATATGATTTGTACTACAGTTGATTTAGTTATCAACTCTATTATTTGTGACATTGAACTCAACAGCCTGGACAATGTTTTCTTCCTCTAGCCACCTTGTTATACACATAATGCAATACTTATACTTTGACTTCCACTATCACAATATCTCACAAATTCCAAGATAATGTAGGATATCATATTGCTTTCCCCTATAGATATCAATAATGGCATCACTAGATTCACTTCAACAATTTTTGTTCACTATCTTTTTAAAGCCAAAAATGATGTGGAAATAGTCATCCAACATGAGATTCAGTCACTAGTTTTGCAGACATTCCAAAACAATGTAGAAAGAGAAATGTCTGAACTTTGTAGCCCTTGACTATAACAAAACGGCAAGTTTACTCTTTCTACTCATTTCTCTACTTGTCAGAAAAATGGAAGAATAATCTGTTCAAGCATCATGTAAAATTTCATGTTGACATCCCAATTACTTGTACAATTTTCTTACCATTACTTTGCAAGTGCATTGCAATTTGACTTGTTATGGCAATCCTATAGTTGTTTTGTTTAATCAGATAAATACAAAAGATCTGAAAATTCAAGTTGCTTGTTTGAATGTTCAAGTTTCAGTACATATTGAATGTAGGACAACATAATGTGACAAATCCAGAAGTTGCTGGTAGATCATTCTCTCCCCCTGCCAAAAGAATACTAATTTATCATTTCATAATTTATATATTCCTCAATTTTTTATTGGTATTAAGCTGATCTTCTACCAGTTAATTATGATTAGAGCTTTAACCAAGATGAAAAGCAAATGGTGGAAAGACTTCGATTATGTCAATAACTTCATTCAGTTACATATATTTATGGGTTTACTTTCAGCTGCACGCCTCACTCAAGCAATGGAGATATCAATATTTAAGCATGAAAATTTTCTAATATTGATGAACTTTATTTTTTCATAATGGCTCTAATTAATATTTAGCCTCAAAGCAAAAACTCTCCTCATGAGAATTTACTTAACATAAAACTTTTTTTTTTTTGGGTACTTAACATAAAACTTAAATTGTCAGAATGAAACTATCAAAAATTTAAAATTCTTGAGAGTTGAGTTATGGAAAATTGCCCAATTGGGTGATCAATTGCAGATTTTTTTTTAAATATTTATGTTAGTCTACTAGTGACGTTTATTAAATAATTTACTAAAAGTTGCAGTCTTTCATATATAATTCTTTTCTTGGAGTCCTCAGACAAAACAAATTGATTACATCTTTCAATTATTTAGTACTAACAATGGCCCATCTGAGTCACTATGGGGATTAAACAACGAAACAATGAGTGATACCTTAATCAAGGTTAAATTGCTAATAAAAAGTGAAAAGATATCATTAATCTGGCCACTCAAAAAAAAAAAAAAAATCTCTTTCAAGATTATTCATAGATAAGCACAAATGAACAGAATCTTTGTGGTGGACTTCAAGAATTTTCCTTTGATTTTGTTCAGCATTCACAAATCTTGTTTATAAAAGGACAAGATGTTTTAATGTAAATATTTAACAGATAGACTAAAGTCATTTTTGGAATCAAAATTGACCAATCATTTTATTAATATATCATTTCACGAACACATTTATTAATGTTAAACAATCATGAAGATAACACTATTTACAATTTAAGCTGTGAATTAGGAGTTTTCGTGATATAAATGAGCTGACGTGATTTTATTGAATAAATTAAATAAGGATTTAAAGTATATCAGGAGCACCACGATATGAGAATTTTCAGGTATTTCGATCATATTTTGCCACATTAGTAACTTTTACTATCTTATCCAAATTATCATACGCCTTCACCTATACAATCTAATGGGAGTAAAAGTTATCAAAAAATAATTTCGTCATCACTCAAGAAATAAATCACGTTAAACTCTTGCACACGCGCGCGCGCGCGCGCACACACATACATATACATATATATACATACATATACTTATATACATATACATATACATACACACATACATATACACATACATACATATATATATATATATATATATATATATATATATATACACACTTCTAAAGTAATTAACCTCCCCTTACAACAAAATAATAAAAAATAAAAACTAGAATACAGCAAGAAAAAATTTATCAAAGTTAATGAAATTGCTTGTGTAGCAAAATGTGATTGGATGTCTAAAAAGTCTCATATCAGGATGATCCTGATATAATTTCAACTCATTAAATAATTAGTCAATTTAAAAAAAAATTGGGACTCAACTGTTTAGAGAAATTTATCACCCAAATTGGGCAATTTCCAGTCTCGGTCAAAGATAGATTACTTCAATGTGCATAAAATCTGAATATTATCTGGATAGCACTTCTATCACGTCCACAAGTGATAATAACCCCAAATCCTAATTTATCTATAAAGCAAAATAAAATTTGTAACATATGAAAACTTAATCATTAATAATAATTTAAATCATTTCTTCAAGTGATAATACAGTCTCAAAATAATTTACTCTCACTACTCGTCATTTAAAATGTATTTTTTTCTCAAAATTGTGGTTAATAATATAGCAACTTTTATTTACAAATTTTATGATCCGAATAATATATACTAGAATAAATGTACTAGATGAGTGACTTTTTTTGGGAGTAATAAATTGTTTTGAAAGAAATAGGTTTTTTTTTTTTAAATACATGATTTAATCTAAATGCTTAGGTCTTTTAATTAGTGGGCTGGCCTCCAAAATGACCCATAAAGTATTTAGTGGGGCGGTTTCAAGCTTTTGATATTCTAAAGTAACTAAATTGTAATTATTACCGCCTCCAAAACCTGCACCAAAATTTGCCTTTCCGACCAGGAAAAAGTTAAAATATTCTTCTGTGTCGTAAAAATGAGACTTTTAAGATCACTAATCCTTCGTTAAAAATAAGAAATGAAAAGGTCTTTTGTTGTTGCGAGTTGGTGGATTATGTGGTTTAATAATACAAAAATAATGCATATAATTTGTCGTTATCGACATGTGCCACCCTGTTAAATAAATTTAGTCAAGAAACTAATACGAAATTAGAAAATAATTGATGACATTCTTCATGATCTAGAATCTAGCTTTTTTAATAGAAACCATTAGCGGATTCTACTGAATTTTCTGTAAAATATATAGGAGAATGAAAGACTTTAGTTAATTTAGTCTAAATATATAACAATTTTCTTTGTCCTTGAGACTTAAGATCCCTTTTGTTGGTTCATAGTATAATATTCTTGAAGTGACATTCCAATTACTCTTTCATGCCATTTTTCCAAATGAAAATAATGTAACAAAAACATTTGGAAGAAATAATATTTTGAACTAGGATCCTTTCTAAGCATAACATTCATAGCAAAAGAAATTTTAGAAATGAATTATTTTCCAAAAGTTTTCAAAGCAACACAAATATTAATCGGCGAATTAATAAAAGAAAGCAATGGATAATATCCAAATTCATTCGCAATTAAGCACTTAATCATGGTATCTTCATTATTTCTTCTGTCAACAACATTAATTATCCTACTAATTAAAATTATCTTGAGCTAGACCAAAATATGTTTTGTTGACAACCTTAGCATCCATCTACCCCATTATCAAAAACATAATTTTCTGATCACGCAACACAACATATCTTTCTGAGAAAGGAAATATAGAATATGAAAAAAAATACTATTTTATAGATAACTATATGCTCACTCAATTTTAAACAAAATATTATAAATTTAAACTAGTTTGAAGGATGAACTAATGATTGATGATTCTAGATTTGCTGTCACCTTATCTAGAATTAGGCACAGGGGGAATATCTTAATGCTTGTTACTTTGAAAATGCCTTATTACACGAAAGTTATATATATTAAATAGGTATTAGGTGTGATGGAGAAGTTAGAATAATTTACGTTTTACAATTAAAAATATTGTATGAAGAGCAATGACTAACGAGGTATGAATATGTGAAAATTTATTACTTTCTGAAAAAATATATATAATATTTTTCATACGTTTTCTTTTCCATAGGAAAATTCTGTTACTCAATTTCATTATATGTGAGTGAGTGTGTGTGTGTGTGTTTATGATCCATCCAAGCTTCCATTTAAAAAAAATCCAAAATTACGAACCATAATTTGAAAAAAAAATTAAAATATGTACAAATATGTGAAAGAAATATACTGTTTCCTATTACTATTTCCCCTCAATGGGAACAAGTTATGGTTTAAAAAATGGAAAAAAAAAACATGTAAAAAACATCACTCACATCTTGCATTTCATTTTCCCTTCCCTCATTTTTAAATGAAGCATTTTCGTCCCTCACAAATTAAAAATGTAATAATTTAATTGCAAACCGTAATTTTTATGACCTTTTAATGGTCTGAGACCAGCACATAATGAATATTACACATAACACTCCCATATCCTAAACCATTTTTTCTCTTATAAAAATCTCTTATATCTATAAATGTTTGGGTTGGGAATTGCCTTATAGGACCTTTTTTTGCATTCTAAAATTCACGTGATGGTTCGCGACCATTTTCAAGCTAAAAAAATTACTGAAATTGTTTTTTTGTAACCAAATTTGTGTGCCATAAATTTGTGAGAGATAAAAATGCATTATTTGAAATGTGACGGACAAAAAAAGAACGAACAAATATAAATTGAAAGACATTTTTGGCATTTCTCCCTTAAAACAAAAAAAATACATTATTTGTCCCTCTCATGATTTACAAATTCAAACTAGTGGAATACAATTGTTTTCCAAAATTTTAGAAAGTTTCAACCATAGTGATTGTGGTAAATGAATGTCTAACGTGTGACGAGCAAAGAAACCAAAAGGCAATATTAGGCTGAGATTTGCATGACTAAAGAGTTTGATCAAATCAGAAAGGACCAACAGTTGAGTTGTTGAATATCAGACAAATTAATGTTCTATTTTATAGCATTTAACTTCCTACTCCTCTCCTTTTGATGATGTAATCGAAAAATAAAAACAAATGTAATCACAAAAATTCTATTGAAGATAAAAAACTGTCTAATATCCATTTGTTAGTTGTTGTTATTCTTATTAAGGTCAAACATGCTAGACTTTGCCTACTGATTCAAAGCTCAAATTTACAAGGCAATATTAAATATATTCAAAAACATTATTGAAGGAAAAACTGACAAAAACTAAAATCAAACACATGCATTTTCGAAGACTGAAAAGAGGATGATCTAAGCTGCATAATGAAGAAGGCCAATTCTTCAACTTTGCTTTCGTTCTTAACTAGACCTCCTAGAACACAGGTAAGAATCATATGAGTAAGTCCCCGGGGGAAGGGGGGGGGGGGGGGGGGGGAGGGCGGGGGAATAAAAACTTCAGATTTTTTTGGTTCCAAATGTCAATCATTATCACTATGAAAATCATTAACTCTATCATGAGTACGAGTTTTAATGATTCTCTCAAACACGTTTGATTTAGTAATGGAATGGATATTATTTCCTCCAAAAGGGTTAATGAATTGGATAGAATAATATTTTGGAGGGACTATATGCACCTCAATTAATCACTTTCCTTTCGATTAAAGGATAGTGATAAATATTTTTTAAACATCTACAATGAGTGTCATTATTACTAACACTCATTTCCCTTTCAGATTCCCCCAAACCAAACACCCCTCAATGTTGTTAGAGTCAAAGTGCAAAAGAGACAAATAATGTGATACTTCTGACTAAGATCAGCTTATTCAATAGCAAAAAATATATAAAGTAATTAAAGGAAAAATATATTGGATGAACTGATTTAAGGAAACAAGTAATAATTAATAGCCATGTGATTCAGTTTTCTATTTATAATTACGTTATGAATAAGCAACTTGCTGCCACTTGATACGGGTGCTTAAACTCCTAATGACATCACTAATGAACTAATATATACCAAGTCCATTTCATTTCACTTTCAATGGACGAGTAAGAAATAATTGTATTACTTTGACGTTATGTATTTGTTTAGAAGTTATTAATATTTATGTCGTTATATGGAAATTGTTTTGCTGGGAGGCCAGAAATGATAAATCTACTTAAAGATGTGGAAGAAAGTAGTGTTTTGATCCACATTTGCCAGATATTGACTTACTATAATTTTTTTTTAATTTGCTCATTAATAAA
Source organism: Mitragyna speciosa (assembly GCA_024721245.1). Classification (NCBI taxonomy): domain Eukaryota; kingdom Viridiplantae; phylum Streptophyta; class Magnoliopsida; order Gentianales; family Rubiaceae; genus Mitragyna; species Mitragyna speciosa. The sequence continues at coordinate 16,920,603 of CM045567.1, forward strand.
GAGAAAAGCTACTTTGTTTCTTTTTTTTTTTTTAATGAAAGCAACGGAAAAACTACTTCAAGACATTTTAATTTTTTAAACCCAATAGGACACGTCTTATCTGCATGTCTTAATTCCCAATAAAAATTTGAAGTTAACAGTACTTTTGTTTTTCCAAGAAGAAATTAAAAATCCTCAGTGATTTAGAACTTATTTATTTTGGCAGTTAAATGATTTCTCACGTACCAGAAAACATATAAAAAACCAAATGGCAATTAAGATCTAAATTTCATACTCTAGGTTTCCTTTTTCAATTAGAACTCCACAAGAAGATGTTCAAGCTTTGAAAAAAATTAGTATTTAATATCTAAATTTCATACTAAAGGTTTATGTTTTCAATTAGAACTCCCCAAGAAGATGTTCAAGATTTGAAACTAGAAACACCAATAGCATTTTTTTTTTTGCACCAAAATACTTTTTAGACTTCAACTAAATTTTTAATAAGCATTTATCACATTAAAAAGCCAAAAAAGACCGAATTTACTGAATTCATAAAGCTTTCAGCCACAAATATCAATAAAAGGCTAGTTAAAATCATAAGAAAATTTTCATTTCTTGTTGCTCAATTCAATAAATGATTCCAAAAACTCCAATTTATGCACGTATCTCCTGCAAAATGATCCAATAAAGGCTAGTTAAAAGGATTGGAAAAGTTTCACTTCCCATACCAGATGTTGCCACACTATAATTTTACACACAAAATTTGCAACAAGTAGGTGATGGAAGACTGCAAGTTAGGTCAAGACCATTGTGGTATTGTTTTCCTTTGTAATCTTCCTATATTTGGTTTTCAACAGGGCCATGATGCTTTTGTTGGTGGAAGGTTTTGTCTGTTGCTCTCTAGTTTGTGATCCAATTATTTCAATTGTGTGTTGACACGAAAACACCGAGTCATAACCCCAAAAAAGGAAGGAGGAAAAAAAAAGATTTTAGATCACAAAAGAATTTGTTCACCTCTCAAAAGCATATCATGACTTTGGGTGGTATAATTATTACCAATGTGGCAATTGGTACAAACAAGCAAGAAAATGCAAGTCCACTATTGCCTTATCAAAGAAAATAAATGGTTCTCTGTCCCTTTTACTTGCAGCAAACTCTCATGGATTCCATTAAATTCCAACCCCTAAATTAGATTCTGAATGGATGATAGCCATAATCGTCAAAAGTTGGAACCTTCCTTCCATCTCCATATAACAGGAGAAAGCAAAATTAAACATTGCAACAGAGCATAGGGCAAAAAGAAACCAAATATCACTAATCTTTTTTTCTTCTAGAAAATTCAACACAAGAAAAATGAACCCCTCAAATTCTTGTCCCCAAGGGGATGAATTCTATCTATCACTGTTTGCAGAGTGATCATTACGTTACGCCTTTTAATTTAAGAATCTTCTCTATACTTTTTTCTGTTAGCATTATAGAATAAGATCTTTGGTTATGATTTGTAAATCACTAAAACATTATGCATATAAAAACATATAAAACATACCTTGAGCCATGATGATTCCAATTGCAAGTAGATTTTCTTCCTACAAGCCTTCTTGAACTAACTCCTTTCTTTAAACTCTCCTTTCTTCCTTGAACCTTCAAGATCAAGTCTCTTGATCTTCCCTCTCCTAACTCTCCAAATATTGTGACAAAATGATGGGTAGAATTCACAATGAACAAGTGAGTGGAGAGAGGGACCAAGAGTCCTATTTATAGTGAGCTAAAGGACCCCTTCCCATCATGAGTCATAACTACAATTAACCCTTCTTCTTCCTCCCATAATATTGTAACATATATCTTAAAACCTATAATGAATTCATGAAACCACCATACAATAATGGGCTCATGAAATCACCAAAATAATGGAGGAGATGTTACAAATTCACAACACTAATGTGGTCATGAAGTCCACCAAATAGTGGAGTAAGAGTTACATATGTTACATATTAGTAATAGCATGTAACTCACCAATTAGTGGGATAAAATTAGATTAATGGAGTGTAACATACAAAGTAGTGGGATGAAGGTTATATGAGAATAATGATGTGAAGGTTACATGTAACTAATGGGGTGAAAATACAAGAAGTAGTGGGACAAGAGTTACATACATGAATATAATACCCACTAATGATTTTATGTTACATGATTTGATAATTCCACTAAATATCTTTAATATTCTAACATTTTCAACAAGAAAAACTTATGAGAAGCTTCAAAAACAATTTATCTAATCCTACATTTTTAATCCAATCATGATGTGGAAACAAATTTCTCATCAATGCGATTTTTATGTGTATACATTTTCTACTTGCTTTTCAATAATAAAAAAGTACGATTTTCTATCCGTAAAACACAAGAATAATTTGTTTACAAATCAAATGACAGTGAATAGAAAATTGTAAAGTGTTATTTCTTTTGATTTTTGGCAGTCAATTGGGAAGATATATCACACAGTTTACATGGTCTACGAATATGGTAGCATATTTACCAATTTACTAAGCTTTGCGGTCCTGCCAGGCATATCCAGACTAACAATCTTGTAGTTTTTTCAACTTTTTTGTGACTAACAAACAAATGAACCACATGATTGGCTATGTGATTAATTAATTTAAACGAATTAAACAATGAGAGAAAGATTAATTAAGTATAAAGAGCTTAGGAAAAGTGAGAAAGTATCTCGAATGTAGCCTAATGATGGCGTGTATTGTTTACCATCTCTATCATGATGATTTAAGATAAGAAGGAGTGAACATAATTCTTCGGGTTAATTTGAAGACAAAGTTTTGTTCCGTTTACTATTTTTGTTACTGATAGTAATAGTAAAAAAGACTCAATTTATCATCATCCCTCCTCTTTTAGTATTGTTAGATATTTTAACCAAAAAAAAAAAAAAAGTCATAGGTTTATTTTTGAATTCAAACAGTGTTAAATTTTCAGCTATAAATTCAACCATTTAAAAACTTATGTCTTTAAGATGTGATTATGGCTTTCATTGTGTAACTTATGTAATGGCTAGTTTTATGAATTCATTTAATTAATTTTTACACTTTTCATTTTGTAGCTAAAAAAAAAAAAAGTAATTATTCTACTTAATGTAGATATTTTATTGCTCCTAATTTATTAGTCTATAAATAAAAGCTTTTACTAACATTGTCACACGCACATTTGATATTTAAACTATTTTTTACTTCTCTCCCTCACTACAATATTAGGCATTAGTTAGGTGTTGAGAAAAGCTCTTCTATGCTTGAATTATCCGCAAGGGGTGTCAATCGTCTTACGAGAGCGACCTAGTCCGCGTAGCACCTACCCAATTTACTTTACCTGTTCTTTCTTTAATTTCATTTTTGTAAGTTGGTCGTGCGGTTTAAATTCTCAAGAAAATCATTTGTTTCATATTCTTTTACATAACAAATCTGAAGTAAATCTATATATAATATTATCTCATTGACATTATATTTTCAAAGACAATGCAGAAATGTTATGATAACATCTTATGCCAAGAATAATATAACGTGGCTCAGTGAAGGAACTGGATAGTTAGTGGCAGGATATTACTTTCATGATAATTAATCATGACAATTAAATTAGTGGGGCGGCGTTTGAAAATTTTCATGATAGGAACATGTAACTAATTTGAAACTCTCACATCACACAACACCAGCTCCAACGTTTGCCTTTCCGACCAAAAATAATGCCAAATAATCTTCTAATTAGTATTTCTTTTTGGGTGTCATATTTTTTTACTTAAGATTAATAATCATTAACATCATAGTTGAAAAGGTCTTATCTTGTTGAATGTCATTGGATTAACATAAAATATGATCCACATAATTAGTCATTAGCACGTGCCGTAATATCAGAGTTCACTAAGTTTGCTTTTAGTCAAAAACTAATCAGGAATTAAAACAACAGTTGAAGACATTTTGGAGGATTTAAAACTCAATTCTTAATGCATTCCATTAGCGGCTGCTGCTGAACTTTTTATGGTAAATAACAATTAAGTCCGCTCTTGAAATATGTTTTTTCAAATATAATACACTATAAGTGATATTCCGATCTCTTATGTAATTCTCTCTCTCTCTCTCTCTCTCTCTCTCTCTCTCTCTCTCTCTCTTGTTTTTTTTATCTGTAGGCTGAAGCCAAATTAGGTAGTGATATATATATATATATATATATATATATATATATCATGAGTGTACCAATAAAATCTGCAAATAAGTTCTCTTTAATATATCTCGAGGATTGCCAATGATATTCATATAATATTTGCTCTTATGAGTAAAAATATTATATTTTCGAGGCAGGATCCTCCTATAGATGGACAATTTCAGTGTAGTAATGAAAAGTCAAAGCTAATAATAATTTATTTCATCTATATGTAAAAGATTAAACTAAAAGGACACTACGTTTATTTATTTTACTGGTTGATTCAATATTCTAATATAACCATTTCTAAGCTGTTTTTTTTTTCACATTTTAAATGTACAAAAGATGAAATGATAATTCAATTCTTACACCGAGTTGATATTTAGGTTTAGGAATGATCTTGCTAACCCAGACAAAATTGACGTTACATTTATTTTAGTTTTCAAAATTTTCTGATTACCACATGAGAAAATTGATAAATTGATGAAGAACATTGCATAGAAGAATCAAATTAGATTGCAGATTAAATTATGGTAATTTTTTCGTGTCTTAGTTCAACAACAACACTTGGCTAATTAATTAAAAAATCTCTAGCTGGACCAAAATATATTTTACTGACCCTTCTATTTCCACTTGCAAACTCCATAACCTCATTTCCATGATCACAACGCAACACAATATAATAACGTATTTAAATATATAAATACAGAAAAAATTGAATAAAATAAATCCTAAAAATATTACTCAATAATATGATGTGTGATGACTTGATCTTAAATAATAAATAGAAATTTTAACTATGGTTCAATGTTGAAATAAAATGCCAATTGTTGGTGATTTGGGTTGGATAAGTTGTCATCCATATATGATTATGTACTAGGAAGGCAGTTTCTCATATTGTCAAAATTTTACTTATTTTTTATAAATTTATTTTGTGCACCGTGCAAGTGTCCACTCACCAAGTTTACTTTCATTCCATGTAATTACCAAGTTTTGCCGCTTAGTTGCGTCACGAATCCATTGAAGATTTCAATGCTTGCAACTTGAAACAAAGGTGATATCAAATCAAGATGTGTACATGAGTAGGTATGATAGGATAGTTGTAAATAGCTACATGTGGCACAAAAATGTTTTCCTTTGGAAAGAAGTGTTCTGTTTACAATATTTTTTGGTTCAAAGAGATTCCAAACTATAAAAAAAGGAAACGAAAGGATTTGAGAGTTAAATCAAGAATCTCACGAGTACCTGAATAACATCCTACTAGCTGAAAATTGTTTTTGGGGACGTCCTACATTCTTTATTGCAAAATGAAAACACCTTTCTGGTGGAATGTCACTCTTTTCCTAGATCACTCTTGGTAAAAGTTATTTGTTTTAGATATTTTTGCTAAATGATAAAGCAAAACAAACAAACTTGTTTTTTGGGTTTTGTTCACATTCGTTTGCTTCCCAATATAATTTTTTTGCAGTATTGCCAAAATTGAGGACTCGAGGACTATATCAGAACAAAGAAATGACTGATTCAAACTTCAATGATGTTTTAAGTCTAACAAGCCACTAAAATGTGGTTAGTCAATATGATTTTAATGTATTCTGCTATTTGATGCGGACCGGAAGAGGAAAAATTGCCCAACTAAATGACTTCTCACTCATCAGTGCTGTTCGTTAATTTTTATATATTAACACATTTTTTAAGCACAAAAATGTACAATAGACAAATCATTTAGAGACTAAAGTCATCAATTTGGTTTATCATTCATTATACAAGTATTTAAAAAATAATTAAATTTTTAATTATTAATCAATCACTCTTCTATTAACAGATAAGAAGAATAATTTATCTGTGTCTTTGTTCGTGAAGTCTACCTTTATTTATGGAATCAACATGCAGACCAAGTTGAAACAAATCCGTGTCAATCAAGTTGGACAACTGCACTCGCACACACGAAAGAAAATAGTTAATTCCACAAAACAAAACAAAACAAAAATGTCTTTTTTTTCCGAGGTACAAATTGAGATTCCTATATCTATTTATTTGACAACTCCTCGTTGAGAGTCGTTCAGCGAGATGCCCAGTAGTCTCTGACTTGGTCTTCAGTGCTTGCAACTTGAAACATTGTTTAAAAACGAAGGTGATATCAAATTAAGATGTGTATATGAGTAGGTATGGTGAAATAGTTGTAAGTAGCTACTTATATGGAACAAAAATGATTTTCTTTGGAAAGAAATGCTCTGTTTTAAGCTTTTTTTTCCCCCCAGAGAGATTCTAAACCGTACAAGGAAAAATGGAAGGATTTGAGAATTAAATCAAGAATCTCACAATTACATTAATAATATCCTACTAGCTGAAAATTGTTTTTGGGACGTCCTACATTCTTGTGTTGCAAAATGGTAATAGCTTTTTGGTGGAATGTACTCTTAATTTTTCTATATCACTATTGGTAAAAGTTTTTTGCTTTTAGGTATTTTTGGTAAAAGTTAAAGTAGAATAAACTTGCATTTTTTGTTTTGTTCACATTCATTTAGTTCCCAATATATTTAGTCGCACTATTGCCAATGATGAGAATTGGAAGACTATATCAAAACTAAAAAATCACTAGTAAACTTCATTATTATTGTTAGAGTTTTAAGCCTAACAAGTCACTAAATGTGGGTAGTCAATATGATTTTAATACATTCTGCTATTTGCTACGGCCAAAAGAGGAAAAGTGCCCAATTAAATGACTTGCAATTGATTAGTCTGGTTCGTTAATTTATATATTAACACATTTTTCGAGCACAAAAATATACAATTATTTTGGAATGAGTGCTTATAGTTGGACAGGTCATTTAGAGGCCAAAGTGCTTAATTTATCATTCGTTATCCGAGTATTTTAAAAAAACTAAAACCCTCTTTCCTTTGTATTAATTAAATTTTTAATTATTAATCAATCACTCTCCTATTAACAGATAAGATGAATTATTTATCTGTGTCATTGTTCATGGAGGTAGACCCCTTATTCATGGAGTCAACATGCAGACCAAGTTGAAGCAAATCCGCGTCAATCGAGTTGGACAACTGCACCCACGCACACACGAAAGAAAATAGTTAATTCCACAAAACAAAACAAAAAAGTCTTCTTTTACGAGGTACGGATAGAGATTCCTATTTCAATTTATTTGACAATGTCTTCGTTGAGAGTCGCTCTGCAAGACCCCAAGTACCCTCTGACTTGGTCTTCAAATGTAAGTCTTAGCCCGTTCCCGGTTTGCCTCGCTTTCGGACGGACTTTACTTGTTCTCAATAACTTCTGATTTTTATAAAAATTAATTTAAAAAAAATAAAAATTAATTATTTTTAATTTTAGTTTAAAAATTTTAAAAATATAATAAAAAAATAATTAAAAACATCACAAAATATATTTTTATAAAAGTCATAACTTAAAATCAAATAGAAAAAAAGTAATTGAAAACAAGTCCTAAGTAGCATTCCACTCGTGCAGTAGCGTGCGTGTGCGTTTGTGTGTACACACACTCTCACTTTTGGCCACAAAATAACGGGATGCATGAACAAGACAACATATTTAAGCAAAAAAATACAGACAAATGTGTCTTCAGTTTATTGGTCCATTATTTGAGTATAAGTCACCAGTGAACAATCACGATGAAATGGGCCGGTTCGTTTTGTAGGAAAGAACGAGGGAAAATAGTTCGGTGCTGTGTACTTGTTAGCAACATTAAAGGTCTTCATGACTAGTTCAAAAGTTGACCATGGAGGGGTTTCTTTATCTTCCAACTTGATTGAGAAATGAAGTGTTTACTTAAGAAAAAATTTGGAAATTTAATTATGTTTGTATTTTTTTCTTCCTTTGGAATTATATAAACTAGTGCAAAATAGATAATATGCTTCTTCTTTCCCAAATGTTGAACATCAAAATCTCATTTGTTGTTTTTCGTTTACCTTTGTCACTGCTTCAAGAAATTATTAAAGTTTCCAATTGCAAGCCAAAGAAAGAGATTTTAACTGTTACCTATACCTTCGGAAAAATATAATAAGTTCACTTCAAGAATTAAATTGTTATACATGAAAGTAATTCTCTAGGCTACTTCGTCATATACACCAAATTAATAACAGCATATTTTCAGACTATTTTTGGAGTAAGTATTAGGTGCAGCCAAATGGCACACTAAAACTAATCACGTGTAATCAAATATTAAGTATGCTCCGTCAGCCAAATGGCACACTAAAACTAATCACATGTAATCAAATATTAAGTATGCTCCGTCATCATCGATAATAAATTATTAATTCTAATTCTGCTTTTCTCTATTTCTATTTGTAATCACCTTACAACCTAAAAAAAAGGTGTATTAAATATTAAATTCAATTTATCCCTAAAAATAATATTCTGCCGTTGAGTGATAAAACTACAGTCGACGTTACGAGAGGCACCAAAAAAAAAAAGTAATAAAATTCAAGTCAATTGAATTTGTTTTTATCGAAGAAATTAGTGGTTCACCAGCCCTTTCAGTTTCAGCAGGCTCCTCGTGCAAACTCACATGCACACCATTGGATTCCAGTAGCTAAATTAGAATCTGAATGAATTATAGCCATAATCTTCAAAAAGGTTAGGACCTTCCTCCATGTCCACATATCTTGGAACTAGTAATATTAATATATTAATATTGCTAAAAAGTGTAGGACAAAAAGAAGAATAATTTCATCTTCTCTGCTACCAAATTCAAGATAAGTAAACGAAGCCTCAAATTCTAGTCCACATTTGAGACAAATTCTGTCGAATTTATGGACTTTTTCCTCTTCTTTCCAATAAAATGTTGCCATTTAACACTTGAGAAAAAAAAAAACCACTTTCATTATTTATTTTACAATTATCAACTTTTTCTAGATGAAATCAGAGTGGCGTCTTTTTTTCACTGTTGCTGGCCAACCAGATCAAAATTGCTTACGGGTTTTGATTAAAAGATCGTTCTGTATACTTTTTCTTTTTCATTTTTTTTTCTTTAGGCTCTTTCCAACGTGAAAACTTTTGAGAAGCTTCTGTTGGCCTTTGATTTTTCTTCGTATTGCTGTCCAATCACAAAGGCTTATAATGCATTATTTTTTCACACCAAATTAAATCCAATATTTAATCACCAGTTAACAGTTATTCTACAACACGATGTTGCTATTCTTGCTGTTAATAGTACGCCATCAAAATATATAGAACTATATCAGAGTTGTTAACAGTACATCCATGGAGTTTTTTTATTTAATACAAGAAAATATGTCATCTTATATTTTATCATCGGTTAAATCTTAAATAGCAGTGTCTTAAGAAAATATACTCTGCTGCTGCTGATTCCGCACTAAATTAATAGTAGGTTTTGTATAAGAAGTGATAAGTTTAGTTCTGAAATAGTACGACAACAAAGCATAACTTAATTTTCACGTGGTATTTGGAAAAGGTGAAGTCTTAGATTCTTTTTTTTTTTTTTTTTGACACTTCTTAGATTCTTTTTTAAAAAAGAAGAAAGTTATGAAATAGTATCTTAACTCCTCGTAATGTGTTAAGGGGCAAAAGTCAAAGTAGATTGTGAGGACAGGCAAATCATCAAAGTAACTGGTATCTTTTTTATTAGGTAAAATATTGGTTGAGATTGAAACTAAAAAGAATTACAAAAAAAGAACGAATATATGCATCAAACTGATTATCATTTTTCACATGATCAAAAGCATAACCAAGATTTATATGCATTCCTGCTCAGGATGTAGTAAACTATAATTTACCTTCTTCAAAAAAAAAAAAAAAAAAAAAACTATAATTTACATAAATTTCAGGTTACCTTGAGCTTTGCTAAGGAACCTGCTCCTATTTTGGTACCCATTGTTTCATGAATAGGCTTAAAATGTTGTTAACAATACTGAACATGGCTAGCCTGTAACTATATAATTTCGCAACCAAATCTCCATGTCCCATGTCGTTGCCCATGCTGATACCCATATCTCTCTCGTTTTTTGTGCCACGAGCATATATTTGTTGCTTAGTCCAACGACAAATGTACATGTGTTTTTAATTTTATCGAAAATAAATATGGATGGATCTCCTTGTCCATTTTACATATGTCTGGCCAAAGTTTGAAGCCCCTTGATTCAAATTCCTGTGTACAAACAATTTCGAGAACTTTGGTTTCAGAATACACTCCAATCTAGACATATCACATGGAAACATTTCCATGTTGTCAGTAGTTTCTGTTCTTAATTTCTTAACACTTTTCAGAATTTCTACTCTTAAATTTTATTAAGTTGATATTAAGTTAGCATACGTTGTACGTATTTGGTATTTGCCTGAATTTGGAGATTCTTTTAGACTATGAAGTACCAAAATAAAATGTTATTTACACAAATCTTGTATGGATTCGTTTAAGATAAGAAAAATTCTTAAACTATTCCAAACAAATTGAGATCGAGCAGCCAAAGACTTGAATGGGAACATTTTTTATTATTATTATTATCGATTCTTATTACAACGTATATTTTTTGCCTCACACAATTGAGGTGAGGATTCCAAATTAGTGTTGGGATAAACTTCTACACTTTTTACCACATCTAATTTGCAGTGTGACTCTCAATTCTAAATCTAATTTTTTTTTTCCTCCCTTCCTAGCTGCCAAGGTCGGGGTTTGAACCCTGACCTTGGCACGGAAAGCGCCCTTAACATCATCCACATTGCTATCCATTTATTGGAACTACAATTTCTAGTTCATACAAGACGTGCAGAACCACACCATGTTCAATGTGGATAATGCTATCTCTTTGAGAGTTGGAATTGGACAAGCCAAACTTGTATTTTATGGTAAAATAAGTCCATGGAAGATATATAGATGCCAATCAATACGATTAAATGCGTGGGGTTTTAGGATTAACCTTCTATTCAAATCTCACTAAGGATAATGTGTTATAAATTCAAATCCACGGAAATAAAGAAATGTATAGAAGATTAATCCAAGATTTTATGTTTGCACAATAAAAGAAAATACTTCAATTCTTCACTTCTGAAAATTGTACAACTTTTGTCTCAGGATAAGCATGGACTTTTGTTAGCAATCATAGGTCACTGGCCCTCTTGTGTTATAGCATAGATCCGTTTGGATAAATTATTTGGAGTGTTTTTTGAACATTATTTAGAAAAATTATTTAAAGTGTATTTTTTGTTGAATTTTTTAAAAAAGTTAAAAGTGGATCAATTTTTTGTTGACTTGTGTTACAAATGGGAGGAAAGTGTTTGAATTTTGAAAAATTTATTTGAAATGTATAAAACTTTCTTATAACTTGTTCACTTTTTACACAATTATTCACGAAACATAGCATTTTTTCAACAAAATTCGTTCAGAAAAACGGGAAAAATTGTGATGAATATTTTGAGCTCTATTTACAATATTAATAGAGTTGTAATACAGTATCGAGCACTGGCACTGGACGTTGCCAGCGTCCGGTGCTAGTATCCAATACCATGAGAAAATTGTTGAGAGGGAAATTGCATTCAAAATTCAAAAAATAAGAGAAATTTTTTTTGATTTTTGTTGAAAAAAGTCTTCAAATAATTTTCACTCATCGAAACACCTTTGGAAATTTTTTTTCAAATAATTCTCAAATAATCCTCAAATAATCCTATCCAAACGGAGCCATTGATAATTTAACTGCAAGAATACCGTGTCAATCTTGGAAGTGTAGACCGCATAGGAAGTCAAACTATCAAACATCTCCATAGTGCATTCTCTGAATAATAAACAAGTTGCATAACTGAGTTTAATTATTGAGATAGTAGCAGTTAGTGCGCATGCAACTTGCAAATTGCGATACCAGGAAGCTCAATCATTGCCAACTTGCTTTCGGGTCGGCATAAGGGATGCATGTACTTGTAGCATATTTCCGTACCAAGCTAAGGATAGATATCTTCATTAATTTTTTTAAAAGTAAGCCTATACTGTTAGATTGGGAGGACAACGTGTTACTGATATTCGAAACCTCGATCTTTGAGCGAAGTCGTAGAGTTCTAACCGTTCGACCTTTTATTCATTATCCACATATCATTCATAATTTTTCAAAATTTTACAATTGTCATCTGTGACAAGAAAACGTAAAAACATTCTTGTAAAGTAGTTCTATGTGTTTGTATCTATTATTAAAGATTGAATTCTTATTCTAACAATTAGTTTTCTGCGTCCATTAACAAACAAAAAGGATCTTTTCAAATTAGTCAATAAAAATAAACAGAGCAAATGGTTCTATCATCTAGGTAGATGATGAGTAAAACTTTAAATGCGAGATTCCGGGTAGTATTATTGAGTTAGGAAAGTCAGAAAGCCAAAAAGTCTTAGTTCAAATCAGGATTTGCTGAACCGTTATACAATTCAAGCTGGTTAACTAATCTTGTACTAATAATCTTATCTATATTTCATTGCTTGCTCGTCTATTATCCTCTTTAGCATCGAAAGTCAAATCTATTGCACCCAATTTCATGTTGTCTGTCCATTTGGACACCATTAGCATTGCGCGATAATCGTTTGAGTTACAAGCTAACAAATTTAATATATTTCATACTTATTCAATTAAATGTCAATTTATAAGGGGAGTCAACAACAATTAACAGCGAACATGTAATGATATTCAGACAATTCAATTCGATATACAAAGCGAAAATGAATACAAATTTAATTGTTTCACATTTCAAATTATATGTCAATTCAAAGTGCAAGTCAAAAATAATTAACACGTAAGTCAAAAATAATTAACAAGCACGCATGATAATAATAATAGTCAGACAATCCGATATGCTAAGCGAAAATAACATTAAGTGTGAATACTTCTTTCCTTGAACCTCCAATAATCTTGATAGGATAATCCATCAGATAGAGTTCCGAGAGGGTGCACTTTGATGAATGATTTTTATTGACTCCAAAAGTTAAAGGCAAAAAATTGAGACTGAGCAGCTAAAGAATTGACTGTGAACATTATCCGCATTGCCATCCATTTATTGGAAGTACAATTTCTAGTTCATTAAAGACGTGCAGAACCACACAATCTTCAATGTAGATAATGCTACATCTTTAAAAGTTGGAATTGGATCGGCAAACGTGTATTTTATGGTAACATAAGTTCATAGAAGATATATAGATGCCAACCAATACGATTAAAGGTGTGAGGTTTTAGGATTAATCTTCTATTCAAATCTCACTAATGATAATATGTTATAAATTCAAATCTACTTACGTAAAGAATTTTCTTTCGATGTATAGAAGATTAATCCAAGATTTTATGTTTGCAAAATAAAAGAAATACTTCAATTCTTCAGTCTGAAAATTGTACAACTTTTGTCCCATGATAAGCATAGGCTTTTGTTTTTTCAAGCAGACAATTCACACAAACTCAATAATTGCTACCTAAGGTCACTGAAACACTCACCTAAGCACACCCCAATAAGCATAGGCTTTTGTCCTGTCAACATAGTTTAGTTCGCAATCGTAGGCCACTGGCCCTCTTGTGTTGTGGCGGATAACATTGATAATTTAACCGCAAAAATACCATGTTAATCTTGAAAGTGTAGACCGTATAGAAAGTCGCTATCAAACACTCCATAATGCATTCCCTGAATAATAAACAAGTTGCATAACTGAGTTTAATTATTGAGATAGTATCGGTTAGTGTGCATGCAACTTGTAAATTGCGATACCAGGAAGCTCAATCATTGCCAACTTGCTTTCGGGTCGGCATAAGGGATGCATGTACTTGTAGCATATTTCCGTACCAAGACAAGGATAGATCTTTTCATTAATTTTTTTTTAAAGCAAACTTATGCGAGAAATGTGTTGGTGGCATTCAAACCTCCGACCTTTAGAGTGAAGTTGTAGAGCCCTAATTGCTTAACTTTATATTCGTCTCCATGTATTATTCATAATTTTCCAAGATTTTACAATTGTTATCCGTAACAAGAAAACGTAAAACATTCTTGTCTAGTGCTTCTATGTATCTGTATCTATTACTTGTCTGCGTATGAATTCTTGTTCTAAAATCAGTTGTCTGCGTCCATTAACAAACCAAAAAGTCCTTTGCAAATTAGTCAATAAAAATAAACAGATTCAAATGGTTCCATCATCTACATAGATGATGAGGAAAACTTTAAATGCGAGATCCGAGTAGTATTATAGAGTTCGGAAAGTCAGGAGGCCAAAAAGTCTTAGTTCAAATCTGGATTTGCTCAACCCTTATACAATCCAAGCTGGTAAACTAGTCTTGTACTAATAATCTTATCTATATTTCATTGGTTGCTCGTCTATTATCCTCTTTAGCATCGAAAGTCAAATCTATTGCACCCAATTTCATGTTGTCTGTCCATTTGAACACCATTATCATTGCGCGATAATCGTTTTGAGTTGCAAGCTAACAAATTTAATATATTTCATACTTATTCAAATTAAATGTCAATTTATAAGGGGAGTCAACAACAATTAACAGCGAGCATGTAAATGATATTCAGAAAATTCAATTCGATATACAATGCCTCAATGAATACAAATTTAATTGTTTCACATTTCAAATTAAATGTCAATTCAAAGTGTGAGTCAAAATAATTAACAGGCACGCATGATAATAATAGTCAGACAATCCGATATGCTCAGCGAAAATAATATTAAGAGTGAATACTTCTTTCCTTGAACCTCCAATATTCTTGATAGAATAATCCATCAGATAGACTTCCTAGAGGGTGCACTTTGATGAGTAAGTTTTATTGACTACAAAAGTGAAAAGGAAAGAGAATTATTGCCTTTTAATTTGTGTCCTAATATGTCCAAAAGTTAAGGCATTTATTATTTTTAAAAAACTTGTCCATGTTCTACTGTCTAAGAATGTTAATTGTATCTCACATGGCATGGCAAAAAGCAAAAAATATCGTTGAATATTGGATTAAGACATTAGAAATCCTTCAAATACAATTAACTATGTCATCATTTTTCAAGATTACTTTCAATATTATATGGAAAAGAAAAGGGACCCAACAAAAGAGCAAAACTTTGTTGACCTTTTTCTTGTCTGTTGGGGGTGAGAAAGACAGATGGCATATTTAATAATTAGGTGCCGGCGAAGGGGCGATGCAGCCGGGCTGCGGCTAAGTCACCGTGCACCACCGTCCCCAGTCCCCAACTATGTCTTTCAACATATAAACAAGAGGCCTTTACTTGTATTTTACTCTTTTGATATGAACATCAGATTTTTGAAATCACAAAGCCTCCTTCGTTGGAGTTAAAATCCTCAATCTAATTTTTTTGGTGTTCAACTATATCCAATATAAAATTATGTCGTATTATAACAAAATTGTGGTGTCATTAAATGATATGACATAGTTTCTTATAATTTCACATTAATACAATATAGTTTTGTATTGAATACAATTAGACACCATAAAACCATAAAAAATTAGACCGAGAATCTAGATTGCCTTCATTGGCTTGTAGTTTTCCATATAATAGACCTTTTTATGTGGTTCAACTTACAGCTCTCTGTCTTAAATATGAATAATTTGACTGGGCTAAATGTGTTTTATATGGTTTAGATTCTTGATTTCATTATTTCTTATTAGCAATTGAAAGCAATTTTTTAATTTTTTATATTAATTAATATAATTTAAAATAGTTGATTACAAAGGAAACTCGGTTAAATACTATGCTTCAACTCAGAATCAAGAAAATTCAATTGAATCTAGTATTCTAACACGGTATTTTTCCTAGTCGA
Source organism: Mitragyna speciosa (assembly GCA_024721245.1). Classification (NCBI taxonomy): domain Eukaryota; kingdom Viridiplantae; phylum Streptophyta; class Magnoliopsida; order Gentianales; family Rubiaceae; genus Mitragyna; species Mitragyna speciosa. The sequence continues at coordinate 16,936,542 of CM045567.1, forward strand.
CAATGAGAAATTTTTTTTTAATTTCTTTCGTGTGCATGTGCAATTCTATTTTTGTATAATGTAGTTAGATTTTTAGTCTGAAAATGTTTATAGGAATTCGCTCGAAGCATTGTCCTTGCTTCCCACTAATTGGTTGATCAACAATCATGAAATTTGACAGGAGATTTTGACAAAATAAGCTGAGAAAATTTTAGAAGTTGAATAATGACTTGATTAGCGATAAGTTTTCAACTGCTGATCAAGACTGTGACTGAATATGCAAAATAGTGTGAATTTTTGCCAAGTTGCCAACTGATTTTGAAGCTCCAGCATACGGTTTTAACGGATTTTGGTACATATTCTTCTAGATTTGTGGTTGAATTTTATTATGCATATGCTGATTCGTGATGAACATTCTTGTTTTCATTTTTTTGGTCTAGTTTACACAAGACACTGAAGGGGGCAGAGAGAGAGAGGCCCCCCCGGGGGGGGGGGGGGAGGGGGGAAGGGAGAATACGAATAAAATTGTTTTCAACTTGTTTAATTCCCTTAGTTTTAAATGCAAAATATCAACTCTTTTTAACAAATGACTTTTACCCGCAGTTAAATTACATGGATTTTTATACAAAAATCTAAAACATGATGCTTCTAGTATCGATCTTTTTTATTTCACTTTAATCCATTAGAAAATTGTCATTGCAATAATTACATTAACCACTAGCTGGTCCTTTGGACTTTGGACCAAGATTTAAGAGCAAAGACTAGATCACAACTACATTAATTACTCCTTGACAAAAGATAATAATAATTTTTTTTCAACAATTTCATGAAATATAAAGCAATTTTTAAAATATGTAAAAAAAAAAACTTAACCAAATTTCTCCAGTTGAAGTACAACACCAAGTAAAAATTAAGGAATCTATCTTGATTTTATAATAAGAAAGGTCTAAGAGCACTTTGCAGACCAATATTAATTAAAATTTAGTCTGTCTTCGTCATTAGAAAAAGAAAAGGGTAAAAGATTGCACTTGGATTATGCATTTTAGTAAAATAATTAGCCACCCAATCAATTATTACTCCCTAATGCCCAACGGTAAAATGTAAGGTTAAGCATTCTTCTCTTTAATAACTTTAAAGTTTAAATTAATATAGATTGAATCCATTTTACATCGAAAACAATGTGTTTAAATTATCAAATATTTACATCTGAGTAATATAGCAAGAGATTTTTGTATCTATTTGATGAATATGGAACACATGGGTGTATTATAGTCATAATTTGTTCATATGAGTTGTTTGTACAATATTCTCTCTGAATGCTTTGTTATAACACATGGATATATAGACACCAAAAAATTATACGACGTTCAATACTCGTTGATACGTTTTAGAGTATCTAATTTAGTCACAATCCATGATATATAATTCCATTTTTTGTTCAATGGTACTTAAAATTTCAATTAGGTAATTAGAAAAATAAAAAAAAATTGTCATAAAGTAGGCCGTATCTACCCCAAAGGCACCATTTTATATTTTCAATTTTTCTTGTGGTAGAACTGAAATTTACATGTGTGAAAGGAGTATTGGTAATTCTACATTATTACCACAAGTAAAATATATAATACTAATTTCAATAATTGACTCATTTTCAAGCAACAAACTGTGAACTTAAATATCTTAAATTACTTTATTCTCTTCTTCTTTGTAACTAGTTAATTTATTGTTTTGTGTCGTGAAAAGGAAACAAAATAGGAAAAGAATTAATTAGTTTTTTTTTTCAGGTCACATCTCTAGCTTTTTTCTCCCCTTGATCAAGTAGTTTTTTTCCCTTTCTTTTTTTTTTTAAAATACAGTTATCATAATGCTTTAAACTAGTTTTTTTTTTATCTTATTTAATCCTTGAGCAAATAACAAACCATCCACAAACTACAAATACCCTAATGTCAAGTATCTAGACATAATTGCCATGTTACCTTTCAATTCCTAAGCCATATTGATTCTCGTAACTTTCTCTATTTTTTATTTTTTATTTTTGCTAAAAGGAGTGTAAATCAAAACCCTATTAAAATCAAGAAAACAGAGGTGATTGTATGCAATAAAATTTTTATTAGCCTTGATAAAGGCTCGACTTATTAAGGAACTTGAGATCTAGTTGAAAATTTGCTCTAATGTGAAACGAAGAAAAACTTAAACAGACAAATTAGTGCTATTTACGAACTAAGCGTGCAATATGAGTTGCGAGGAAAACTAGAAATAACAAAAATTGAACTCAGTTAGACTTCTACGGGGGTGTTTGATAACTCCACTTAATGCTAAAAATTAATACATTAAGCACTTATTTAATTTGTACACAAAATTTTGAGTGAAAAATTTTTACTTAATACATTAAGCACTTCTTTCACACACACATTTATGCACATACACACACATTCAACACACATACAAACACACACACAATCACCTTTGCAAGCGCACACACACATATATATTTTTTCCTCACACATGCAATAATATAAACTTTCCTTTTATCACATACACACATTCCTTCTCACATGTACAATCTCTCTCTCACACATGCATTCACACACTTTCACACAAATACATACATTCTCTCCCTCTCTCATAGACACAAACATACACCACACACGCAAGCACGCACGAGTGCTTGCATATACTTTCTTGCATATACAGTTTCTCTCACATAGATTTACATATTTTTTTCACACATGTACACACACACTCTTTCTCTCTCTCTCACACACATACATACGCTCATGAGTATATTATTTTTTTGTCACTTCCACACATATATTTTCTCTCTCACATACTTGCACACACTTTCATACATATATATTTTTACACTTTTATATATATGCACATATTTTCTCTCACACACATTCTCACATGCAAATGAATTGTCATTTATCTACTATAAACAAATAATATCTTTCTTTGTCATATATATTATCAATAAATTATTTCTACTTTTTAAGATAAAATAATTATATTAATAAGGTAAATATTTGAATTCAGTGTATAATTTCAGTTAATTATCAAACATGTATAACTTTATCAATTCAGCAACTTAATTTTTTCAAAACTTAAATTTTAGATTTCATACTTCAGATTTTAATTTTATCAAACGGCACCACCTAAGGTTTACTTGTACTAACCCAAAGCAAAAATCCAAAAACCAAAAATAAGAAAATGAAAGAAAAGGAGACGTGACGTTGACTACGATTTTGATTTCACACCAGTTGCAAAAAAAGGCGTTCAACACGCAAGAGGGACATAGACTATTGTAGGTTTCCATGCTAAAAGTTCAGATTGGTCCCAAATTCTAACTCAGTTGGTACGAACACTATTAAGGTCATTTTGAGTTTTTTAATCGACTTTCAAATCTTTTTCTTCTCTCTTTTTACTAGCAAATAGGGCTGCAAACTAATCAAGGAGACTCAATTCGGTATAGCCAACGACTTGACTGAGTTTGGGTCGAATGTAAGTAGTTTGGTTAAGTTTTTAGGTTGAGTACAAATACAAAAGTACCTGACGACTTGATTTAAACCTCATAATATATTATATTTTTAATTTTATATTATTGTAGCAAAATATCTATTTCATCTTCTTTAACAAATATTATAATTGTTATATTTATTTATATTCAAATTCGACGCATAAACTTGAGCTCAAATAGGCTTGTCTAGAACTCGAGTACGAGCATGACCTCTATATTAGGTGCCTAATCCAGTTTGATTTCAAGTTTAAACTCTATAATTTTTTTTGGCACGAGCCTTACAAATTTAAATAAAATGCTACTCAATTTGCTTAAAATTGAATTCGATTGGACTCACTTACAACTCTTCTTGTAGTGTTAGAATCTCATTTGAACCAGAAAAAATACTTAAAATTATTTTTTGAAAATGTTTAATTGTTACTATAAATTGAAAAGTGAATCCCACATGTATGCCTTCAAAAAAAAAAAAAAAAAAATCCCACATGTATAGTATACACCGCACACATAAAATTTACACATGGAACATTAATATTGACACTCTGTATTTCTTAGTTTACAACGTATGATTTATACATGGAACATTAATATTTACACCCTGTATTTCTTAATTTACAACTTCCGAGCTACTTTATACGTTATCAAATAATCGAGGATCCCAATTGTTTGAACCTTGGATCCGATGTTGTATATATTCCCCATGGCCGTAGTTGCTACGCCAGATTCATCCTTCCAGGAAGCAAGACAAGTCTAATAAGTCTCTCTTCTTTTCGTGTACAACCATGTTTATCCAAAATAAGGACTTGTAATTCGATTTTATAAGTAGTTAAAGTACCAAGTACTCCTCCAATCTCCATAAGTCACAAAGCCACCTTATACACGGGCACACGGAAAAATAATAATAATAACATGGAAAACTCCAAATTTTTGATAGTTTAAATTAATGGATTCTGTCTCTGAGCCTCCCTATATAAAGGCCCCCCTTCAACCTTTCTCATCATCTCATTGTTAGTCCTTATCTGCTCAACACACAATCGAAACAGATAACCCACAACTCGAAACAGATAAAAGAGAGAAAGAAAGAAAGATTTGTGGCATACACTTCTCTTTTTACCAGTTTTTGGTATATAGATTAGCTTATGTTTGGTTTTTTGTGTTGAAGAAGCCATTGGATTGCACTTTTTTCCTCAATCAGGGGACCAACCTTTTTGTATTTTGGGTATGTACTTTCTCTTCTCCATCACTCTGTTTTTGTATATGTAGGAAAATAAGAAAGGGTTGTTTTTAAAGAGCTTTTTGAATGAAGATTTGTCATAAAAGTTTGAGTCTTGTTCATAGGAGAATGGGTATTGGTATTGATCTTTACACTTGCATATTTTTGTTCTGTACTGGGCTTAATCTGTTTCGTGGATATTCTGATATTTTTCTTTTCTTGATTTATTTATTTATTTTTGGTGAGGGAGGGGTGTCGGGTGTTAGCTGGATAAAAGCCTAAGGGCTACCTATTCTGGAATTTAAATTTTGCGAATTTGGAAGCAAATATCAAATCCTGGAGATGATTATTCTTTTTCTTGTATAAAGTTTGAATTTTGGGATTATAAGTGTGATTTTTTTGTACAGTTAGTAAACATGGAGATTGACATTCGTTTTGGTACTTAAATTCTTGATTCTCCTTCCTTTTTTGTCTTTATTTTTTCGGATGAGAATGGTCCTAAATGATAATGGTCCTGAAGATGAGTTTCAGTATGTTGTCCTAAGCTATTCTTGAATAGGTGAGTTCCTAGTATGAAGAAAAGAAGGCCTTTGATGCTATGGTTGTATTGTGCAACTGGATTTGTGTCAAAACATTCTTATGATTGTCTTTAGATCATGGTTACGCGGTTTTGGTTCTTATCAGTCCTTTCTGACAATTTCATTGTTCAATCTGGGTAGAGTTTGGTGATAAATTATTCCTTCTTGTGGGGTCTGAGTTGTACCAGAGCCTTACATTAGTGGGGGCAGAGATGTTGAATGTCTTTCAGTTGGTGTCTACTACTATTGGAATGGCGTAGTTCCTGTTATTTTAGCATTTATGATACTTTCTAGATGCATTGTTTTGCCATAATTGTTCTAGGCAAGTTAGAGGACTTCTTTCTTGTTAACATCTAAGTTTAAAGTTTGAGCTCTTAACTTTGTACTTTGCTTGTGATCCTTTGGATGCCTCAACATTTGCCGGAATTTAGTTGTCTGGATTTTTCTGTTTTCTTTGGTGCCTCTTAGTCCAGGTTCATTATTATACTTCTCAATATAAATACTATCTCTTCTTTTCTTCATAAGGAATATACACATATTCATACTTTTCAGATTTTGTCCAAGAGTTGGTTTTAGCTGTTGGACCGATCTTGTAGATCTTGAAGAATTAATTTTCAGAAGATCTTACTTTGTTCTTGGAAAAATAAGATGGAAATTTAGATCATAGATTTATATGTTGTCCTAGTCAAAACAAACTTAGAATTCAAATATCTATAATTTTGTCATATAGATTTAAGGTGTTGAATATTGTGTTCTAGTTTGAATTTAGATCTTCCTCTGCTGCGTGTAATACTCATTTATTGAGACGTTTTCATGGGATCTATCTAATAATAAATTTCTATTATCAGTTAGTCATCGATCATGCTAATTGATTTGGTTAAATTAATAGAAAGACAAAGGATTATTTGATACCAAATCTTGAAGTTTATCCTCGTTGTAACCTGAATTTGAGTTATCAGAATCATTTGTGGGACAATTCCATCTGTTTTCTGCTTTTTCTCTATGTGGACAGTTGTGTTGAGTTATGGTTGTTGAAAAAAGTAAATCTTCTAGAAGTATTTCTATCATCTGTGTAATTAATGTTCTGGACTTCATTCCACTGGTATGTTAGCTATTGACATTTCTGAAGGATAATTGTGCTTCCGTTTTAGTTCACCTATTTAGCTTGAAATGAGTTGAATAGTTAAATAGAAAGTTATGGTGAATTATTTTATGCAAGTTTATGTGGCACCAACCTAATACTCACCTTCCACTGTTTAATATTTATGGTTCTGATTTTTGTCCATGTAAATATGTGTGCTTAATAAACATAGAACAGTCCTCCTCAACATGTTATTGTGACTTCTTAACTTGTTGCTTTATATTATAGAGCTAAGGGAAGAACAAGAGGCAATTAATATTGATAAAAGCCGTTGGTCCAATGGGCCCATGCTTCCTTTTTTGGGGTAAAAATGTAAAATAGGCCTCACACTTGTAAAACCTTGTAGACCATTTATAGGTTAATAGCCATTAGAGCTAAAGGATGAAGAAGAGGTAGTTAATATTCATAAATGACATTGGTCCGATAGGCTCCACACTTTCTTTTTTCGGAGTAGATAGGCTTCACACCTGGAAAACCTTGTAGACCACTTATAGATTAATAGCCATTAGAGAAAATGATGTAGTTCATTCTATTTTTCTTTCAAAAGTTGGATTGTTGCATATTTAATACTAAGAAAAACTGATGCATTCCATTATGTCATTGGGGGCTTATTTCTTGTTCAGTTCTGACCGTAAAGCCAGGTTTTTTAGTTATCCTTTCCCAGCGAGAACAAATTGCTTATGTGCAACTTGCACCATGTTTTATTGATATCCATTAATGTCTCTATATTGCAAGAGCCAAATGATAGCTCTGTTCACTGATCAGTTCCACTGGATTACTTAAATTGGTGGGTAAAAAAATATGTCCTGTGATGGATGGCAACCTCAACTTTAAGTCTTTGTTTCTATCAACTTTTGGTGGGGTCGGAAACAAGGCATGACCAAATAATAAGATAAGTTGCAATGCATTAACTATCAACATTTGGTATTTCCCATGTTCACACATTTGACGTTCATTAAACATTAACTTTGGCATAGATATATGCCAGATAATTGTCTTAATATGTGAAAAGAAATATGCAGTTTATTGTTGTTTCTTATTGTAGTTTCTTCAGACCTTGGAATCTAACCATCCTTTTCTCTACCTTTTTGTGCTCAGGAATAGTAACTACGCATATTAGTTTAAGAAGCAGAACAAATGGCCATGGAGCAATATTTCCAAGCGCCAGCAGCTGAAAATAACTTGAATCAAGATGGAATTTCCTTAGCAAAGTGGAAATCCTTGTCACCTGATGGCACAGAAGATAACCATTCCGGAGGTTTGGACTGTAACATATGCCTGGAATTCGTGCAGGATCCAGTGGTCACGTTCTGTGGACACCTCTACTGCTGGCCCTGCATCTACAAATGGATTCACTTCCAGAGCACGCCTTCTGAAACTTGCAATCACCAACAGCCACAATGTCCTGTATGCAAGGTTGAACTATCTGAAGAAACTGTAATTCCTCTCTATGGCCGTGGGCTAACTACAAAGCCCTCAGAAGGCAAACCTGGACAATTGGGTATAATCATCCCTCAAAGGCCGCCAAGTCCAAAATGTGGAGGTCAAATGCATTCAGCACCTACAACCCCCCATATTACACGCGCAGTTCCACAACTTCAACAACCAATTTACCCGCATCAGCCTCAATCTTACAACCAGTATTCTAACCATGGCAGCTACATGGCATCACCCACATTGAGCCTTGGTAGCACAATGAATCCAACTGCGCTTAATCCAGTGATCGGGATGATTGCTGAGATGGTTTTGGCTAGGATTAATGGGAACCCCCAGACAGACATACATTCATCCCCAAATTCTTATCATCTAGCAGGTGGTAGCACTCCTAGGGGGAGAAGGCAACTAATGCAGGCTGACAAATCTCTCGGCAGAATATGGTTTTTCCTCTGCTGGTGTATGATTTTATGTCTTCTGTTGTTTTAATAAACTTTGAACTCAATTCTCTCTGCTGTAAACATGTAAAAAATCTAGCAGTATACAAACTCGGCCTGATGTAACAAAATTACAAAGTATGCATTTATAATCCTGAAGCTCCTTTTATATATGGTTGGATCTCAGTTTTTACAGTACTTTACTTTGATGCAAGATGAAGAACTAATTTTAGTGATTTAGATACTTAACAAATCCAAAGCGAACCTGATCAACGGCAATATATATATATATATATATATATATAGATATATATATATATATATATATAAAATCCAAATGAGCTAGTAGAAACTAGTAATAGAAAAAGAAAAAAGAAAGCAATTAAGAAGATGGTGAAATGGACGTGTAGAATTTCGTTTTTTAGGTTTTTTTTTGAAGTCAGCCTTGTAAATCTAAAATTAGCTTTCACTGGATAAAATGGATAATAATCAAGGGGTTTTTTTTTTTTTTTTTACTTCATACTGTGTCAAGAAAGTTGATATCACAACACCATGATCGGAAAGTCTTCATACTGGGACGAGAAAGCTTTCACTGATCATGCACAAGTGATTAAACAATAGGAAATTGAATATACTTAATTTATATAAAATACAATATAGCAACCAAATTAAGGTAAATACATTCAGTTTGTGTCACAAAGTACTGAAAATTCAATCCAGATAAAGTAATGCAATAACTCTTAATACACTCAAGGACCACAACTTCCCTTCCCTGGGACCAGACTTTACCTATTGTCAAGCTACTATCCTATTCTAGTATAGTTTACACCACATCTTGAATGGTACTCGGCAAGACAATAGTGAGCATTAAAACTTGTCATCTTTGTCGCCAATTTACTGATTGTGGCAAATTTGTTCCCCCAATCAATGTTGAGGAGTCTGGCTTTAATGGCTTTAATTGAATCAGAACCCCATAAGATGGATTTTGCTCACAAAAGTAGTATAGTGGTCCACTATAAGTAAATAGGGGTTGGGTTATGTCAAATTTGCAAACAGAAGTGGTTGAATAATTTGGGCAATCTGCAGGCCCCCTGTCCTAATCAAAGCTATTTGCGTAGAGGCAGCTTGAAGTCAAACGTTGCTCTCTTTTAGCTTCTTGTCATTTTAGCGGTGGCAGACGCGGTGGCGGCATATTTGGAAGTTAATGGAGGAGGAGAAGCTTCCATATTTTGGAGACTGATTAAATTTTGATTGGTCTGCTGATCTATTTTAACACAACTTTTGATGACTTTCGTTTAAAGTCTTGGATAAAAGGCCAAAAGGGCTCATTTCTTTGCTCCTGAATTTGCTGGAAAGAATTTGTCCTCATTGTAAAGACGAAAAAGAACATTTATTGTTTCAAACAATTACTTGTACAGATAGTTAAAATAAGCCATGTTGAGTTAAGATTAACTAGTGAAGTATGGTGACGTAAAAAAGTGATATAAGATTACTTATGTAATTTCATTTAAGATGGTAAGGTATACAAATAGGATCGTGGATCGAGTATATCTAATCATTTGAATGGGTGCGATGAACAATAGTTTGATCGTACAGCCGACCCTCTCATGGGCTACAACAATCAGAACCCTCACAATTGTTAATTACAACGCCATTGCACTAGTTCATGTTCACCCTGAAGCTTCGGACCTGCTACGACTGGTGATTTGCTTTTGTTACATATAATAATTGCACGTTAGGCAGTCCTTTTTTTTTGTCCTTTTATGCTTTTGGGTTCTCGCTTCTTTACCCCTTTGGCACATTTTCAACCGATTGTTGTAGAAACCAAATCGTGTTTGTGCTCCACATGGAGCTTCTCGTGCTCAATGAATGATGTGAGACGGTGATCCAATCGTAATATGATATTCAGATAGTGGTTTCTGGCCAAATTTTGCCACTGACAATTTTTATTGATTTGAAGGTTTCTTGTACGACACCTGATTTTTGGGAATATTTCCTGTTTTTAGGTTCTAACAACAAGAAGTTATCCCTCTGTGGTAATTTCAGGTAGCTAAAAGGGTTTCTTTTAAGCACAAGAATTTGGCAACATCACTACATTCTTGTTGAAAGTACCTCTTACTTTTTTTTTTTTCCTTCTTGTTGTTGCTAAAATTAAAACTTTATTTCTAACCTACTTTAAGAGAAGCTCCAATTTGATCCAGAAAGAACCGATAAAATTAAACTATCATCATATCAGAGGGTGTACTACGGTATCCCTCTGGATTTTTTGTCCTAACTTCTGCAAGGGGATTTGAAAGACCCGTAACCACTGAGCCTGGCTTCAAAGTACCTCTTACCACTTGTAAAATCTATAACTATTTCTTCAAATTTGGAGGGTGTGATTGAATATATCTTTGGTAAATGTCAGGCAATTGGCTTTGGGTCTTTTTCCTTTATTATGTACATATTTGGCAGAATCGTATCATTGTAATACAAGTTGCTAAGTGCTAAGTACTTCTGAAAAGTAAATTTAAAACTTGTATAATAGTGCTGTTAAAGTCTTCTCTTCCAAGGTTCATTGTGTCCATAATATTTTTTTAGCAGTCAATCCAAATATTTTGCTTCCAAAATCTTGATTTCTTTTTCTGCTACTTTTTTTTTTTTTTAATTTCCGCTTGAACTTTCTCCAAAGATTCGATAACTTCACAAATCATGGCAATTTGCAATATAGGAAAAAAGCTATCAAAAAGATAATATATCAAACTTACTTGATATGTAGGTTTACTCACAACATCCCTTGAAATATAGAAGGCATCCAAGACGTATCCTGTGTTCTTTTCAAAGGATCATATTAGCTAAATATTTTAAAAGCACAAAACTAATTTCAAAAACTGCATTTTCTTGCAGACTGTCGTTTCTTCTTGATTAAAGGACATGCAAAGATGTCGTAGCTTCCTTACCAATCACACTTATGGTAATAAGAACGAACTGATCATATTTTACACAAGTAGTTGTTGTGGTTACGTCCAAGCAATCAAATTTCTACCACTGAATACAACCAGAAAAGTACAAAATTCTCCATAGTTTTTGCTTCTAACGTGGTACTCCATTTGCATACCACAATCAAACGTGGGTCTCTTTCAAAACTGCTTGTAAATTGTACAAATTTCTCTTTGGAAATTCAACTTACAACCAAGATTTTGCCATTTAATTATGTTTAACAACAGCCCACTAACATTAAATTAACATTGGCTCAATAAGACTTTGTAACCAAATTATCGAAGTGGTTTCTTCAAAAAAAAATCTAAATAATCCTAGAAAAGAGTTCTAAAGCATTATTTTAGGTCAACGCACATAAATTATACTCCTTGCTCACCAATTCAATTGAGAAAAGCGGTCATTTTTGTATTTCAATTTGACCACAATTAGGAAATACTGTTCATTATAACTAATGAAAATTCTTGGCCAGCTTATACATGTAAATATAGGAATAATCTAAAAAGAGGCTGACCGATTGATAGAGTGCTTAGCCAGCTTATTTCGTGCTATAAAATAGTTTTTGACGGTTCTCATTACTAATTACCGCAAAATATTAGTGCAAAAACCGGCCAATTTTTCATTAATCGGCACCAAATTTTACTATTAATTTTAACCCTCCTAGTGCTTTATATATATAAGCCTCACAAACAAGAACAAGTAGAACTTAATTCAGCACACAATGGAATACTCTGATAATAAGCTCAAGAAATCGACATGCATCTTTACAATATTATACTAGTCGTGTTTCTTATGATCAATAAAGGAAGGCTGCAGGTTCATGGACGCATGCTTCATCAAGGAGGCCATGGTGATCAAGGACCTGAAGTAATTGAAAATGGGAGGCAAAGCTGGTCAAGAATGGGGGAATCTGTTTCTGTCTCAACCCTACCTAAGAAAGGTCCAACCCCTCCATCGGGACCTAGTCCTATCACAAATAGGATGAAGAAGAAAATAAGGTAGTAAGGCAAAAAATTAAATGCACTAGTAGCATATCGTTGAAGAGTTAATACTGAAGATACTATTTTCTGTAGAAGCTAATATATAGTTTCAAGAGTGCTGAATACCTTCATGAGTGTGTGAGTGAGAGTGAGTGAGAGAGAGAGAGAGAGAGAGAGAGTGTGTGTGTGTGTGTGTTATGGGTGTGTTTGTTAGTATGGCTTTATGTGGAGGATTGTGTAGCCATGCATGTATATGATAAATGCATATGGTGGTTTGTAAAGAAAATATTTACACAGATGCATATGCACTTTGTAATCTCCTCTCTCCCTATAATATTGGTAAGAGGATATAGAAACACTATTTATGTGGTTTAGTTTTCTTCTTTCTCTTTAATTTATTGTACATATGGAGCATGATTTGTATACATCTTGCATCAAAAATAATCTCAGTTTGAGCTACAATAATTGTACTTGCCTTAAGTAGCTGATTTCAGCTATCTAATTGGAGTATCAACAATAGATCAGAATGATTTTTGTGCTCAAATCAAAAGTTAATTGGAGAGTATTATGACCCATGCATTAAAAATATGTACAAATAAGAAATTAGTTATATATCTTAAGTACTTTCCCATATGCATCTTATTGACGCATTTACCCCTCACTTTAAAGCTTCCAATAAAGTGTTTCTTCTAGATATAACTTCTTTTTTAACATAATATATAGTCAACTAATTTAATTCAATATCTTGTCATATGTGAAGATGAGGTCACGAAACAATTACAAACGATCCATAATCCCATGTAGAAAAGACATGGTGTTACATAAATCTTCCACAATAATCCGCACAAAAAAATTTTTTTTTTTGTGTTATAACTTTAGTGATTCAAAATTTTATATCCACAAGGACAAAGAGGCAAAGGGGCATCGATTGGTATGTAATTCAATAATTTCATATTACAATTTTCTTCAATTAAAATTACTTCATTTTTTCCCTTTTCCCTTAGAAAAATTTTAGAATTTGATCAATTGGCTTGTTAAATATATATTTATGGCCAATGTAAAGGGAAACAAAAAACAATTCATTTAGAACCATTTTTGCTTGCCTTAGTTCATCTTAAATTGAATTTCATACTAACTTCAATTATTAACAATATGTATGCATTTAAGTAACATACTTTTTTTTTTGTCGATTTAATTCTAAAATCGAAATAAACGAAAGCTTACACAAATCATTTAATTCCTTGGCAAAAGTATTAGTCAACCCATGGACATGATGCAAAGAGGGCCTAAATGAACTAAACTTTTAGCACTTTGGGCTCTACCCACCTAAATAATTCTAGTACCTATTGTGCTACAAAAGCCCAACATTTGTCAGAAGTGACAGTTCATGGCCCAGAAGTAAAACTCGGCTTAAACTCTCATAAACCGTTGCAAAACCTCCCATTTCTCTCCTTCAGCAAAATCTTCTGCCAATTTCTCCTCTCAAAAAACCTCCAAAAAGAATTAAAAAAAAAATATTACTGCTGAAATCTGTCAGCCCAGATGCTTAAACATCTGAAATTGTTGATTTTCTCCAAGAATCCAAAATTTAATTGGTATGTGGCATCTGGGATTTCTTCATACTCTACAAAGACCACAGTTGATCCCTCAGACAATTTGTTGAGGAGAATTTTACCAGCTGGAGACCCTCAGTTTTCCATAGTCCCAATTCTTGATCAATGGGTCCAAGAAGGCCGACCCCTTAACCAATCTGACCTCAGAAACGCTCTCAAACTCCTCAGGAATTGCAAACGCTATACTCATGCTCTTCAGGTAAGCCTATGGATGTAATATGTGCAAGAAAGTGAGTAACTTTTTTTGTGTCTTTGTTGGTGATATTTGTTGAGCATTTTTTTTATCTCTTTATTTGCCGAATTATGCTGACTAGAAGTGGAAAGTTAGGATCTTTATTGAATTTGATGTGTTGTCTTAAATGATGTCGGAATATGGGGAAGGAAATGATTTTTGTTGGGTTTGGTGTTTGGTTTATGTGGTGTAAGTATGCAGTTAGTTCGGCAAGATTGGATTTGAGAAGTTAGGTTTTAGTTAATGAAAATGTGTTCTCTTGAGTGTTGTTGAGGAATGGAAAAAGAATGGATTTTTGTTACTAGCTTTTACTGTTTGGCTTGTGCTATTAGGTTAGTGAGTTTGGATTTTTGAAATGGATTTGGAGTTGTTTAAACAAGTGTGATAGTTGCAAGAATTAAAGTCGGATTTGTAACAATTAGAAGTATTTTTTGTGTAAAATGGTTGCAACGAATTTTGAACTGTGCTTATATAGAGAGATGATTGGTGTAACTTTGAAAAGTCCATGCTTGTGACTCCTCAGGCGTCAGAACGGTAGGTGTTTTACTTATTTCATTCTTTGGGCTACCATTTCTAAATAACTGTACCATATATAGATCAAATCCTCGTACTTTCAAAAGGAATGCAACGCTATAATGCTTGGTTATTGCAAAGACCAGGTGTTATTTTATATTAAGTGCAGTCAAATTAATAAATTGCCATAGAAAATCTCAAATTCAGAATAGCAACCATTTATAGAAGCAATAACATATTTGTGGGTTGCTTCTGAAAGTAAAAATAAGAATGAAATGTGGGTTGCATCTGAAAGTGAAAATAAAGAATGAAATAAGTGTAACATGAATCTGATATGATAGCAGCAATTATGAACGTACATTTAGGGAAAAAACTAATAATTGTTGAAAGAAATGCTCTGCTACAAGATTGAACTTCTATGGTGCATTGTAGTCACATGTGATTGCTGATGTTAATTATTCAAATCTTCTCCATGCTCAAATGCATCCGAATCTTCAAAGGATTTAAGTTTTTCCTTGTGCCAATAAGACTCTCTTCCACCACTGTAATTCACTAATTCTTATGACTACTAAAGATGATTAAGAAAAGATTTATAGAAAATACAACTGTTAGAACTAAGGCTCCAAGAATGACAGTCGTTAAACTCTTTTTTGTCATTTGATCTGCAGTGAGTTAACCATGCTTCAAAAATAGCAACCTTAACATTTTTGAACTTCCCAAAACTCAAGATTGACTGGAGAATTCACAGTTTTGATCATCTTTCTTCTTCTGCTGTTGCTTCATCCTAATGATATGGAAGGATTTCCACAATAAAGAAACTAAATTGCTGCAAAATGAATCTTTTTAAATGTTTTAGCTTCCGTAGGCTTCTTGAAATTCGATCGCCAACCAACATGCAGTACACCCACCTCTCGAAGTGTGTGCTAGTAGTTGGTAGACTAAAAGTGAAATTGGAATTCTTCTGGCCCAATATGTTCGTATGAATTGGAATTTTCCTTTCTCCCATAGATAAATGACTTTTTGAGTGACAGTTATTGTCAAATAAAAGATCGTATTAGAAATGATTCTTGAGAGATGTAACTAACCATGAAGAAGTTGATCTAGCACTTGTCCTGTTTGTCTAATTCGTGGACTTAGAAGTCTATTTATGCTTATTTTTGCTGGTCACCTTGTTACTTTTGAGCATTTACACAGAATTGCCTCTTATCATGAGAAACTACTGGGCTTACTAAGTGAGAGCCCTTTTACTTATGGAAAAATCAGGTCCATCATAATATATAACATATTCAGAAGGCCAGTACTGAAGTGCATAATTGTAGTATTTCATTATGCAGATGGTAGATCATAATAGATGCTTAAGCAGTTTCCTTTTGTTCATTGACTATGCAATGATTTCGTGCTGCAAATTGTAAATCCATTTCTGTGAATGCCCAAGTTATCTTCTGCGAAATAGCCTTATAAGTTGTGGACCTGTTGGCCCTGATTTCTCATTTTCTTTTCAGTTGGCTGAATGGATGAGGGATAATTCTGACCTTTCACCTGGAGATATTGCTGTGAGGCTGGATTTAATCTATAGAGTACGCGGATTAAGAGAGGCAGAGGAATACTTCAGTAATGTTTCAGATACTTTGAAAACGTTTAAGGTTTATGGTTCTCTTTTAAATTGCTATGCCAGCAAAAAGTTGGTGGACAAAGCTGAGGCAATTATGCAGATAATGAGGAGGTCGGGTTGTAACATGGAGTTATCTTACAATATTATGCTGAGCCTCTACGCTAAGTTGGGAAAGCGCTGAGAAACTTGAGAAGCTTGTCCAAGAGATGGAAGAGGAAGGCATCAGTTGCAGCAAATTTACATACAGCGTCTTGTTGAATGCTTACGCTGCTGATTCTGATATAGAGGCCATGGAGAAGCTTTTTAAGAAAATGGAAATGGATCCTCTAGTTAATATGAAGTGGCATGCATATGTCACAGCAGCAAAAGGATACTTAAAAGCTGGCCTAGAAGATAAAGCTTCTGACATGTTGAAGAAGGCAAAGAAACTTATCAGAGGGAATGAGAGAGGGGTTCGCCTATCATTTTCTCATTAGTATGTATGCCAGTTTGGGTAACAAAGATGAAGTGTATGAAGCCTGGCATCTTTACAAGAAGAAAGGGGGTATAAGAAACACGGGGTACTTTTACATGATTAGTTCTTTAATCAGGTTGGATGACATTGATGGAGCTGAGAAGATTTTCCAGGAATGGGAAGCTGTAAACACCTCTTATGACTTCCGAATTCTTAATTCATTGATTAATGCTTATGCTAAAAAGGGCTTGCTGAGAAAGGCTGAAGCTCTTGTAAACACAGCTGTAGTATGTGGGAGGAAGCTTCCTGTAAGTACATGGGATCTTCTAGCAACTGGATACTACAAAGATAATCAGATGGAGAAGGCAGTCGATGCAATGAAAAATGCTATCTTTCCTTGTGAAGGTACTTCTTGGAATTTAAACCGCATTACATTGACAGCATGTCTCAAATATTTGAAAGAAAAGGGAGATGCAGAAAAGGATAAGTTTCTAAGATTACTTGCAGAACGGAGTCTTAGTTTAGAACCATTGACTGGTTTACATGAGAGTGGAAGTTCTGAATTTGGTATCTTAAATGAACTGGAAGCGAATGATGAACTTTAATTGTTGTTTTTGGGATCAAAGGGTGCAAGAAATGGCTGATGATAACTGTTCTAATGGGATGTGAGGGTTAAAAAATTCCTAGCCTTAGAAAACAACATGACCCTGATGAAACCACGCCAGGAAGCAAAGGTCAAGGAGGAAAAAAAAAATTGTTGCCATTGCAATATGTAAATATCTATCAAAACATTGTACCAACAAATGTATTCAAGCAAGTTTCAACCATCCCTCACAACCCTCAACGACTCTTCCCCTTTGGATGAATTATTTTTCTGTTTTGGAACATATATTGACCATCTGGTTGCTGATGAGAAGCGGAGAAATCTTCATCCTTTTAGCTGGACTGGGCAATTTTTTTTTTTTTTTTTTTTTATGTTCATCTTTTGATTATTTTTCTTTGCAATTTTTTGATAGTTTCTCACATATAATATTATTGGGTTTTGCTGTTAATCTTCCTGGAGAGTAGTATAGACAAAATTCTCATCCAACCTGGCTTCGGTTTTCAAGGAACACTAAGAAAAGGAAAAAGATTAAGAGCTCTGGAGATCTCAGTGACAAAGAACATCAAATGCCAGAATTCATGGTATTAGTATTGGAGTTTGATGGTGTGAGGCTTGCTCTACATAATTGAAGAACTGGAATTTTGAGCCTCGACTCCTTCCATGAATTTAGAGAGGCTTCATATTAACGTCATGCTTTGATGAGTAGCTTTACTTTTCTGCTCTTGTTGCTGCACAAGGTGTATATAGTTAACCTGAACTAGAAACTAAGGGCTCAAACTGAACACTTAAAGTAAATGCTATATTGTTTGGGTGCGAATTATTCTTTGAATATGCATATATATCAATGTCCCTTGCTAACAGTCTACCAACCTTGGATGAACAAAAGTAAGCATGGTAAATTGATGTGAAACAATTTGAACATCGAGACAGCTGACGCATAACTTCCAAGACTTGCTTTTGGCATTTGGGTCCATTTTTATGTTGTTAATATAAATTTGAATACGAGTATAATATACTCTACTCTAATTGATCCAAACACTATACTGCTCAATGTTGATTTGATTTTCTTTTCAACAAAGTTATAATTTTATTTGGACTTAATTTAATTATCATTTAAATAGCACTAAACTAAGTTTTTCTCAAAGTCAAGTTTAAGACAAGTCCAAATGACTTGATTTATTTGCATATAAATCTTAAATTTATGCTTATTGAGCTTTTTATTACTATATTTTCAATGAACGCATATTAAGTTGAGTTTAAAAAATTAACTATCATCAAAACGTTGTTTAACTTGATTGAATTAGTCGAGGAACCAATGTTATACGAACTATTATTTAACCAAATTTGATTAAAGTATTGAATAGCATGGTTTGTGTTTTATTATTATTATTTTTTTGAAATCAGCCATTGGTATTACAATTTTTATTGCTTCACACAAGTGGCGAGACTCTTAATAGTGTATTGGGTGAAGTTTTAAATTTTTTATCACACACAATTAAAAGTGTGGATCTTCAAACCTACATCTACCCTATTACTTTCTTCCTTCCTACATGCCAAGGTCGGAGTTTAAATCCCCGACCTTGGCATAGAAAAGGCCTTAACGACTTCGCTTGACCACTTGAGCAAGCTCCAGTGGCTGGTTTGTGTTTTAAGTTAAGGCCGAAATGTTTTTCAAAAAATAAAAGTCCAAATCTAATGTTCATTAAAAAAAAAAAATCTTATGACCGAGGCCCAATTAACATTATTGCTTTTTTCTGTCCTTCAAACAAACAAGAACATAAACAGGCAGCCGCAAAGCAAAAGTAGCAATTAACAAAGTTTAAGGTAACAACTGTGATGATGACCAAAAACCTTCTCCGCTCTTTCATTTCTTCTTCCTTAAACCCTTTAACCAAAATCAAATCTTTCTCAATAAACAGAAATCTTGAGCCATTTTCATTCTTCTGCTCCACTGCCACTCCCTCACCAACATTACCATCAGATTCATTCGCAAAAGACTCCCTTTTTAGCAGGCTAGTGAATGTTTTCAATCACAAAGAATCCGTTCCTGGAATTCTGCAAAAATGGGTGGATGAAGGTAGAGCTGTTGATGTTGATAATGTCAGAATTATTATCAAACACTTAAGACATTATAAACGTTACAGCCATGCCCTTCAGGTCTATTATTTAATTTCAGCTTAATTTTTTTTTCTCGAGTTTATTTTTGGGCTTGTGCGGTGATCTCTTTTTTTTATTTGGTTTTTTTTGGTGTTTGCCTAATGGAAATGTTTTATCTTTACTTAATTTGAACTGGGTTCTCTTTGTTCTTTTTGTATGCGTATATTTGTGTGTTAAAATTTTCTTTTGATGTTTGTCTAATGGAAATGCTATGGTCTTTTGTTGAATTTGAATTGTGTTCAATTTTAATTTTTTGTTAAATATATGTGCCCCTCTCAGAACACCCTAGAGAAATGGAGCAAGGCGTTTAAGATGAGATTTATGTCTGGTAGTTAGAATTTTTTTTAAGTGATAAAATAGTATGTATGGTGTAGAAAAAGATAAAAAGGACTAGGCTTTACTTGCTTAAATTTTGGGGATAAAAGGTAACTATCTAGCTACATATCTAAAACCCTCAGGACATGAGAAATGTACAGCGAAAAAGAATGTTTGTAAAGTATTTGATTATACCAGATTATTAACTAGATTAAGTGAAAAAGAATAGTTTACAGGCACTGTGGCGTATCCTCAACTTTCAGTCTGAGATTATCATGCTGCTTTCTGAATAGGGACCTATATACTGATGTTAAGATGTGCTGGATAAATCCGGAACATACAATTACTTGGTGTCCTTTACAATCTGTTTGGTGTCTTATTAGCCTCTTCAAACATGCAATCTTGAGACAAAACTAGCAATACTATCTTGTGTAGGGTTCTTTTATCTTTTCCTTTATGCTATAGTTGACTTATGATGTTTTCTGGTAAAATTGATTATAGTTCCTACTAAAATTAAGCAATGCCAGGTCATTTCTCACAGATTAAACAAGCTGAAGTAATAGAAGCAAGGTTGAACCAAAAAACTGATGCATCTGCAAGTGAAATTTAGAATTTTGTTTTATTTTTTCAGGTGTTCTAACCTGAACAGTGTTTTAATTGAATTGCCATAAAGGAGTGCATATTGTTGCTTAAGTTACTCTCTGTTCTGTTGAATCCTCAAAGAGAAAAACAGAAAGTTTTGTCTATGACAAATGTGACAGCAATTCAGAAATAATTGGATTTTTTTTTTGTTGTCACTGTTTTACATCTTTTGGTTTCGTTCTACATGAACTCCCATAGTTATTTGGTTTGATTGTGTTCTTTCTGTTTATTCCTGCTCAATTTTCTTTGATATCATTAGTAGTTAATGAAATGATAACATTCTTCTTTGCATGCTGCTAGTTAATAATGATAAGGTTCCTTTTCACATGTTTCATATAGGGAGATAACCTATCCATTTGAGAGGCAATGCTGCAATCATCTACCACTTCATAGACTTGATACTAACAGGAGCTTTATGTACTGGATGTACTCAGTGTCCAAGTTGAACACAAATTATAGTTACTCAGATTTCTTGCCACCTGAATCCTATATGATTCTTGGAACAGGTTTCTGAATGGATCGATAGCATCAAACATTCTCAGTTAATGGCTGGAGATGTTGCAGTTCATCTAGACCTGATATCCAAAGTCCGCAGCATGGAGCAAGCAGAAAAGTATTTTGAGAGCTTGCCAGACAATTTAAGAGCTCTTCAAACTTATGGTGCTCTTTTGAACTGTTATGCTCAAGCAAAGTCATTGGATAAAGCAGAGGCCATTCATGCACAAGATGAGGCAGTTGCACTATAATAAGACACTGTGTTATAATGTTATGCTGAATCTGTACTCTCAGATGGGGAAGCAGGAGAAATTAGAGTCTCTAGTGCGAGAAATGGATGAAAAGGGTATTTATTTTGACCAATTCTCATATAATATCCGTTTGAATGCATATATAGCTGCATCTGACACACTGGGAATGGAGAAATTTTTGATGAAGATGGAAGCAGATCCTCTAGTTGTTATGGATTGGAATTTTTACTCTATAGCAGCCAATGGATTTTTGAAAGCCGGTCACATTGCAAAAGGCTGAATCAATGCTAAAGAAATCTGAGAACTTAATTAAGAGTGCCACTGTAGCCGGAAAATTTGGTGCAAAAGCACGTGTTAAAGCAGGTGAAAGAGCAAGTCATGCCTACGAGGTTCTAATGACTCTTTATGCTAGCATGGGAAGAAAAGATGAGGTGTACCGTCTATGGAATTTACACAAGAAACCTCGAAAATTCTATAATAGGAGTTATGCTTGTAGTTTAAGTTCCTTGTTGAAGTTGGATGATCTTGATGGTGCAGAAAAGATGCTAGATGAATGGCTAGCTAACAAGGTATACTTTGATATTCGGATTCCAAACTTGCTTGTTACTGCATTTTGCAAGGAAGGCATTACTGAAAAAGCAGATTCGATTATAAACAGACTTGTGGAGAGTGGAAATGAACCGAATGCAAGCACTTGGAGTCGTATGGCATCTGGTTACTACAAAAATAATCAGATGGAAAATGCAGTGGAAATGACAAAAAAATCAATCGCTACAAGTTTCCCAGGGTGGAAACCTGACCTTCCTGTTTTGGCTGCCTGTCTGGAGTACTTGAAAGAAAAGGGAGATGTCAATGGAGCTGAAGAGATTATAAGGTTGCTTGAGGAGCAAGGTAAATTTTCCGTAGATATTAGGGACAAAATATCAAGGTATGTTAGGGAGGGAGATCCAGCTTTTATAGAACTTGATCATTTGGAGCAAAAGCCTGAGACTCTGAAAGAAGAAATTTCTGGGGCACAGAGCTTAAGTTCGAAAATACTTCCTGATATCATGGAAAATCTGTTAAGCAATCAGTCCTAAGACGGTACTTTAATGACAAAACATGTCACAGTAGCATTCTCTGCAAATGTCTCATTTCTTTCTCTACACCTCTCCCCTTATTTCTTTATTTATATGTATTTGGTTGGTCATTTGATTATTCTTTATTTTGGAAATGTAAGGGCCACTTGTTATCTACAGGCGGCAGATTCTGCTTCTGTTTCATCTTGTAAACGTGGTTCACCTACGTACGTACGCACGTATGTGAAGAATCTAAAGAGGAGTGAAATTTCACTATTATGGAGAAAAATACATGTTTAGGAGAACTCCTAAAAAGCCCAGAAGACCAAAGACCAGAAACAAAACACTCAAAGACAAAAATATTCTAATATCTCTAAACAACAAAGAGAACACTAATCACTGTCTTTGTGAATACCAGAAAGAGTACAAAATATAAAATCACAAGGCTCACAATTTAAGATTTAAGTGAGTATTTAATTTTATGAAGTATCGTGCATCAATTCAAAACAAAGCCTATTTTATTTCGGTTTTGGCAATGTGAGATTGGAGACAACGTCACACTGCCTAACAAATCTCCACTTTATCATCTATGTCACTTGTGCAAATATGGTAGATATGCTCCATCTTCTCTATCAGTGTCCTAATGGATCAGATCATCGTCCATGAACACCAACCAACTTCAAGCAGTGTTTGAACCTAGCAACTGTGGCAGCACTTGTGACAGCATATCAATGTATACAAAGTTCCAAACCTGTGTGCGTTCATAATGAGAAGAGCACCTTGATTAATTTTCAAAACTCTGCCTTTAGCTACATATTTGCATCCAAGAGATTCAAGGATATCCAAAGAGATGAGGTTGTTCTTCAAATCAGGAATATGTCTAACATTGGTGAGCGTTTTTACCATACCATTGTGCATTCTAATTTGAACTCTGCCTTTTCCATCAACTTTACAAATACCATTATTGCCCATTCGAACAACTCCACCTACAACTGAATTATATGTTGAAAAGCAATCCCTATTGGAACACATATGATAAGAACAACTTGAATCTAAAATCCACTTCTTATTAGATTTAGAATTATCACTAGTTGTCAGAAAAATATTCAATTAGTCTCACCAACTGTGATACCAACTTCAACAGTGTCACCATTCTGCTCAACTTTTTCCTGATGCTTTTTTTTCTTTTTTTTAATCTAAAGTATTTGGATTTAATGTGACGCTTCTTGTGACAATAGTAGGATACCAAATTCTTGTGTCTAGAGTTAGATGATTTACTACTATGTGTTTCTTTTTTCTTTTTTTTTCAGATCTATCCCTTAGAAATAAGCTTCCGCTTAATTATCACTAGTATCCCGAATAATATATCTATGTATATGATCTTTTGAGTTCAAAATAAACTTAATTTTTCTTGTATGAAATAATTTCTTTTCTATAGAGCATAGTGTCCCTAAATTGCTTGAATGACTAGGGGAGGGAACAAAACAATAACAGGGCTTGATCTTCATCTTCAATTTTAAGGTACATATTTTCCAAATTCATACTAATGGAGTAGAATTAATCAAGATGTGAAATTATAGACGTGCCTTCAGATATGCGAAGCATATACAAAGTTTGCTTGAGACAAAACCTGTTCTTCAATGACTACTTTATATACAAAATTTTCAAATTTTCCTCCATGTTTTTGGCTGCGATTTCAAAAGCAACTTCGTGTAAAACATCATCGAAGAGACTTAGTATAACGCACGATCTAGCCTTCACATCAAGACCAGCAAATCCTCACCTAACAATTTTCTGGCTTTTTCTCCTTTCCTTGCAGCACTGTATCGATTCCATTTTTTATTAGGATAGCTCCCATCTTGAGATGTTGACATTCCAGTCAAATATTTCGACATAGGAGTTCGTTACCATCATATCTGACTGTTAGGGCTTAATCCAGGACAACAAAGATCTGGTGCTAGTTTGTTAGAATCATAACTCCCAGAATTATCCAAGTTAATTGACAAGGCCTAAATGTCCGCAATGAATATAACGATAACTGTAAAGAAAATATATTAAAAAAAACAAAGATTTGTAGTTCAATCAATGTGACCCACAAAGATTTGTATTTGTAGTTTGATCAATGTAATTTATGTTCACAAGGCAAAGAGAAGTAAAATCTCACTATTATGAAGGAAAAAAACAAAGCTTAGGAAAACTTTTTAAAAGCCCAAAATGCTCTAAACGAAAAACTCTAAACCAAAAAAAACTCAGATATCTCAATATAGCACACTCAAATATATCTAAACAAAACACTTAAAAACAAAAACACTCAAATATTTCAAAATAATGCTAAAATATCTTAAAATAACACACTCAATCTCTCAACAAAACACTCGAAAACTTTAAAAAAATCAAATATCTCAAAATAACACGAAACGGCCTTAATAAACTAAAGCCCTCAAACTAACACATAAAAATCTTAGGTGGCGTTTGGTTTGCATATGGGAATTCGAATCGGAATTAGAATCGAAATCGTCAGGTTTTAAAATGAAGCCGTCGATTCTAATATATACGTTTGGTTCAATGTATCCGAAATGAGTATCATTATTATTTTTGTTGTTTAGTTTGCTGAGAATCAGAAATCATATCCGCAAGTCATTCTGGACATCCACATGGACCATTTGGATATTCCGTATGCCTAGAACATGCGGAAATTAATGCGAACGATATCCGAATAAGGTTTTGAACGTCCAATATAGACCATTCTGGACATCTGGATGATACATTCGAACGTCCAGATGCGATAATCATTTGTGGGTTTTTGCCAAAACTACTAATTTGCTGAGGATTTCACAAAACTCACCAATTGAGAGTTTGATTCTAATTCCCAAACCCAAATCTCTCTTACCAAACAATAACTATAGGTTTGATTCCGATTCTCAAACTCAAACCTCTCTTACCGGACGTCCAAATGCAAGGAATTATTCGTGTGTTTTGGCCTAAACCCACCTATTTTGGTAGAGATTTACAAAACCCACCAATTGAAAATTTGATTCTGATTCCCAAACTCAAATCTCTCTTACCAAACTGCCCCCTAAGTAAACTAAAGGCCCTAAAACCCAATTCTATCTCTTGGTTGATACCAAAAAAAGTACAAAATACAAAAACCCAAACCTCACAATTTAACATCTTCTAAGTGAAGTGTAAAAACTTCCAAACAATGTCCTTTTATATAGCTACCAAATCGAAAGAAATTCTTTGGGTTTGGCGATGTGGGATGGGAGACACCCATGGCCACATCGCCTATCACTTTGTTCAAAAAAAAATTTTATATGGACTCAATCCTTGACTTTATCTGTGAATTTTGTGGTGTTAAAAGAACCACATAAACAATCTTATATTATTTTTTTTATCTCAACATGCATCACTATACTTATGTGGCATTCTTTTAGACAACAAATTCTATAGATAGGACCGTAGACCCAATCTATGTCAAAATTTCCCATTTATTTGTCATGTACCATTGTATGTGTTCTTGTGGATTTGAATAGTTGTTTTCCTTTGAAGCACAATTAGCCGGTTCAACAATGAAAACAGAATAATATTATTCCATATGAAGGCAAATTGAAAAGTTAACTTGATATTGCAGCTTTTACTTTCGATGCATTTGTGAAAAAAAGTATTTAGAAGATTTACTAGCTCACTTTGGATTTACTTGATTGCTGCAATTTATGTGCATGACAAATCCACCATGAAATGAAATAAACATTGGGCGGTACTGAAAATGGTATTGAAGTACCCCATACTACGAGCGGATTGCTAAATGCTAAACCAGCAAAACAATAGCCAAAAACTGAATTTATTCCTTCAGAACTAATTTTACTACAATATTAGGGTACTCATAAAGTTAAAATTTAATCAAAAATCAATTGGACTTCAAATTTAATATGAGACTGTATAACTTGTAATGATACGATTACAGCAAAATAAATTGTCTCACAGCAGCTCTTGCCTAGAAAGATAATTGGCCCTACTAGAGATGGGAAGAGGAAGAGGGAGAAGCTGATATACAAAAGATTCTTCTCTGGTTTATCTGCAAGTCTTTTTATGCATGTTAGCGTGGACTGTCTGGAAAGAGGATTAAAACTAACCAAAAAGGGGAAAGAAAAATTACTTGTTCGACGAGAAGATGAAGGAAACAAGAGGAGAGCAATGTATATATTCCGGATCAGCATATCCAAGAAAGTCGTGTACACTATATCTAAAGCGAAAACCGGGTTTTTGCTCTGACAGCTGAACGTGACTGTACAAGGCTAAATGGTAAGAGACCTAGAAGCCCAATTCCAACAATTATACCTTTTCAAGCAATAGTCATCGATTCATCAGAAGACATTTACAACTGATTACAGAGATTCGTTACAAGTTTCTTCTAAAAGTTAAGTTGCTTAATGTTTCAGAAGGGTCTTCTATCTCCCGAAGTTCAGGGCCGAGCTTCTAGTCATTCGCACGATAGAAGTGAAGCAACTTGAGAGGTGATACCTTTTCCTGGCAGCAAGCAAACGAAAGAAAGAATGATCATCCCAACAGGATTAGTATATTTTTTCCCGGTAACTATATTTTGATAGAGACCTCAACATGTATACATTCTGAAACAAGCATACATTATGGGTAAAAGACCAACATTTCTTAATTTCACAAAAATTAATTGTCCAAAATCACCGTACCTCACTAATATCTTCAGATTGGGGAGGGAAATAAAATCCTGTAGAGCAATTCGGCAACAACTCAGGACTTTTCATCCATGCTCTACGGGCATCACTTGCTTTAATTTTGTACCTGAACATCTATAACCACAAAACAGGTGTAAAAAAAATATTCTGTTGCCTTTGCATGTTTTTCTTCCCATTCCACCAGAGAAGGGAGGGGGGAAAAATGAAAAAAACAGGCAAAATAATCCATCTCTTCATTAATTCCCAGTTAGGCTTCTTATCCTTAACAAATTATGGTTTTAAAAACAAAACCTGACTAGTCATCAATATCTCTGACCTCGGAAAGAGGCACAGTTGGTTTCTCCAGATCATCAGCGTCAATCTTCACACCAGTGCCCTGACATTCTGTGCAGAAGGAGGAATATATTTGCTTTGTTATGGCTTTTATCTCACTAGTCTTTCCGGTTTCATTTTGCTTGGTTCCAGTCTTTCGCCTAGATCGCCGTTTCTCTTTGGGTGCATCCAATTGTTTTGCATATATTTCCATCTCACAAAGAAGAACCCAATGGATGAGGCAGGAAACATGAAATACATGAAATGCCTGCAGTTAAAGTAGAAGATTTGAAGTGTAAATGTATAATGAGGAATGACAGCTCAATGAAAAGTGAATGCACCACAAGATACAGAACAATGAATACTGAATATAAACAAGAAAAATTGACGAGATTCATTATCATACTCCAGTCAAATTTCTGCTACTACAGACAATCCTTCCAGTGCTCCTATTCAAAAGTGCAGCCACATCTTTTCCTGGAAGCATCTTCTGTTGACAGATATCACACATTCTCTCAGAAGCTAGTTGCTGCTGTCGTCTCAGCTCTCTTCTCATAGTTTTGCTTGATAGAACTCTTGAATTCAGAAGTTGATCATCATACCCATCCAATAGCAACCTTTTATGAGAACAACTTGAAGATTGAGATTCTTCGCCAGAAGAATCGTACTGATTAGTCAAAGACTCACTCACATCCTCTGGATCAGAAAACGACTTCCTCTTTCTGTTCCTAGTGCCACTGTTCTCCTCCGATTCTGAATGCGGACTAGAAGGAAGCAAATACTTTACATCATCAGGTAATCCCTTTCTGCCTATATTATAGTTATAAGAAAATGTAACTATAGCAAAGTCATGTTCCAAAACCATAAGTGTATCCTCGCTTTCACAATCCTTTCTTCCGAGCCACTCACACCATATTCTACGAATTTCATTTAGAATTCCATCCTTCTCGCAGAACCGAGCTGAAATTTGTGCAACACCCAGATATGTCACTTCTAATAGAGACACTTCATCTTTACATAGGACACCTGGAATGATTAATTGATTACCGAGACTATTATCAGTCAAATTCTCGAGACAGGGACTCTCGAAAGTCATAGTTCCAGCACCATTAGAATCTGTTTTCTCAAACCCAACTTCATCGTGAGATGCATGGCCATTGCCACTGCAATCGAACTGCTCATTATAACTGACTATAGCAAGACTGCTTTCATCATACTGCCTAGTATCTAACAACTGAAGACTTTCACGTTTTGGCAGAGATAAATCCACATCTTGTGTGGAAGAATCACCAAAGAACAGTACACCATCATCAAAAGGCCAAGGATTCGGCTTTAACAAAGTGGCCTTGGCAGCAGCAAGTCTTTCACAATGAAGACTACCCTTTAAATGATTATACAAGATAGAATCACTATAGCAAGGTGCCAGACACAAAGTACAGAAGAAAATTGGCCTTTTACCATCTTTCCTAAGATCAACATAATTATGCCCTTGAAGTCTCACATTACGCAATGTTGTTCTCGCCAATTGCTCTTTCAAATTAACACCACTTGCCTTCAAAAACCCAGCTTCTCTCCTTCCTGCCATTCCCACCATTCCAATTTCTCAAACTTTAATCTCCAAAAAGCCAGCACAAAGACACCAAATCTTGATCTCCAAACTTCTCAATATCTACATACAAGCCCTTCTGAATACAAGTTCTGAACCACACAGCTAGATGTATATTCCCAAATATTATCTATTAGTTCACAAAATCTAACCTAATACTATGGACCGTTAACAACATACACGCCTTTTCAACCCCAAGAAAGCCGAATTTCGAAATTAAAACCACAAGTTTCAAACTTTAACCGCAAATTCAACACCTTAATTCTTCAAATTTCAGGTTCAATCAACAGAATCCAAATTTCCACATTTTAATAACACTCAACATCCACCAAGCACGGTTCATCAAGATATTCCAACCAACCAAAATTCAACACTCAAACAGCATAAATTCAAAGATTTTCACTTTGATACAAGTTCAAAAGCAAGAAATAAACCGAAACCCTAACAATTATCCACTACAAGAAACTTTTCAACAAACCCTAAACTTACAACTTCGCGGCTTACTACCCTGTATTATAGCTTTCTTTCCGACAATTCCTCGAGGTATTCGATCCACAGCAACTTGAACCCCATAATAGCTAGAAATTTCCACATCCAGAACGGTCGACTCCTCCATTGCCATAGTCTCCATTTTTTTCAAAGAAAAAAAATATTAAAATTCAAAAAATAAGCCAAAAAAAAACAAAAAAATTAACCGAAAACACAACTATCAAGTTCAAGATCAAGGTGATATTTGTGTAAATTTGAGATTTTCTTTTTGGGGATATAGATATAGAGAAGTCGTACGTATAAGTGGAGAGAGAAAGGCACTCGAAACGACAACCAGAATTTTGATGCAAATTTTCTATTTAATTTTTGGTCTGAATTTTTGGATTATGTTTAAATTGGGATTTTAGTAGCGTAGATTCGGGAGTGTAGGATGAATTTGCCTCTACCGCTGAATGTATTGACTATGGGTAGTTGGTGGTCGGTATGAGTATTGTGTGGTCAGATAACCCGGGGGATTGGTGGAGTATGGTGGGTTAGAGCGTAGAGGATAATAATAGAGGTGGACTGGAAGATTCGGATTTTATGATTTTGGGATTCAAAATGTTGGGTAATTAGGATAATTATTGGAGTTGTTTGTATCATTAGAGTAGTTTTCCTACAATGACCAATTTGTCCTCTCATTTTTTTGCTAGCGACCATTATATATTCACATATTATACATAATATATACACATATTAAACACCAAAAAAATAGTATATTAAATTTTAAAATTTACTACTTTAGCTTATTCAACTCGATTAATCATATCTTACAATGTAATTATTTAGAGTATATCACAATTAAAGCCGGTAACATCTATAAAATATGAAAAGACTTGCATTAGTTAAATTGCTTATACTTTTTGGTTGAAACTTCCTAGCATTAGTTTAGGGGTTGCTATTAACAAAAAAATATAAATTAAAAGAAAAAAAATGGTGGTCAAATTGCGATTTAGAAGGACATATTATATGAAAATGGTAGAAAGTGTGAAACATTTTCAATTAAAAAAATGATTGCTTCTTTGAAAAAACAATTAAGAATGAAAAGAGAGAAGAATGAGACTGTTAAGCATGCATTCTTTGAATGCCAAACTTCAAAATTTATTGGGAGGGTATCACGGTTAGAACTAGAATTTATTGTCGGCTAGAGGACTTCATTCCATCATTTGAATAGTTAATTGGTTATCCCAAATAGAAAGCAATGACATCATCATAGAATCAATCGTCATTCTTTGGCATTTTTTTTTTTTTTTTGTCAAATATTCTTAGGCATATCTGGGGAGCTAGAAATTTATATATTTGGAGAATAAGACTAATGAAGTAGTAAAAATAAACCTAAAAGTGCAAGGTATGTACAAACAGTTCTCACTAACTGTGAAAATATGATCACTAGGTCACTGGACAATATTGATGATAATTAGTGCCAGACGGAGACAAATATAGTTATGGTGTCAACGAACTCAGACCAAGTTAATCAAAACAAAGGTTGTGGACACGGGTCGAGTACTCGTCTCTAAGAGGATTTGGTTGATTTGGCTTTGACCTATTAGGTCAGTAATTTTTTGATCTTAAATCGACCCTAATATCCTTGGGTACCCGATAAATAGGGGCAAGTCATAAGGTACTCGACCCATCCTTTTTTTTACTAAAATTTGTAATGGTTACTTGGTTAGACTATAATACAAAATCATACAACAATGTCCAAGACCTTCCAAAATTCTCTTCACTTCTCTAATTCTCCAAAAAATTGTAAATTTCTGCCAATTTATGTTACTAATTGAAAGGACTCACTCTATAGTCTCAATTCATCTCGATCTTGATGATTAACAAACTAATGACAATGTATGCTAATGTTCTACTAAGGTGTATTTGCAGTAAAATTAGTTAAAAACAAAAAAGAAGTCAAAATGGAATGTAAAAAACTGAAGTGAACGACCCCGAAAAGAAGCAGACATCCGATTAATCATCCGAATGCTATTTGGATTTTAGCGGATGACAGAGCGGACGTCTGGTTAATTGTTTGAATGGTCTCTAGATTGCAGCAAACGACAAAGCCGAACGACAACTTGCGAAGTAGACGTCCAGATCGCAACTGTATTTAGGTTAATACTTTTAATAAAATTACCATAAAGTCCCTATATCTTCTTATATTTACATAATTACCTCTTAAGTTGGATACTAACCGGGTTTTATTCTTTTGACCCGTGTCCGTACCCAAAATTTGTAAGTATCCGACCCTAATTTGACCCACCGAGAATGTAGGTATCCCACCCTAATTTGACTCACCAAGAAAAAAGATTTCAATTATCCTATTTTTCGAATCGGTTCGTTTCGAGTCAGACGTGTTTTCAAGTAAGTTAGTTTTTTTGCCCACTCCTTGCTCTTATAGATGGAGCATACCGGCACATCTCTGGAAAGATGGTCGTTTCAATAATCTCTTAGAACATCATAGGGGAGAAAGTGCTAAAGACAACAATGAAGAAAAATACAATCACCCCATTTCAGGCAAAGACGCAATCATGTCTTGTAGCAATTCAACTTCTTGTTTGTAAGGGTTTTTTGACCATATCTATCTACACTGATTTTCCGCATTTAAATCAGTAGCTAAAGAATTCTAAAGAATTCAGACATTATTCCATTTCAAATGATTAATATTTTCAATGATATCTAGGAAACAGTATGTTACTTGTCGTATTGTAAAATTTCTAAAATAAATCGAACTGTCATGCAACCAGCACATGTGTTGGCTGTATCGAAAACAAATATATAAGTTTTTGAAATAATGAATTTTTGTTTTCATCTTCAAGGGGAAAAAAAAGTTGTCCTGCTTGAGAGAGGGGAGATAAAAATCCACTAGGTAAAATAGTTTGCATCAGGGTTTACACACTAAGGTATGATTAGTGCATCAAATCTAGAAGATATTGGTATTGATCTTTTATTGGTCAATACCTAAGGACTCTTGCGGTAACAAAAGAAATGGCTCTAATTGGATTACATTGTTCTAAAATATTGTTTGAAGAATAATACCGTAACATTTTTGAAATGTGATGTATTTAAAATAAAAACGTAGCTAAAAATATAAAAAAATTATTAAAAACATGTTTAGGATATATTTCAAAATAAATTTATTAAAATTGGCCAAATAGATTAACTACATCTGTCAACATTAAGTAAAACTCTATTGGACCTAGAGCCTCACAATTTACCTGCTCTCCAAATCACGCAAGTTAAACACGATACAACTGTTCAGTATTATAATATAACTCTATAGAACCATATTGTAATCATTTTTAAACGAAAACAACATTATTTTTTAGATCTACCTTTAATCGTGTTGGTTCAATCTTGTTTGTTATTTTTTGGCCTTTAAATCACGGCCATCAACATGTGAAAAATAATAGTTGAGGCCCCTTGGCCAACTCTACCTATATAAAGGAGAAGCCCAAAAATATAAATCTTTTCTACTTCACATATTCCTAGTCTTAAAATTCTAAGGTGATCTTGGACTTCACTAGTTCATGGTTCTACAAACACTTCTATAGTATACAGAATAAATTTATAAAAAATAAATAAAATTTGGATTATCAAAATAAAAAAAAAAGTAAACTTTTAACAACTAAACCCGCTTATTTGTAAATTAATTTATATTAACAACTAATGTGACATGTCCTCCTTATTCTTATTTAATCCTTATTCTTATTTAATCATTAGTTCTTCAGTCATTAACTTTTTGTACAGAGCTTTGTACCATATCGAAATCCTTGGTTCTACAACCAATACTTCTATGCAAAGCAGCCATTGTTGATTGTACATTATCTAATAGCATTTCTTCAAGATGTGAGTTTCTTGTCCAGTGTTGAGACTGTCAAAGAAGTCAATCGAGATCAGAATAAAAAGAGGAGCAACTTCCATATACATTGGTAATTTGGCATGATCTATAAACACATTATTCAGGTCTGATTTACCTGACCAAGTTTAAAGAATAATGCTTAAACGATTTTGCCCGAGTCTGGCTAACAAATTGATGGCTAATAAGCCTACAAATACATTGTAGATTCTGATTTGTCCAGGGTCTCTTATTATGATGGCAGTAGGTGCACCTTTGCCCAGGTGCAAAGACTTGTCGATTACTTGTGGAATCTCTCAGCTAGTTTGGGTGGTCTTGCTGATTTTCCCTTCGTGCTACATCATGTACACCATTGACAACCACAAAAATATTGAAAACAATTACAAAATCTATTAAAGAAAAACTTACAAAATTTATATCACACAAACATTAAGGAGTAAATGTACAACAGGATCAAAGAATTGACAGCTAATAAATCTCAACAAAGATATTGTAACAGAAGACAAGAACAAAGCTCAAAGATTGGAAGTAGTACTGATAATTGATAAACCACTCAATTAAATAAAAACCACAAAAATTACCCGAAATCCCTTTACATACATCAAACCACCTACAAATTTAAACAAACTTCTAACAACAAATAATTAGTAGTCTAGTTATCAAAAGAATTTCAAAACCAAGAAAAAGAAAAAGAAGAGAAAACACTAAAGAAAAGCGTTGCTGAAAAGGATCATAACAATTCCTGAATCATATCACTGCTTCCTGAGGTGCTTGACCTTGTACCATCCTTTCTTGCATGAATCTCCAACAATCTTCATCCCTTTCTTGAAAAGGATCTTCATTTCCTTGGCTCTTTCCTTCACTTGATCCTCAAAACTCCCCATTTCTTGAACAACACAACCACAAAAACTATAGCAAATACAGGGCAAAATTTTACAGAGAAAAACAAAACAACCTCAACTGGGCTTGTGCAAAAACATATGTGGTGTAATCTGAGGCTTTAACGTGAGCAGAGATGGTGGAATCCAACGCAAAAGCGCAGACGTGGCAATGATCGAGATGAAGTCTGCTGTACTGATCTGGACTTCTGCTTTGATAGTAGCCGTTGATTGCGGGAATATTTCTTGGGAGACGTGTGGGGATGATTATTGGCTGCTTTTACTGTACTATTCTAGTTCGAATTTTTTTTCTTTAGTGCATACAAATTTTAAAATGTTGTACAGTAGAATTTTAACAAACTTGAAATTACCAATACTAAATTTTATTCGTATTTAGTTTGAAGAATCAAATTCGAGTGAATTCTTATACAGACATTCATACATCGAAAAACTTAATTTGTTTTACATTCTTGGAATTAATCTTATATAATATTATCTGTTCATAACATATGTTTAGGATCGAGAATAAAAATCATCAAGGTATTTATGAGTCGATTCTACTATCAATTTGTATCTCTTATTGTATGTTTTATGACACAAAATAGATAAATTCATATATCATGATCAGCCTAAGTGCTTAATTTACAAATTGAATTTTTATAAGTTTTTAACCGTTAGCGTACAAAAATTGATTCGTTTGTTCGCGGGAATTTGTCAAGTAGGGACAAAGAGAACGGTACTTTACAAGCTAGCCATGTGTATGCTTCAACCAAATCTGGTAATTCCAATTTGGTAGAATGTAGCCGTTGAACATATAGATTGATCATTAGTGATGTTTGGGGACCACTAGGAAGGTATGGAATGACATAAACAGAGAAGCCCCCCCACCCCCCCCCCCCCCGGGCGGGGCCCCCCACCGGCGGCCGCCCAGGGGAGGGGGGTGGTTTCGGTATCAGGGACCCTTTGATGCAAATGTCTTTGAGACCTCTGCAAGTTGGATTAAGGCAGCCAGCCAAGTTTAGCTGGTTCTTAACTTTTCAAAATATGCAAGAATCTTTTGACAAAATTGTGAAGTACCAAGAAAAAAAAGTTAACTTGGTTGTAACGAAGAAAGTGATGTTAGAGTAGTGTACAAGAAGTTATGCGTTGGAGGCTTGCAGGAATACAATCTGGCATTTGCAGTTCCATTTTTGATTTTATAATAATTAACAAAGATACTTTATGTACTATAAACCGAATTTATTAACTAGAAGCACATGAAAGATGCATATTCAGGAACTGCCATGCTGGTTGCTTTAAATTCAATAAAGACCCATTGTCAAAGGCAAACAATTAGGTAGGCCTATCTCAGTGGCTTGAAACTGGAATAACATGAAAAGGGGAGGGAGAATTGATCTTTGTACAGCCAAGTTTAGCTATTTTCCTGAATTGTTCTCTTTTTCTATTTCCAGAAAAGCACTAATATTCCAGTACATTCAGAGGCAAAAATATCAAAATCTTGAATGGAGACATTATCTGCATTCATGTAGATGTGATATGAAACAAAAATGGAGGAATCATTCATTAAGATACTTGAAAGGCATCAAATTGAATACCATCTTGAGCAATGAAATTGTGTTGTATTTGCTTAGACCTGAATTGCTTTCAATTTCTCTCTTTTATTCCAAACTGTATATGGCGTGGTGTTTAAAAAATTCATAGGCTAATATTGAAGTTTTAATTTGTCATCATTATTTATACACTAATAGGACTTGAACTTAAAAAGTTTGTGCTTTGACTTCTCATAAAAAAAAAAAAAAAGTTTGTGCTTTGGGATTTTTGGGCAACGTCTGTTTTTTAGAGTGTCTGTAATTGTTTTAAAGATTTTTCTTGGTAAATGTATATGTGAGGTAAAAATGTGATTAAAAACGTATGGGAAGTTTTTAAAAAACATATTTATAAAAAACAGTATCAAACAAATGCCCAATATCTAAGTCCAGTTTTTACAGATAAATTGCAAAATATCCATTAATTTGTTGGCTGTTGCTGGATCCATGCCATTTGATCCCTAAAACTAAAAGCCCCCAAAAAAAAAAAAAATCAAGGCTATCGATTACTGCCTGACTGAAAAATTCTCCACCAAAAGAAGAGATTAAAGAATCCAATACTATTCTACTGCAAATGGCCAAGAGTTCTGTTCTTCAACCACCAAACAACTACATAAAGAATATTTTTCAAAAAAAAAAAAAAAAAACTACATAAAGAATATTCCACATTCAAGTCCCACCCACTAGTACATCAATTAATAATTCCATTAAATATGTAAATTTTACCTTCTACTATGTCAATCTGCATTTTGCACTACTATTATTGTGATGACAAAGTAAGTTTTTAGTTGAATTTTGCACATTGTAGTACAATGGATTCTTTTTTTGTAATAAAACTCCAAATTAGCCAAGATGGGTGTGTGTGTGTGTGTGTGTGCCGTGTGGACCTTCTTTCTTCAGATGAATTCTTCCACATATTATTGCATTCACGTGTCATGACTAAAACTAGTGTAAATGAATAGCAGAACCATGATCCAAAAGACAGAAAGGCTCACAAGTTTCTACTGAACAATGATTTGCCTAAATAGATGTGACCAGCCAAGCAAAGTTGTGCCCCCACTAAGGTAACTGTTTTCTAAAAATGAAGGTCAATAACTGATGCAACGTCCAACAAAAATAGTAAATTTTGACAATCAATGCCATATTGAAGTTACGGCCACAAACAATGCTCAGGTGTCATAATAAATGGAACCCGTATAGACAGAAAATTTATACCTACATAAAAATATAGAAGATATGCACAACGTCAGTAACAACATTCAAGAGATGGAAGTTATAAACAGGGTGAAGGCATTATACAATGAATGGATAAGAATAGATGAACTCAGGTTCCCAGTCCAACAATAAGAGCATCCAAGGACACAGCCAATAACAAATAATTGCAGGAAATTCTCAATAGAGAAGTGAGACGCACTGAAAACCAAAGAACTCAGTAGAACTGCTTGCTGCCATTTCATAACGCATGAAAGAGACGTCAGCAAATACCCTCTGTAGACGATTTCTTCTAGCAAGGGAGTGACAACGCAGTAGACAAGAATGCAAGCTGTAGCAGATATTGAGCCACTTGAGAGAAGTGTTTGCAATATTGGATTGTTTACCTCCTGTGCACATGGAGAGATATTATCACCAACTATAAAAATAGAATAATAAGATATATCAAGTAAACTGAGATTGATTTGTTTCATTTCCCTGAGAAATTAGCATATCTAATTTAGCTTTTTAGTAGATTAAATGTTTATGAATGGAAACAAAGGTTAAGTAATAAAGGTTCAGCCAGTGCAAATTACTCGTGACGTAGATCGTCATATTATGGTTGACTGATTGATTAAGACCTAGCCGTATACTTTTACAAAGCATTCAAATATGAAAAGAAGAGCAGCATTCATTACATCATCAATAATACCTTGTTTCCTCTACTCTAGTTTTCTGTTTAACTTAATTTTTTTAGGCTGCCTTATTTCATGTTTGCAGCACCTAAACAAAATCTGATATAGGTATCTGCTACAATGCAAATATCCATTCCTCATTCTCTATTGTCGTCCTTGTTCTTTTTCCTTCACTTGTCATATTATTAGTTTCCTCCTCATAGCTAATGTATCAATGAATATTTCTTCTCACTGATTAGTCTAACCATTCATCATTATTTTTCAAATTCTTTGTCGATTCCGGCCATCATAATCAGAAAACAAATTTGGGCAATCTGCAGGCACAAACTCAACATGACAAGCAAGCAAGCAGAGAACATCTGCCATCTTAGATTCTAATCGAAGTGCTAAACGTGACCCAACAAATCCCAGTGCATAGTGTCCCACATGACCCTGAACGTGAGCCCAAACATGCCAAACTAGAACAATGCCTTGCGAAGATCTATGTAATAGCCCTCTGTATGTAAGTCTCCTTAGGTCCTATTTTGAAGCAAAAGGTAATACAAGCTAACAACAATTGTGATCCCATAGAAAAGTGGAAGATCTCACAGAGAACCCCAAAAAAGAGCAAGCTAAAAAAGGGAAGAAAGGTTCAACAAGCTGACCTTGCGCCCGAGGAATTGATCAGTGATGGTTGATGTGAGCAACACCAATAAAATAAGAAATAAAAAACCAATCACTGATGCCAGCAGCCAGTTTCTTTCTCCTGCTAACTTGTTAATTCGGAAAAAGTCAATAAGCTTATACTGAGGCTTCCCATGACGTTTCAGCAGCAAGAAAAACCCAATGAGCTCTAAAATTTCAACACCGAGTAAGGACAATGCCTGTTCCAATGACAAAGCAAAAGGTGAACCCAAACTCAGCATGTAACTTCATCATTCTTAAAGTTCTTTTTCACTGCATAATGTAGACTATTACATACCTCAGTTTGTGGCTCAAGAACTTGTTGATGCAGTATTGTAGCAGCAGCAGCCAAACCACCAAAACTTAATGGAACATGCAAACTTAAGATATAAAATGCCATAGTGCTAAATATTGTCCCTCCATCACATGAAATGTCTGTCTTAAGCACCGAAAAGCCCTAGTACGAGAATTCTCAGATCAATATGAAGAGACCACCTTATAGTTCAACAGGAAAAATTATCACGATATTCCGTTCATGTTTGACAAAAGACTTGTGTTTCTTATCTCCATCCCGACCTTTGTTTGCATCCAACTCAATTGTCTTAGACACGTGCATTCAAGAATAAACTCCAAACTAGTTTAGATGCAAAATTCAATGATGTTAAATTATTATAATAACATTAATACAGTCAATCATGTCCTTATTTACTCATTTCTTTATAACATTTTGCAGAGTATATTTAAGGAGTGTCTCCATTTGTATGTCTTCTAGTCTGAATGAATTGAGAACTGTATTATCCATTTTTCAGCTACACACATTCCTCACATGGTTCCTTCAAGAAAAAATACTTGTACAAGAAAAAAGTCAACACCAACATCTTCAAATGTTCTAACTTAAGTCAATATTTTCTGTTTTCTTTTTGGTTATGTGAATCTATTAACAATAAATGTTTTTCGGCTACAATATTAAATGTTAGAAATCATTGTCTCAAATTCTCCACAAAGATGTTAGAGGTTTTCCAAGAACTTGATTCCAAATTTAACTAAATCCCGAAAATTTCATTGAATAAAACAAACAGCAAGATGAAATGCAAGAAATCTTCTGACTCTAACATGGCTTTTTCTGACAGAAGTTCATTTTTCACTTCTTCACTGCAAAAGAGCATTCGACATCCGAGTAAGCTTTCCAACTCCACCATACAACTGATGTAAAAATCTCTCTACAAAGCTCAAAACAAACTAGAAAATCCACTTCCACATTTACATCTAATGAGAAGGTATTGTTCTTCATTCCATAAAGCACACGATATCCATTCATTATCTATCTTATCTTCCACAAAAAAGCAGAAATAAATAAACCTATGCGACTGTAAGCTATACTCAGACTCGAATATGGAGCACTGCGGACACCAATACGTTTCGATAGAGTGAAGAGTCCAAGTAACATAGATTGCAAGTAATTATAATGTAAAGATGCCAACTTTCTTCTCCAAAATTGTATTTTTATTTCATTCAAGTAAAATAAGTGCATAAACAAAACAAAAAACTTAACAAGAAACAAAAATTCAGAACATTTAATCAAATGATAATACATAAATCAAAATCCCATAAAAAAATTTCTTAACAATAATAGTGAAAAATACCGTGTGGAATTTCCGTGACCCCTGATTTTTGGCTGAACAGCACTTGAAATTTAAAAGGCTCCTTCTGCCTGAGAACAACTTCGGGTTGAAGAACTGTTGACCAAAACCTTTGCTAAATTTGATGGACATGAGAGATATGGGAGGCCCATGAACTGCAATTGTATTCATTTCCTACCTTTTTAGCAACTTATCCTTGGCTGAGGCTGAATGCCTCCCCTCCCGGCAGAAGGAGGGGCTTTTTGTGAATGTTGTTGATAGTCGAGCTTCGAACGGGAATTTTGAAAAGTTTGGGTAAATTACTGATATTTTCAAAAGTGTACTTTTTTTTTTTTTTTGTCAAAATTAACAAGTGTATACTACAAGAGGACAATTTCACAAACCACCCTTGAGGTTTTTAATAATTCATTTACCTCTCCTTAGGTTCTGAAAATTTCACTTACACCCTTTATATTTATATTTTTTATAAAAAAAAAGTTCATTTTGATTAATGTACTCAAAAATACCCACCAAACACCATAAAATATCCTTAACTACTTTTAAAAAAGAAAAATAAAATTTAAAAATAAATTAACTAGTCATAAATTGTCAAAAGAACTCATACACGTACACTAAAATTTCAATTTTCACCAGATTCTGTTCTCCAAAAATTAGTTATCTGACGAATTCAAATAAATTTACTTTATCAATTAAAATCTTATAAATAAATATATTAGTAAGGAAGAGATGAGCAATTTAATAAAAAAAAAGCATGCGTAAATAACTTAGGAGGCTCAATTAAAAGGTAAAAAACTTTGATTTTTAGGATGTTTTTATTTATTTTACTTATTCTTTGTTTTTCAAAACAATTAAGGGTATTTTAATATATTTTATTAGTTTTGTTGGAAATATTATCAAAATGAATTTACATTTTTTTTATAAAAAATATAATTATAAGGGATGCAAGTGTAATTTTTAAAACTTGAGTAGGGTTCCTGTAATTATGACAAACTTCAGAAGAGATCTATGAAATTATACCGGTATTGGTTATGATAGTTACATAATGGCAGCAGCCCTTGTGTGACCTCTTGGATCCACAAAAGGGAAACTATTCTCCCTAGTACTACTACATTCATCAATTTAGTTGCAAATTCCGCAATCTTATTTGCAGCTAATTTATTTTCAAAAGTATACAAATTCTCACTCCTACGTTTTCCATTCGAATAAAAACTACTCTAAATAAGCCGAATAGTCTATGTTTGTCTGAATATTTTGAGGAATTTGAAAATGAATTCAAGTATGTATTATTTGTCATTCGAGTCGAATTCAAATCAACCTTTATCAAACAAGCTCAAGTTGAGTTAGAATTTTGAATTTTTTTAAATACAAATTTTCTCAAAATTTAATGAATGCTAAATCTTATTCATAACTGATTTGGTTAGTTGGCAATCAAATTTGAAAAAGAACTTAGCAAGATGAATTAGATTTGCATAGTGCATAGTTCGGTTCACATTTTAAATTTTATCCATACTAATCTTAATTTGGATATTGGTTATAGTTTTATTTTTAAAGTCTTTTTCACACTTTTTCAGTTACATTTTTATTTCGCAAACACATCTAGTAAAAAGTGTTGTCGTATACCTTTGTTTGAAAAATTCATGTTCCAAAAAAAGAAAATGGAATATTTGTTAATCGTGTTTTTCAACCCTCTTTTTATGTTTCTCTCTCATACATATTACATCTTAAAAAGTGTTATAATATCATTCTTCAGATAATATTAAAAAAAGAAGCGATCAATGGAAAGTATTTTTTCTACAAAGTCTTGTAAAATTGGCTAATAGGACTTGTTTATTTACATTGTGCTTTCTTCTATTGTTACCCAAATTCCTTTCAAAATGCCATGCAATGACAATTGTGTCTATTAATGCCTTAAATCTTACTGCCAATCCCTGGTATCAGCTGGTGTTATATGTAATCTTTACGTTGCTCTCTCAACAGCCTGAATTGAGATTTGCAATTGATTTTAGAATTGGGGTTGATGAAGCATGATAGAATGAATCGCACCCTTTTGTGACCCAAAATAAAAGCCTTTACGGAGATGATCAGTTATGCTTCTGGTTTTCAAAATTAGTCATACAAGAATGATAATTTTGGGTAGTTAAGAAAATAAAGAAAAAAAAATGGGGGCATTCCATGCGAATTATTCCTCCAAATGCATTAAGATTTTTTTTTTATTATAAAAAATAGTAATGGATTCATATGAAAATATGCTTTCAATATATGACAAGATCTTTACCACCTAATCTAGAAACATTATTATTATGTACTAATATAGAAAGTGGACTGGACAATAATTTGATAAATCTTGTTGATTCTTTTTATTATTTAACTTAACGTCCACTTCAAAAGCCAGTCACTAATTATTAACTTCAATTTTTTATTAATACATGGGAACAATTCAGACAATTCTTTTTTATTTCCACTAGCATTTTTGCTATGTTTTTGCATCTTCTTAGAACATCTGATTAATCCTCAAGTACA
This sequence comes from Mitragyna speciosa, assembly GCA_024721245.1. Lineage (NCBI taxonomy): Eukaryota > Viridiplantae > Streptophyta > Magnoliopsida > Gentianales > Rubiaceae > Mitragyna > Mitragyna speciosa. The sequence continues at coordinate 16,978,915 of CM045567.1, forward strand.
CAAAATATGTCCATATTTCCTAAAACAACGTAGTAATTCGAGAAATGCAAATCATAATACAAAAAAAAAAAATGACAAACTTAAAAAAAAAAAAGATTACAGAATCAACTAGTGATTTTTTTATTTTTACTTTTTTTCTTTTTTTGGTTTTTTTTTTGGGGGGGGGGGGGGGGCGGGGGAGGGTGGAATATGGGTGTAAATTTGGCTATTTAAGATCTCAAATGACTACTTCCAATATGGGATTTGGGCGCCCCCTTGCGATGCGGCCACTCCAATTTCTTTCGAACTGAAGTTTAAAGTTTTAGAAGCCGTGTCGAGAACAATTTTCCTAAAGTCGCTTTCTTTGGAAGTTGATGATAGTGAATCAGATGGTGCATTTTCCATGTAGATGACAAATTGTTTGAATTAAATAAACAAAGGAGTTTCCAATCCTTTAATGTCAAATTGTCTTTCTATCTAATGTTCATTATTTGTTCAAACCACAATTTACAGACATTTTGCATCAAATGTGGATGGTACCAAATATGAGGAGGGACCCAACCTGAAAGGTTGGTGAAGATTTGTCATGGTTTAGTGATCAAATTAGTTATGATGAATAAGTATTGCATTATGGTCAAGATTTTAATTTTCTTAAGTTTCCATTTTGGATGTAGGATATGCAATTGACATAACAAAAATTTATCCGTTAGATATTTTATGACTAATAATGAATTTATGGATATAATATCTACTTATAGTATTGATATTTTGCAGGCTTAAAATTATTTTGAAGTGTATATGTGTTTCGAACTCAATCATAGTACGTAACACATATGAAAAGATTTTTAACGTCAATTTTGTTACGTGACATATGGAAAGATCTTTATCACATATTTTATTGAGAAAAAATTTCTAGTATTTATATAGCAATGAACTTTAGAAAAATTTCATGGATCTTTGTTTCTTTTTATTATTTTACTTATCACAAGATCTTCATTACCTACCATATGGAGAAAAATTTTCATTAACTATTATTGCAAGTGGACTTCAAAAAATTTCATGGATCTTTTTGTTTATTTTTATTATTTTACTTATCACAAGATCTTCTTTAACTACCTTATGGTGAAAAAGTTTCATTAACTATTATAGCAAGTGGACTTCAAAAAATTTCATGGATCTTTTTGTTTCTTTTTATTATTTTACTTATCACAAGATCTTCATTACCTACCTTATGGAGAAAAAATTTTCATTAACTATTATAGCAAGTGTGCTTCAAAAAATTTCATGGATCTTTTTGTTTATTTTTATTATCTTAGTCCACGTCAAAGTCAGGCATCCATTTTTAACCTCAATTCTTTATTAATGCATGCGAACATTGTGCTGATATAGACTATGGGTAGCATTCTTTTTTGTTCTTCCCACTAGCAATTTTGCTATGTTTATGCTTCTTTTACAGAGCATCTCACTAATTCGAAATACACAAACATATTTAAATTTTTCATAACGACAAATAATATTTCTCACATAAGCAATTAACTTGAAGTATGCAAATACACTAAAAAAAAAAAAACACACTTAAAATGGTAACTTGAAGTATGCAAATACACTACCAAAACAAAAACACACACACACACTTAAAATGGTAATTTTTTTGGCTTTTTTTGGTGCAAATTTGAGATCTAAAATGACTACTTCCAGAAAGGGATTTGGGCACCCCCTTGTGATGCGGCCACTCCAATTCTCTGGGCTTAAAGTATAAAATAATAGAATGCCGTGTCAAGAACAACTGATTCTTCTGAAGTCGCTTTAGTGAGTTAGTGATTGCATTTTCTCGATAGATGACATTTTGTTTGAATATAAGGAATCCAAATCCAAATTTTGGTCTGATAATTGCAAAGGAACTGTGGAGACTTCAACACGGTTTTGTAGTATAAAAATCAGAGGCCAGGAGCACAATAGGACAGCGATGACTAACATGAATTTGTTAATCTAGACGACGTCTTTAGAACGGCAGTGAAATTTTGTTAGTTGGAAAAATGTACATGAGATGAGAAAGCCTGATAATCACTCAAAGAGAAAAGCCCAAAAAAAGGAGAAAAAAAAAAAGAAAAATTGAGAAAAGATGTACATTATTCTCTTCACAAGCAAGAAAGAAGCATCCTTCCTAGATTTTTCTAGTTAAAATACATGTAATGTCTCTGAACTTAAGTCAATCATACCAAGTAATTACATCAAATATGGTATTTTAGTCCTTTATTATGAATATAAATGTAGTTTGTTAGCAGTGTTGCGTTGGAGGGCTTAAATTTGAGAAAAGAGCAAAAAAATTTTACATTATTCTCTCACAAACAAGAAAGATGCACCCCTTAATTGCTAGCATCTTCCAGTTAAAAGGGCATGTAGTGGCTCTGGAATTAAGTGAACCATACAGAAAAATAACATCAGACATAAAATTTGAGTTCTTAATTATGCATGCTATGGTTAACATCATTATGAATAGAATAAGACTTCACGAAGACCTGATGAGTCAGACTAGAACAAAGAAAACATATTGGCCAGTCGTTCTAGCTGTAATTTAGTGGCTTCGCTATATACTACGTACTGTTTTCTTAAAATTTTAAAAAATATTCATCAAATTATTTTTCTGTAATGTGAAAAGTTGACCTCGTGGAAAGGATTCAAGGAATCGCAAGATTGTTACATGAATAGTCCACCACAGATAATAAGAGAGGGACAAAAATGTGGACAATAGAACAATTGTCACTTAATTGAACAAAATGGTCTATTTTTTTGCTGAGTTAGATGCTGCATGAAACTAAATAGACTAATGATAAAGTCAGAAGTAAGTTGAACAGGCAAGTAACCAGGAAATTACTTGCTAATTGTTTGGAATAATTGCCGTGTGGTATATTCATATGATCTCCCTATAAATTCTTGATCTGGAACTGTCTTGGAACTAGCTACAAGTGGAAAGATTCCAAACCATCTTCTCATGTCTATGCCAATTTATCCAAGTTTGTTGGAAGAGGATCAGGAGGGCTACGGAGCTGCAGAGACAATGGACCCTGAGCTTTACAAAGCAACAGTAGAAGGGGATCTTCTTCAATTTGTAATAGCAATGGACAAGTTGCCTATGGATGGACGTCATTATCTTCCAGCTTCTTGTGTTCAACTGGGCCCTCAGAACAACACGGTTCTTCACCTAGCGGCAAGTTATGGACATCACGAAATTGTTAAGCTTGTCTGCAAGGACTTGCCTTACTATGTTGCCGAAAAAGATGCAAGAGGTGATACTGCCCTCCATATTGCAGCAAGAGCTGGTGATACTCTTTTAGTCACATTTTTGACTGGTTCAGATGTGAGAGATGCTGTTTTGGGCGATACAAATGAGGATGGTAACACTGCCTTGCATGAGGCATTGATTTATCGGCACGAAGATGTAGCTAGAGTACTGATTGATAAGAATCGAGATATGACATATTCTGTCAATAAGGAAGGCAAGTCTTTGTTGTATCTGGCTGCAGAAGCAGGATATGTTGGCATCATTGGGCTCCTAATGGATAACCCCGTTGGCAATTATACAGTTGATGGAAGGGATAATGATAAGTCACCTGTTCATGCTGCAATTCTTGGAAGGAATATAGGTAATTAATATTTTATCCTTTCTCATATTAAATTTTGTACTTTTTTGTACTTCTGCTTCATTAAATAGAAATTTGTACTTCTTTGCTATATTTCTGCTCTATTATGTTTCCATCAGATTATTAGTGTTACTAATATCATCTTGTGCTCTTGATTTCTCACGCCAACAGTTCTCTGATGATAAAACACATAAAAAGGAACTTGTTTCCCCAGAATGAACGTTTACTACCAGTATTAAATAGCCAAAGAAAATAGTTTCTACATTTGAAAATGAGCATGATGATTCTGATGCAGCACAAATAAAACCGATTTGCAGCCAATTTATATTGACGACTTACAGTAAGTAGGTAAAGTGAAGTTAAAATGGCATTGTTTATGTTTCTTTATGTGAGTTGAGTCTGCTCTTTTCTTGTTGCATAAAATTTTGATAGCATCTTCTTGTTGTTTTTGATCAAAATCATTAATTTGAACGTGTTTTTCTTTTTAAATATATAATCTGAAATAGAAATCGGACACAGTAATTCGTTCTATACTTTAAATACAGTTTCAAGATTTGAGAATTCGTCATTCCATCTTTGCCAAAATTAAGAGTTCTGTCATGCAAGAAAAAATGAAACATGAATGATAATGGTTCGCAAAGGATGTGTCTTGATTAGTGTAAGCTATGGTTACAGAAACTTAATGTTTATACTATAGCAAAACATTGTTATCTGGTATATGATCCTGACGTTTTTATATAAGTTACCATCCTGATGCATTTTTTCACTTTTGGCATGCTGAATTTCACAAGAACAGAATTCCTTCTCTAGTTTCCAACGAACTGTTGGGACTTCTAGCTAAACCATCAAGCATCATAGCTGTTTGGAAAACATACAAATGAGCTGAAGTGATGCTTTGCTGACTTGAAAGTGATATTTTCTTTTTAAAATTTCAGATGTCCTGAAGTTGTTATGGAAAAAGGATCGAACATCCTTTTGGACAAGGTGTACCAATGGGATGAATCCCCTCCACTATGCTGCATACAATGGTTATGCACAAGGTGCTGATTTCCTACTGAAAAAGTTCCATGATTTTGCGTATTGGAGGGATAAACAAGGATTTTTCCCAATTCATATAGCATCCAGTCAAGGCCATACTGAGATTATCCAAATGATGCTTCAACAGAGGCCAGATTCGAGAGAATTACTCACGTTACAATGCCAAAATATCCTCCACATTGCAGCTAAAAGTGGGAAATATAGAGCATTTGAAAGTTTGCTCGAAATGCCAGAATTAGACAAAATTATAAATGAAAAAGACGACAATGGAAACACCCCTTTACATATTGCCACAATCTTTGGTCATCCCAAGGTGGTGAACAGTTTAATACGGGATGAGCGTGTTAGCCTCGAGCTGGAAAACAATGATGGCCTGACTGCACTTGACATTGCTGAGGAACAAATTAATATATGTATGGCGTCATTTCAGAAGGTATGTGCTTCACTAGCTCCACAATCCAAATAGGATTGTGAAAACTCTCTGTTGAATAATATCGCACTTGAATATGATCAACATTCTGATTAGGCAAACAAAATTCAATTGTCCTTGTTATGCAGCGTTTGACATGGTTGGCCTTGAGGGTTGGTGGTGCTCCAAGATCTTCCTATAATAAGTCTCTAAAAGCTGCAAACATTACGATTGAAGAACAGCCAACAACAGAGAATTACAGGGATAAGGTTAATGTGATTCTGTTGGTGGCAACACTTGTTGCAACTGTGACCTTCACTGCTGGTTTCACTATGCCTGGTGGATACAGGAATTCTGATCCAGACCAAGGCATTGCAAACATGCTAGCCGAAGCTAAGTTCCAGGAATTTGTTATTTGTGACTCTTTAGCAATGTATAGCTCCATAATTGTTGCTATTACACTCCTCTGGGCACAGTTGGTAGATCAGAGCTCCATGCAAGTTGCCTTAAAATTAGCACTGCCATTACTGGGGATAGCACTTGCTATGATGTCAATGGCATTCATGGCAGGAGTCTACCTTGTCGTCAGCAAACTTGGTTGGCTTGCCAATTTTGTGTGGATCATGGGATCAAACTTCATCATAGTGTTGGTGGTACTCTTCCTTCCGCTATGCTTCTTAGGTTCATCAAACTACCATACCTTCCGAATCTTCTCCTACTATCCATTCTGCTTGATGTTATATACATTGGGAAGCTATGCAGAAAATGAAGCTGAAGAATAATTGCTTTATGGTTCTGTGAATAGCCTCACTTTGGGGCACTTGTAAATTAGGTGTGTAGGCCAATTATGTGTTGGTCGACTAGTGACTTCTGTTCCGTGGTTGGCTCTAAGAGGCTTCAACTGAAAGAAGTCATGAAAAATTTCATTACATATGTGGAATGTCTTCCATGTACAGGTGGGAAGCATAGTGCATAAGAATAAGAACTCATCATCTTCAACATTGTATATAGTGTAAATCAATGTATGGTAATGATGTACTGTCATTGTAAATAATATGCTTGAAAAAATTTGTGGATAGTTTGTGTTTCCATCGCCAAATTAGATTTTCTTTTTTCATGTTTGAATCTTCAATGCCATTAAGAATACTCATACACAGGACGATTATGAAAAAATAGAAAGAGTTGGATTAAGTTCAACCTATATAAAGAATTGAAACATATTTAAACTCATCTCACTATAATACTACTGAATGTATCTTTAAAAAAAAAATCTTAGCTCGGATATTGTAATCACTTACAAATCAAATGTATTTTCTATCCAATTTTTTCAAAACCTTTTAGGAAAAGCTATACAAACTTTAGATGTACATAAACTTGTAATACAGAAGGTGCTAAAGATCTTTCTGGCTCCAAATTAATTATCTAAAAGTTCTTTGATTTTATCTTTTCTTTAACCATGAATAGATGGAAAATAAATTCTTGTATGCATTAAGAAATGAAATATATTATTATGTATTTTTAGTGATTATGTGAGCAATTAATGATCAAATATACAAAACACATTTTGGTTCTTTTGTTTGGCTGTGAAAAAAAGAAAGAAATCGCGGGTAAAAAGAAAATTTTTACAAAAAAAAAATACTAAAAAATATTCAGAGAAACCCAATAAACAATTTGGCATCTCTTCAACAAACTTCTTTCAGCGAAATATCTATCTTTCTATTTTCTCACTCTCAATTAATCACTTTTTGAAGCCATGTTTACAAGCACAAGTTACGTTGTTGTTGACTTACAAAGGGCTTAGTGCCCCCTCCTCAGCATTTTGGTTACAAAAATTGTTTGGGGGTAAATTTATGATTGGGCAAAATTTGATGGAGGACATAATTGTAATCAAATCTAACTAAAATTCAACTTAAAGCGAATAAAAGGGCAAATAACATGAGGGTGGACTAATGGAAAATTGGGCCGTAGTAGAACTCCAAAGAAACTCAAGCAACTGGGACAAACTAGTTGAAGATATAGTGAGGATAGAGAAGAAGATTTTCCCAAAACATGAATCATTAGCTAGATCTTTTGATGAAGAACTGAGGAAAAGGAATTGTGGGCTGCTTTTTTCCCAGGTTGGTGGAGATGTTGCAGGCTATGTCATGTATTCATGGCCTTCTTCACTTTGTGCTTCCATCACAAAACTTGCAGGTTCTACACTAATATTTTGGCAAAGAAAATATCTTTTTCTTGTGGGAATTAGTTTCTTGCATTAAATTCTTTGTGCGTTTTGTTGAATTTGGGCATCTTTGAGCTCTGGTAAAAAAATAAATAAAAGTTGAAACTTGGGAAATTTTTTCTGATGAATTGTTGCTTTACAATATTTGGCTTGCATTGTTGTTCCTTTAGGTATATTTTGTGTTAGATTAGGTCTGCTGCTGCTATCTTTTGAAGTAAGACTGAGTTGAGGAATTAGGAAATTAACCCTGTTGTCCCCTTGATGTCTTGATTTCATTACTCTCTGTTCTCGAGCGATTGATATTGGTGTTTTCTTTACGGATGCCTACTACAATCTGAACTGTGGATTCATGTATGTGTGGGACTTTGAGTTTGACGTTTGGGTTCATGGATAGTGGATTGCAAAGTGATGCAGTGATACATAATATTAGGAGATATGTATATGTATACAGGGACAAAATCCCCCCTAACTTTAGAACTCTTGGAGGTATGCTATAGTACTCAAAAACCACCACATTACAATTTCCAAAATGAAGGGTCTATTTGCAAGTATTTCCTTGTTGGATTTTGGCTGGAGTTTGTCCTTTTGGTGCTCTTCTTCCCTTTGTCCTTGCAGTACTAATTTTTGTCTTCCGTGGAAATTTCTTGTTTCATGTTAGTTTCCATAATAATTTGCCACTTACTCTTCTGGCATTAACTTTATTATTACAAAACTTGCAAAATCTTTTGTCTATGGTGGGATGCATCTTGATACTTGTAACTTCTATCTGATTATCATTTATCACAACCGAAAAAAAATATGATGGAAAATGGGTTAGAATCCACTTCTGCTTACATGAGTTACAGAACATGTGAAACAATAAAGGAGCAGCAAATGATTTCAAAGAACAAAAGAAATTATGCAAAGAAACTTACTGTAAATGGATTGGTGACATCTCAAACCCAAGAATGTGTTGGATATAACAAGGCAAGGAGACATCTCAGCACCCTTGATCCAGAGAATGTGAGAACTATGACTATCTATGAGGATTAGCAAGCTAGAATGAGATATCCAAAAAAATTGACAGACCAAAAGCAACATATGGAGGAAACTAGAAAAGGCTTTCACTTAAATGAAAGGAAGATCTGTACCTCAATTTCTTAAAAAAACTAAGATTTTCTGAACCAATTGAGATTAAGAAAGTAAACAGATGCCTGAGATTAATGCACTAAAGAAGAGGAAAATTTAGTGGACACCCATTCAGATGCATCTCCCTGTCTTTCTGAAAGCTTTTTCCATAATTCTTTGGTGCCATGTCCTTATGAAATATATGACCCAAATGATTGGCGTAATCTTCTTGCACTCAAGTGAAATTTCATTGCTTGAATGGATCAGTAGAAGGAAAAATATGTATGCGGACATAGTTATTTTGGAGTGCCCTTTATCAAAAATGTTCAAGATTTGTGTTCACAATTTCATTTCCAAGAGTAAGATTAAGGAAAATGACATTCAATTTGGGGATAGAGAAATGAGGGAACGTACCCAGTGCTCTCTTTATTCCAGCACATTTGAACCATGATATGAAGTCAAATTGACCATTATTTTTGGTCAATCAAGAAGCTAACAAATCTGTTAGCCTAGCTTTTTGATAATCATCCTAGTGGCAGTAATAAGCAGCTTGATCTTGGTCCTAAATTCCTGTAAGATCATGCCATAGACAAACAACTAAACAAGTACAATAACTGATTCGAACATAAGGAAATTGAGTATAAAGGCAAAGAAGCTTGGGTATGAGGTATCTTTTTACACATGTATTGTGCTTGCAGAGTTCTTCCTTTAGTTATATTTTGTGTCAGGTTACATATGCTCCTATTTCTACGATGTAAATGGTATTACTTGATAATCAGATTCAGTATGTCATCGTTTGACTTAAATTGGTGCATTTTAAAGTGGCTACTGAGTAAAATTTGATTAGATGAATGAATTCTGAATTGATGTTAGGACTCCAGATTCTGGAAGTAAATACTCATTAGCTATGCGGTGGATTTATAGAGGACTTTGAAGTTCTGTACTGGAGAGTAAAATCAAGTGCAGTTTTAGGTTAATATATAAATGACAATATGCACTTAGTTCAAAAGTCTCACAAAGATATGCTCGAACTTGAATGGTAGCTCAAAGTCAAAAGTCAAAATTTTAGGCGTGTGAATTTTTCGTCTGCTTTTCGAGACATTAAAGTAAATGGAAACCATGTGGAGGAATGAGCAATTAGAAGTCGTCTTCTAGTTTTGCCGATTTTAGGCATTGATTTTCTTCTAAGAATCTTCAGATGATGAAAAACAGTTTTTAAACAAGAATTACATTCAAACGGGTTTTCACAGACAAAAGTTGTCCTAAACCCTTCACCTGCTGTCAAACACCGGTTAGCCATCTTGGACTTCTCCTGATCAATTGATTTGTCAATTGTTGGTGGAATGAATCTCCTTGTGTAACTTCATAAGCAAATACAGAACATCAAGACAAAGACATGTGACTCAAGCTTGAGGTGACATCCATCTCAAGTCAATTCCAACATTTAGGAGAAATCGAATGGACTTGAATTTCCAGCCATTTTCTAAAATTTTCTTAATTCTTCAATCCTAAATTGTAGGGGATATTGACCGGCATTTTATCTTATTCTCCTTCCACTCAAAATTACCTAGTTTGAATGACATTAGCTTGAAGAACAATGGTAAAACACAGTGATAACTATCTCAAAGTGTCTATATAGGATTACAGATGAATCTTCTCGAAGAGAAAGATTCAGGAAACTATCACATTTTAATTTGGCTCTCTTTATGATACTGATATACTTATCGTGGTTGGCTCAAAGTATTTTGTGAATCTAACTGTACCTGCTAAAACTGAAGGAAAGGCACACTGATTTGAATTGATCATAGTTTTGCTCGACCAAGAAACTAACAAATAGATTGACATAAATCTTCAACACTGTTCTGCATCACACTAACGGTAGTAAGCAACTTTTTCTTGGCCCTAAATCCCTGTGAAATTAAAAGTAAATTATACAGTGACTGTTGTTTAGCCTTGTGCTGCACCAACCATAAGATGATTCCTATTTTTGGGAGGACTGGTTTATCCTTCGATTAGTTATACGTCAGCAATAGTTAAATTAACTTTAAACTCTTTCTTTGTATAGCAGACAAACCTGAAACCATTGAAAAATTGAAAAGTGAATGTAAGAAGATGATACCACGCATTTGAGAAGCTCACAAATTATTTCATTTGGAGGAAAAGTGCAGCGCATAACAGCATTCATCTTTCTCCCTACTTATTGTTCTAGTAATTGATGCTGCCTATGGATTGACTGATCGGATTTTTGCTTACAACTAGCAGCAGTGAATGTTTTGGTCCTTACAGTGTATCTCGTGTGATAGAAACTGTCCGGAAAAAAATTAGCTATCATCAAATGATTTTAACATGTATTTCCTTGGAAGAGCTTACATTTTTATTTAATTTTCTGAGTGCTTGTGTCATTTTTATGTCTGGTAAAATAATTAGTGAAGGAAAACTTCAGACGACAAGGTCTTGGAGAAGCATTGCTCAAGGCTGCAATCCAGAAGTGTAGAACAAGAAACATCCAGAGGATATCACTTCATGTTGATCCAGAAAGAACAACAGCCATGAATCTTTACAAGAAATTAGGATTCAAAGTGGATGCTCTTGTAGAGAGATATTATTCTCCAGATCGAAATGCTTATAGAATGTACCTCGATTTTTATTCAGATTAGCGAATCCAAGTGTGCATGAGATTCGTATATTCACTAAAATTTTGTATAAGAACTACAAGTATTCTGATATTTGAGCAATTCTTCAACGATTCCTGGTGGTTTTTGCACTGGTAATTCTTAGTGCCCCTAGAAAATTTCATAGGAGCAGGTCTAGATTTCTCAGTTAACACGGAAACCAAATTTATTTAAAGAATGATGAACGTATAGCATTTTAACATTTGACGAAAAAAAAAAAGATTCAAAGGCATAAAATTATAATGAAATAATCAGAATCAATCCAAGGTTTGGTCTTTAGGTTTTTTTTTTTTTTTTTTTTTTTCACTCTAAACTAATTATTATTCCGAATCTTCTCCTACTATCCAGTCTGCTTGATGTTATATGCATTGGGAAGCTATGCAGAAAATGAAGCTGAAGAATAATTGCTTCATGGTTCTGTGAATAGCCTCACTTTGGGGCACTTGTAAATTAGGTGTGTAGGCCAATTATGTGTTGGTCGACTAGTGACTTCTGTTCAGTGGTTGGCTCTAAGAGGCTTCAACTGAAAGAAGTCATGAAAAATTTCATTACATATGTGGAATGTCTTCCATGTACAGGTGGGAAGCATAGTGCATAAGAATAAGAACTCATCATCTTCAACATTGTATATAGTGTAAATCAATGTATGGTAATGATGTACTGTCACTGTAAATAATGTGCTTGAAAAATTTTGTTAATCTACACAACGTCCTTAGAACGGCAATGAAACTTTGTTAGTTAGAAAAATGTGCATCTAGAGACAGACAAAGCCTGATAATCACTCAAAGAGAAAAAGCCCAAAAAAGGGGGAAACAAAAAGATAAAAATGAGAAAAGATGTACATTGTTGTCTCCCACGCAAGAAAGAAGCATCCTTCCTAGAATTTTACAGTTAAAGCACTTAATCATACTAAGTAATTACATCAAATATGGTATTTGAGTTCTTTATCTATTCTCTCTTTAAAGGTATGGTGAGTCTTAGTTGTTTTGGAGTCTTTGCACTTTGTAGTGTTAGTTTTCTAATATGCCTAAAATACCCTTATGTGCTATTATATTATATTAATTGTATTCTAATTGTAGTAGAACTACAAAACTCTTCACATTCCCTTGTGAAGTTCATTGAATTTAAATTTTGCTAGTTAACTAAAATAAAACAATTCTCCATACAAAAAATCTTTATCTACACTTCAATTCAATCCTCAAGAGATTGATAATACCAAGAAACTTTGATTTTTGTTCATAATTTAGTTTTGACTTATTAAAAGTAAAGGACGATGATTAATACAAATTAACTGCAAATTCAAAGAAAACAAGCAATGTACTAAATTGCACTAAATTATGTTAATAAATTGTAACATAATTTCAAATTTTATTAAATTATTATAGGATTCTTTTTTAACAAACAGGTTGTTACAAAAAAATAATATATTAAAATTTGGGTTATGAATAAGCACTCCACTAGCAAGTTCCTTTTCGTTTGGTGATTGATAAAATAATTCAAAAAATTGTATATATAGTTCAAAGTTCAAAAAACAAATTGCATACTATCTAAATGGCTCATAAGTATTGGCTTTTACAATCTATGGAGGATGAAAAGGATTTTAGGTACATATTTCTAACGTAAAATTTAAAATATAAAGAGGGCTCATAACAAAAAATGTACAAGATGTAGGATTTTCCTTAATGAAAATGGAAAATAATTGGAAGAGTACTATTAATGTTGCCTCCTAATTTTACTTGTGAAAGAACCCCTTTAATTTCATTTTTTGAAAAAAAACTTCTTCAATAAAACAAGGATTTAAAAATTTAAAAATACATAAAAAATCATTTGTAAAGTTGATTTCATAAATGAAATAAAATAAGATAATATATGATATACTTGTATAAAGAAAATGAAGTTTTTCATATCAATAATATAAAACAAATTTACTTGATTGTGATGGATCTTTTTTCACATAAAAAAAATGATATTTTGCATCATTTAGAAAGCAATTAAGTTAATTTTGTGAAATTCTTTTTTAAGTCTTTTCCAACCATGTTAAAAATCTAATCTCGCAAATGATTATAATTCAAAATTTACTAATTTGATCATACTAATTGAATAAAGAACTTGAATTCTAAAAAGAATAAATATGTATATTATTTACAACTATATAGTTAAATAAATAACTGTTCTTGGAATCCAATGCTTTCTTTCACCAAATTAATAATTACCATTACGTATATGGGATTTTAAGTATACCTTTGAGTTGACATATTTAAAATAAATTAAAAAATAAATAGGTTTTAAGTATAATTATCAATATTTTAGAGAAAGAACTTCAAAATCTTTTTAACAAAATTATTTTGTAAATAAAAAACTTATAATTTAAATTTTTGAATACAATGATAATTGAGCATACAATAAGTTTACAAAATACCTTAGTGTTAGTTTTAGTATCATAATGCTATTATTTGCAAAGTTTTAAAGAAAAAATTCAAATGTTTTGAGGTTAGGACTTGAAATTCAAACCATGTATTTCAACAACAATTGTTTTAAGAAAAGAATAATATATAATCAATTTAACATGGTATTTAGAAAATTATATAAAAATTTTAGTGTTTAAGAAGTATTATATTTTAAAATAACTTTAATTATCACAATTTAAAACTTGCACCTACCAAGTGCAACCTATGTTCGTTTAGATAACCATAAACATTTAAATATAAATTATGTTTTGAAAAAAGAAGAGTTATTCTTTTTTGACTATATACGAAATTAATTAAATAAAAATGTGACTTCATACAATGTAAGAGAAAGAGTTGTTAATTAGATATTATCTCCTGCTTAAGTTCTTTTTGTCTTTTATTTTTTGGACTATTTATGAAATAAAATTTAAATAGAAAAAAGAATGTGACATTGTCCAATGCTTATGATGATCAAAAGTTATGAATCTTATTAAGTAAACTCTCCTAAAGTGTATCTTTTGTATTGTTTTTGAAATTTATCCTTTTTTTATTATTAATAAAAATAAATTTAGTAGAACAAAAATGTGACTCCATTTAATATAAAAGGAAGAATTTTGAGTTCAATCAAACATACTATTTCCTAAAATAAGTTCTTTGTAACTTTTGTTATTCAACTATTCATGTAGTATAATTAAATAGGAAAAAATCCAATCTAGAGTAATAGAAAGAACTATAAAAATAACTAAAAAAATCTCTCATAAAATGTATTCTTCGTAAAGTTGAGAAGTAACTTATTATGTGTACTCAAACACATTCAAATAACATCATCACACATATTTTGAATTGTTTTAGGAAGTGAAATGTCAACTATTTTAAAAGAAGGCATAATCCATTTTTTCTGGTGGTCCAAAAAAAATGAGAATTCTTTAAATTTAGGAATATTATGAAGTTTTCTTAATGCATCAAGAGATACATATGTCCGGTAGTAAAAAAAGTCTTTTAAAACCACTTTAAAATGAAATATTCACATGATCATTGTATATAATTTAATGAATTGTTCTTGAATTTTTTGTGAAATACTTTCTAATTTATCTCCGAATGATACAATTTTGAATTGATGATTAAGCATTTTATTCTTTTATGAACTGTAAATTTTTCAACATGTTTTTGAACATATTCTTCAAAATAAAAATGAAATTCCCGTGCACTAATGATTGATCTCATGTATTGTTGGATTATTGGAAGCGTTTTATAGTAATATTGCAGTGTCAAAATGTCAAAACACATATCAAGGTTTTTGAAGACCATGGAGAACTGAAATTTAATATTCTTCAATTCATTCACTTTGTTTCAAATACATTTGTATATAAAATAATTAAATTTCTCATAATCAAAAAATTAAAAAAAAAAAACAAAAGGCATCATATTCACGTGCAACGCACGTGCTTCATTACTAGTTGTGAATAGAAATGTAGTTTGTTAGCAGTGTTGCGTTGGAGGGCTTAAATTTGAGAAAAGAGCAACAAAAATTTACATTATTCTTTCATAAACAAGAAAGATGCATCCCTTAATTGTTAGCATCTTCCAGTTAAAAGGGCATGTAGTGTCTATGGAGTTAAGTGAACCATACAAAAAAATAGTATCAAGCATAACATTTGAGTTCTTAATTATGCATAAAATGGTTAACATCATTGTGGTAAAATAAGACTTCACGAAGACCTGATGAGTTAGACAGAATAAAGAAAGCATGTTAGCCAGTTATTCTATTTGTAATTTAGTGGCTGCGGGATATAATACGTGCTGTTTTCTTAAAATTTTAAAAAATCTTCAAGAACTCTTTTTCTGTAATGTGAAAAGTTGGCCTTGTGGGAAGGATTTAAAGGAATCGCAAGACTGTTACATGAATAGTCCACTACTGATGATAATAGAGGGACAAAAATATGGACAATAGAATAACTGTTATTTAATTGACCAAAATGGTCCATCTTTTTGCTGAGTTAGATGTTGCATGAATAGACTACTAGTATAGTGGGAAGCAAATTCAACAGGCAAGTAACCTGGAAATTACTTGCTAATTGTTTGGAAGATTTCCTGTATGGTATATTCCTATGCATCTCCCTATAAATTCTTGATCGGGGACTGTCTTGGAACTAGCTACAAGTGGAAATATTCTAAACCATCTTCTCATGTCTATGCCAATTTATCCAAGTTTGTTGGAAAAGGGTGAGGAGAGCTATGGAGCTGCAGAGACAATGGACCCTGAGCTTTACAAAGCAACAGTAGAAGGGGATCTTCTTGAATTTGTAATAGCGATGGAGAAGTTGCCTATAAATGGACATCATTATCTTCCAGCATCTTGCGTCCAACTAGGCCCTCAGAAGAACACAGTTCTTCACCTAGCGACAAGCTATGGACATGATGAAATTATTAAGCTTGTCTGCAAGGACTTACCTTACTATGTTGCCGAAAAAGATGCAAGAGGTGATACTGCCCTCCATATTGCAGCAAGAGCTGGTGACACACTTATAGTCAGATTGTTGATTTATTCAGATTTAGAAGATGCTGTTTTGAGCATTACGAATGAGGAAGGCAACACTGCCCTACATGAGGCATTGATTTATCATCATGAGGATGTAGCTAGAATACTAATTGATAAAAATCGAGATATGACATATTCTGTCAATAAGGAAGGCAAGTCTTTGTTGTATCTGGCTGCAGAAGCAGGATATGTTGACATCATTAGGCTTCTAATGGACAATCCTGTTGGGAATTATGCAGTTGACGGAAGGCATACAGATAAGTCACCTGTCCATGCTGCGATATTTGGAAGGAACATGGGTAATTAATATTTTATCCTTTCTCATACTAAATTTCGTACTTCTTTGTACTTCTGCCTTATTTGAAAAAAAATTGTTCTTTGCTATTTTTCTCTCTCTATCATGCTCTTTTACTGATATGTTTCATCAGATTATTAGTGTCACTGATATATTCTTATGGTCTTGATTTCTCACACCAACAGTTCTCCGATGACAAAACACATACAAAGGAACTTATTTCTGCAGAATGAACGTTTTCTGCGAGTATTATGTAGCCAAGAAAATAGTTTCTACACTTGCAACTGAGCATGATGATTCTGATGCAGCTCAAATAAAACTAATTTGCAGCTATTTATATTTACAATTTAGAGGAAGTAGGTAATGTGAACTTAGAGTAAAATGTCTATGTTTCTTTATGTGAGCAAAGGCTTCTCTTGGCATCTTGCATAAACTGTTGAGAGCATCTTACTAATATTTTCGATCAAAATTATTATTGTGAACATTTTGTTATTAAAATACATCTCATGAGGAATAAAAGCCAGACCTAATACTCTTTTCTGTACTTTGAATACAGTTTCAAGCTCTGAAAATTCGTCACTCCGTCTTTGCCAAAATTAAGAATTATATCATACGAGAAAAAAATGAAACTTGAATGGTAATGATTCCTGAAGGATATATCTTTCATTAGTTTAAGCTATTATTACAGAAGCTTTTAATTATTGTCTTTGATTAGTTTAAGCTATTATTACAGAAACTTTAAAATATTGTACTATAGAAGAACCTTGCTATCTAGTATATGATATTGACATATCTACATAAGTTAAGATCATGATGAAGTTTTGACTTTTGGCATGCTGAACTTTCACCAGAACAAAATTTCTTCTCTCCTTTCCAATAAGCTGCAGATTTTTTTTTTTATTTTTTTTACTTACAGCTAAATAATCAAGCATCATAGCTATCCGGAAGACAAATAAGCTGAATTATTGCTTGGCTGACTTGGAAGTGATCTGTTGTCTTAAAAATTTCAGATGTCCTGAAGTTGTTGTGGAAAAAGGATCAAGAGTCCTTTTGGAAAAGGTGTGCAAATGGAAGGAATCCCCTACACTACGCTGCATACATAGGTTATACCCAAGGAGCTGATTTCTTACTGAAAAAGTTCCATGATTTTGCTTATTGGAGGGATAAACAAGGATTTTTCCCTATTCATATAGCATCCAGTCAAGGTCATACCGAGATAATCCGAATGATGCTTCACCACAGGCCAGATTCAAGAGATTTACTCAATTTACAAAGCCAAAATATCATCCACATTGCAGCCAAAAGTGGGAAGTATAGAGCATTTGAAAGTTTGTTCAAAATGCCAGAATTAGACAAAATTATGAATGAAAAGGATGACAGTGGAAACACTCCTCTACATATTGCCACGATCTTTGGTCATCCCAAGGTGGTGAACAGTTTAATATGGGATAAGCGTGTTAGCCTCGAGCTAGAAAACAATGATGGCCTGACTGCATTTGGCATTGCCGAGGAACAAATTAAGGCATCATTTCACAAGGTATGTGCTTCACTAACACCACACTCAAATAGGATCTTAAAAAACTCTCTCGACAAATGTCGCACTTGAATATGATCAACTTTCTGATTGGACAAACAAAATTCATTTGTCCTTGTTATGCAGCGTTTGACATGGATGGCCCTGAGGATTGCTCCAAGATCTTCCTGTACTAAGTCTCTGAAAACTCCAAACTTTATGCTTGAAGAACAGCCAACAACAGAGAATTACAGAGACCAGGTTAATGTGATTCTGTTGGTGGCAGCACTTGTTGCAACTGTGACCTTCACTGCTGGTTTCACCGTGCCTGGTGGATACAAGAATTCTGATCCAGACCAAGGCATTGCAAACATGCTAGCCAAAGTTGAGTTTCAGGAATTTGTTATTTGTGACTCTTTGGCAATGTATTGTTCCATAATTGTTGCTGTTACACTCCTTTGGGCACAGTTGGGAGATCAGAACTCGATGCAAATTGCCTTAAAATTAGCATTGCCATTATTGGGGATAGCACTTGCTATGATGTCAATAGCATTCATGGCAGGAGTCTACCTAGTTGTCAGCAAACTCAGTTGGCTTGCCAATTTTGTGTGGTTTATGGGATCAAACTTCGTTATAGTGCTCGTGGTGCTCTTCCTTCCGCTATGCTTCTTAGGTTCATCAAAATACCATACCTCCCGATTCTTCTCCTATCCATTCTGCTTGATGTTATATGCACTGGGAAGCTTGGCAGAGAATGAAGCTGAAGAATAGTTGCTTCATTGGTTCAGTGAATAGCCTCACTTGGGGCACTTGTAAATTAGGTGTGTATGCCAATAATGTGTTGGTCGACTTGCGTGTTCTGTTCAGTGGTAGGTCCTAAGAGGCTTCAACAGAAAGAAGTCAAGAAAAATTTCATTACATATGTGGAATGTCTGCCAGCCATGTACTGGTAGGAAGAATAGCGAATAAGATCTTCAGCATTGTATATGGCGTGAATCAATGAACGGTTGATGTCCTATCATTGTGAATAATGTGCTTGGAAAAAAATTGTGATAGTTTTGTCTCTATCACCATATTAGATAATCTTTTTGCATTTTTTAATTTTCAACGCCTTTAAGAATACTCAATCAAAGGACATTAATGAAAAAAAAAAAAAAAGGACATTAATGAACAATAAAAGAGGGTTGAAATTAAATTCAACTTATCCAAGGAAAAAGAATTAAAAAAGAATTTAAATTATATTCAAACTCATCTCACTTATAATACTTCTTTATACATCTTAAAAAATTTTACACCAATAAATATTAAAAAAATTATTGTAAAACACTCCAAAATTAGAATATGTCTCACCTCAATACTCTAATATACTCACAAAGCAAATGTATTTACTATCCATTTTTTTAAAAACCTTTTAGGAAAAACTATGCAAACTTATTAGATCTGCATAAACTTCTAAGAAATAAGGTCCTAAAAGTCCTTCTGGCTCCAAACTAATTATCAAAAAGGTCTTTGGTTTTGCCTTTTCTTCAACCATGAATAGATGGAAAATAAATTATTTTGGTTGGCCGTGAAAGAAGAAAGAAATCGCGGGAGAAAAGAAAACTTTTACAAAAAAAAAAAAAAACACACACACTAAAAATTATTCAACGAAACCCAATAACTAACATTGACAATTTAGCATCACTTCAATAAATTTCTTTCGACAAAAATATCTATCCTTCTATTTTCTCACTCTCGATCAATTAATTGCCTTTTGAAGCCCAGTTTTACAAGCCAAGTTACCTTCTTGTTGACTTATAAAGGGTTTAGTGCCTTTCCTTAAGCATTTTGGTTACAAAAATTGTTTGGGGGTAAATTAATGATTGGGCAAAATTTGATGGGGGACATAATTGTAATCAAATCTATCTAAAAATCAACTTAAAGTAAATAAAAGAGCAATTAACATGAGGGTGGACTAATGGAAAATTGGGCCATAGTAGAACTCCAAAGAAACTCGAGGAACTGGGACAAAATAGTTGAAGCTATAGTGAGGATAGAGAAGAAGATTTTCCCAAAACATGAATCTTTAGCTAGATCTTTTGATGAAGAACTGAGGAAAAGGAATTGTGGGCTGCTTTTTTCCCAGGTTGATGGAGATG
Source organism: Mitragyna speciosa (assembly GCA_024721245.1). NCBI lineage: Eukaryota > Viridiplantae > Streptophyta > Magnoliopsida > Gentianales > Rubiaceae > Mitragyna > Mitragyna speciosa. The sequence goes on from CM045567.1 coordinate 16,998,914, forward strand.
TTGCAGGCTATGTCATGTTCTCATGGCCCTCTTCACTCTCTGCTTCCATCACAAAACTTGTAGGTTCTGCACTAATATTTTTACAATGAACATATCTTTTTCTTGTGGGAATTAATTTCTTGCATTAAATTCTTTGTGGGGTTCGTTGAATTTGAGCATCTTTTAGCTCTGGTTAAATAATAAAAAAAAAAAGTTGAAACTTGGGAAATTTTTTCTGATGAATTGTTGCTTTACAATATTTGGCTTGCATTGTTGTTCCATTAGGTGTATTTTGCGTTAGATTAGGTCTGCTGCTGCTATCTTTTGAAGTAAGATTGAGTTGAGGAATTAGAAAATTAACCCTGTTGTGATATTGGTTTGTAGTTAAATTCTCCATGATGTCTTGATTTCGGTACTTTCTGTTCTCGAGTGATTGATATTGGTGTTTTCTTTAAGGATGCCTACTACAATCTGAACTGTGGATTCATGTATGGATGGGACTTGTTTGACGTTTGGATTCATGGATAGTGGATTGCAAAGTGATGCAATAATACATAATATTAGGAGACATGTATATGTGCACAGGGACAAAATCCCCCTAACTTCAGAACTCTTTGAGCTATGCTATAGTACTGAAAAACCGCCACATTACAAGTTGATGCATTACAATTTTCAAAATGAAGGGTCTATTTCCAAGTATTTCCTTGTTGGATTTTGTCCTTTTGGTGCTCTTCTTCCCTTTGTCTTTGCGGTGCTAATTTTTGTCTTCAGTGGAAATTTCTTGTTTCATGTTAGTTTCCAGAATAATTTGCCACTTATTCTTCTGGCATCAACTTTAGCGTTACATAACTCGCAAAACCTTTGGTGTATGGCGGGATGCATCTTTGTACTTGTAACTTCTACGTGATTATCATTTATCACAAACTAAAAAAATATGATGGACCATGAGTTAGAATCCACTTCTACTTACATCAGTTACAGAACACGTGAAACAATAATGGAGCAGCAAATGATTTCAAAGAACAAAAGAAATTATACAAAGAAACTTACTGTAAATGGACTGGTAACATCTCAAACCTAAGAGTGTATTAGATATTACAAGGCAAGGACACATCTTACCACCCTTGATCCAGAGAATGTGAGACTGTGACTATCTATGAGGATTAGCAAGCTAGAATGAGATATGCAAAAAAATTTAGACAGACTGAAAGCAACATGTGGAGGAAACTAGGAAAGGCTTTCACTAAAATGAAAGGAAGATCTGTACCTCAATTTATTAAAAAAAAAAACTAAGATTTTCTGAACCAATTAAGATTAAGAAAGTAAATGGAGGCGTGAGATTAAAGAAGAGGAAAATTTAGTAGACACCCATTCACATTCATCCCCCTGTCCTTTTGAAAGCCTTTTCCATAATTCTTTGGTCCTATGTCCCAATGAAATATATGACCCAAATGATAGGCACATTCTTCTTGCACTCAAGTGAAATTTCCTTGCTTGAATGGATCAGTGGAAGGAAAAATATGTATACAGACGTAGTTATTTTGGAGTGCCCTTCATAAAAAATGTTCAAGATTTGTGATCACGATTTCATGTCCAAGAGAAAGATTAAGGAAAATATGACATTCAATTTTGGCACAGAGAAATGAGGGAACATACCCAGTGCTCTCTTTATTGCAGCACGTTGAACCATGATACTAAGTCAAATTGACCATTATTTTTGGTCAATCAAGAAGCTGACAAATCTGTTAGCCTAGCTTTTTGACAATCATCCTAGTGGCAGTAATAAGCAGCTTGATCTTGGTCCTAAATTCCTGTAAGATCATGCCATAGACAAACAACTAAACAAGTACAATAACTGATACGAACATGAGGAAATTGAGTACAAAGGCAAAGAAGCTTTGGTATGAGGAATTCTTTTTACACATGTATTGTGCTTGCAGACTTTTTCCTTTAGTTATATTTTGTGTCAGGTTACATATGTTCCTATTTTTACATTGTAAATGGTTAGGGAATGATCAAATATCCTAATGGGGAAATACTTGATAATCAGATTCAGTATGTCATCTTTTGACTGAAATTGGTGCATTTTAAATTTGCTATTGAGTCAAATTTGATTAGGTGAATGAATTCCGAATTGATGTTAGGACCCAGATGCAAAAGTAAATACTCATTGGCTATGCGGTTGATTCATAGAGGACTTCGAAGTGCTGTAATGGAGAGGAAAATCAAGTGCAGTTATGCGGTTGATTCATAGAGGACTTTGAAGTGCTGTAATGGAGAGGAAAATCAAGTGCAGTTATGCGGTTGATTCATAGAGGACAATCTGCACTTAGTTCAGAAGTCTCACAAAGATACACTCGAATTTGAATTGTGCTCAAAGTCAAAAGTCAAAATTTAGGCCTGTGAATTTTTCATATGCTTTTCGAGAGATTAAAGTAAATGGAAACCGTGCGGATGAATAAACAATTAGAAGTCGTCTTCTAGTTTTGCCAATTTTAGGCTTTGATTTTCTTTTAAGAATCTTCAGATGATGAAACACAGTTTTTAAACAAGAATTACATTCAGACTGTTTTTCACAGACAAATGTTGTCCTAAATCCTTCACCTGCAGTTAAACAACGGTTAGCCATCTTGGACTTCTCCTGATCAATTGATTTGGCAATTGTTCGTGGAATGAATCTCCTTGTGTAACTTCATAAGCAAATACAGAACATCAAGACAAAGACGTGTGACTCAGACTTGAGGTGACATCCATCTCAAGTCAATACCAACATTTAGGAGAAATCGAATCGACTTGAATTTCCAGCCATTTTCTAAAATTTTCTTACTAAAACAATCCTAAATTGTAGAGGATGTGTGACCGATATGTTATCTTATCCTCCTTCCACTCATAATTACCTAGTTTGAATTGAATGACATTTGCTTGAACAAAACTGGTACTCAAACACAGTGATATCTATCTCAAAGTGTCTATATAGGATTACAGATGAATCCTCTCAAAAAGAAAGATTCAGGAAACTATCACATTTTAATTTGGCTTTCTTTATGATATTGATATACTTATCGTAGTTGAGTCAAAGCATTTTCTGAATCTAACTGGACCTGCTAAAACTGAAGGAAAGGCACACTGATTTGAATTGATCGTAGTTTTGCTCAACCAAGAAACTAACAAATAAATTGACATAAATCTTCAAGACTGTTCTGCATCACACTAACAGTAGTAAGCAACCTTTTCTTGGCCTAAATTCCTGTGAAATTAAAACTAAGGATAAACAGTTAAACAAATACAATAACCAATACAAACATACAAAGAATTAAAAGTAAATTATACAGTGACTGTTCTTTAGCCTTGTGCTTCATCAACCATAAGATTATTCCTGTTTTTGTTTCAATTAGTTATACATCAGCAATAGTTAACTTTAAACTCTTGCTTTGTATAGCAGACAAACCTGAAACCATTGAAAGATAGAAAAGTGAATGTAAGAAGATGATACCACACATTTGAGAAGCTTACAAAATTATTTCATTTGGAGAAAAAGTGAAGCGCATAACAGCATTCATCTTTCTCCCTACTAATTGTTCTAGTAATTGATACTGCCTATGGATTGGCTGATCAGATTTTTGCTTACAACTAGCATCAGTGAATGCTTTGGTCCTTACAGTGTATTTTGTGTAATAAAAATTGTCCAGAAAAAAAAAAAAAGCTATCATCAAATGATTTTAACATGTATTTCATTGGAAGAGCTTACGTTTTAATTTAATTTTCTGAGTGCTTGTGTCATTTTTATGGCTGGTAAAATAATTAGTGAAGGAGAACTTCAGACGACAAGGACTTGGAGAAGCATTGCTCAAGGCTGCAATCCAGACGTGTAGAACAAGAAACATCCAGAGGATATCACTTCACGTTGATCCAGAAAGAAGAACATCCATGAATCTTTACAAGAAATTAGGATTCAAAGTGGATGCTCTTGTAGAGAGCTATTATTCTCCAGATCGAAATGCTTATAGGATGTACCTCGATTTTTATTCAGATTTGCGGATCCAAGTGTGCATGAGATTCGTGTATTCACTAAAATTTTGTATATGAACTACAACTATTCTGATATTTGAGCAATTCTTCGACGATTCGTGATGGTTTTTGCATTGTTAATTCTTAGTGCACCTAGTAGAATCCTGGGGCCTCTGACATGAGATGTCTATCTGGTTTCAACTAAACCTTTAACTGCTCGCACTAGCATTCATCAAACAACCAAAAAGAGAAGCAGAGTGGGGAAGAAGAAAAAGAAAGTTTCTTGAAATGAAGCATGCTTCTGTTGAATTTGTTATTATGACTAAACCAAATATATTAAAAAAAAAAAAAAAGATTCTCAAGAGCCTTATTTAAAGATATTATCCTTTCTCAAAAAAAAAAAAAAAAAGATATTGTCCTGTAGACATTTTAACTTCCAGGAAAATCTCATAGGGACAGGTCTAGATTTCTCAGTGAACTCTGAAAACAAATTTATTTAAAGTATAATGGACATATACATAATGTATGGATAGGCATTGGAAATAAGCTACGCACGAATTAGCTGTGGTTTTTTCCAGGCAAAGTTGTGTATATAATGAATCCATAAAAAATTATTCAAGAGCATGAAATTATAATGAAAGGTCTTTAAAATTTGCACTCTAAACTAATTATTAATCATTGAATGAAGGGTTTCTGGATTTGGCCCTACACCTACAAGTGGGAAAAAAAAATCTCCAGACGGGAAAAAAAAAACACAAGAAAAAGAAAAGAGTATAACGAGAAATTAATTGGCTATGTTTGGATTAAGTTTATTAAAAGTAATATTTTTTAAAATAGTTCAGTATTAATTTTTTAAGTTATGACGGCTCTATTTGGATAGTTGTTTTTTGAAGTATTTTTTAAAATATGTTATTTCATAAAATTTAAAGAATATTTTCGATAAATGTGTTTTTAAAGTAAAAAATTAGTTGAAAATTGTGTATGGAATTTTAAAAAACATGATTCTAAAAGACAAAACAAAACAAACGGAGCTAAGTATAAGAAAAATTGTAATAATGTGTAGAAAATATTTTAAAATTTTATTTTATAAAATAGATTGTACAAACTTGAGCTGAAAAAGCTTGCCGGGCGAATTCTAAATTTTTTTGGCAGAAACAGTTAACAAAAAAGAAACCAACTTCTGAAGAGGAAATGAGTTATCATCAGCAGCAGATGGAGATTAAGAAGGGGAAGCTATAGAGACTTACAATGGAGTAGCTATTGACATTTTCTACATCTTCAATTATATAATGTCACTTCTTCTTATTTGTTTCCCTCTGCTTTTCCTTGTTTTGAAGGTCTCCATCAACATTTAGTTGAGGTAATTTGGCATCATTTTGGAGTAAATGGCAAGTTTTTCTGCTAAAAATTCAAGCTTTAAACGTCAAAAATTGGCAAATCAAGAATTGGGTTCTCTTGTTGATAGGATTAGTGATTTGCCTGATTCAATTTTGATTCACATTCTCTCATTTCTTCCCACAAAACATGCGGTGGCAACTGGGGTTTTGTCGAAAAGATGGGAATTTCTTTGGACTAATGTCCTCAACCTGGATTTTCAAGATTGTGGTTCCATAAGAAATAGCAGTAAAGAAAAAAGAAAACAAAGCTTCAAGAATTTCGTTTACAGGGTTTTGCTGCAGCATACTGTTGGATCCATTCATATGTTTAGTCTACAGTGCGGAAGAAATTGCGAATCATATGATATTGAATCATGGCTTCTGATGGGAGTTGCCAGAAATGTGAAAGAAATCTATCTTGGCTCTAATTTCAGTTCAAGAATTGATTTGCCGCCATGTGTTTTCACTTGCAAAACACTTCTGTTTCTTAAGTTGTCTGGTGATATAGCGATAAAAGTTCCTCAAACCTTCTCGGTTTGCTTTCCTTCTCTCAAAACTTTTCATCTTGATTGCGTTAGAAATCTGAATGATGAATCTGTTAGAAAACTGATATCTAGCTGTTTGGTGATTGAAAATTTGTTAGTCAGGAGGGATGAGATGGATAAGGTGGGAACATTTTGTATATCTGCACCTGCATTGAAGTGTCTGAAAATATATAATCTTGATTGTAAAGATGTGATAACTCCCGAAAAGAGGCTGGAGATTAATGCCCCTAGACTTGAATATCTTGATATGAGGGATCATTCTTCGGAGTGTTTCCTGGTGACAAGCAGTGGATCCTTGGTTGAAGCAAATGTTGATATTGGTTTCTCTGCTGGATTGAGATGTTGGAACAATGTATTTCGTTATCCTCAGATTGTGTTTGAGAGTCTTGAAGCACTTTGTAATGTCAAATATCTTTCGTTATCAGGCCATACATCATTGGTAAGCTGCTTCCTCAGCTTGATCTCTGTTTAAAATTAGCATACAACAACGTTTTTAGTCTTTACTTCATTGAACTACATTTTGCTATTATTGCAGGCTTCCGGCATGGAACCACAGCTTTTATCAACAAAATTTTCAAATTTAACACATCTAAGCTTAGGTAGTTGTTGTTCTATATGGCATCAGCTGCTGCCATATTTCCTTGGAAGTTCAGATCACTTGGAAGTATTGAAATTCGTAAAGGTCAGTGCAATGCCTCCTTCCCTTCCTAAGCACTGCATGAATCTGGTTGATCATCCGTGCAATGAAAAAATGCAGAGATTAACAATATTACATTTAAGACATGCACACCAACAAATGACAATTCAGTTACTACTACCATGTAAAATATTCTGATACACATGAATTGAAATTGGAAAAATAAATGAGAATTACCAGAATTGCACATTTTCTTTTTTATTTTTCCAAACTGATATTGTCTTCTGTGTGTCTCTTCCAATTTTTCTGGTGGTGGGTTGTTCCATTAGGATTCTCAGTCAGACGTTAAGCTTGTTTACAATTCATGGGTCGACCCTGAGCATGTGCCAAGATGTTTGTTGTCATCCCTCAGAGCAATTTCAATTGACAATTTCTTGGGCTCAGAATATGAGCTTGCAATGCTGAAGTATATTCTAAAGAATGGTAGAGTCCTGGAAGCATTAGAACTACATCATACTGCTCGCATGGGAACCAAGGAAGTTGACTTAGAAACAAAGCTTTGTATACTTCAGAAGATATCAAAACTCCCCAGGGGATCTGATACTTGTGCAATTACATTTTATTGAGATACCTTAAATAGCTGCACCTTTTGCCATTTGCATATTTCATCTATACGGAAAGTTGGGTTGTTCTTTTGCTCTTTGTATTTCTATGTAGAATGGAAAGACTGGAGCTGGAAATGAATTGTATATTCATAGTTTTTCTTCCGTCCTTTCTGTTTTTCAGATTGTGAGATGGTGAGATTTTTTTTTTCTTTGAGATGGTGATTTTTTGTTGGCATATTAATATGGATGAGAGTTTCTTGCAATGTTGGTGCATACTGTTAATCTGGCATCAGATGTATGTGAAGGTTTAATGATTCAAACTATGAACAGGGCTCCAGTAGACGATATGCCGGTGATGATGAGAATATTTTAAGACAAAATTAGTCACCCGGTTGGTTTGTCTCCTGCTTTTCCCTCACTGTGTTCTTGGGATATAGAACAAGAACCAGAGATCAGAACATGTGGCCGACTATTTTCTGGTGCTTTTTCAGTGTGCCTCTTGGCTTGTATCAGTCTGAAACAAGTTCTGCTGCACATCCATTTTGTTTTTCCCCAAGCTCATTTGAAGCACATACTAGTACTGCTGCCAGAGTACTACTGGTTGATTCTGAATTTGACATGGATAGTATCCTCTCTAGTATACTTGGTATGGCTTCCAAATCTAGGAGTATTCATTCAAGGAAACCAAATTACAGGCAGAATTGCTCTCGAGTTAGGACAATAATCAAGTCTTGGAAGATTATATTTTCAATCAAACAAAATTACGGGTTAAATTCCACCATCTATCTTTAACATCTCTGTTTTGCAAGAACTTAGTCTTTCAGGGAACCAATTATCTGGAAATCTTCCATCAATCTCTTGATCTCGATTCGGGAGCATAACACATGATTCTTGGCAATAGGAACCAAACGACCCGCAAATGCTTGAATCAGGTTCCTTTGCTATTTTGAACAGCATGCTTCCAAATTGGATCGTCCATCCCAGAGTTGCTTAGTATTGATAGACTTGTGAAACTTTATAGGAGTGACTTTGGAACCTTAGCAGATGTACAAAGATTCTCACTTGCTTGATCGTATTGTACTCCCCCCGCGGCGGGACCCGGGGGGGGGGGGGGGGGGAGAGGAGAGGATAAGAGAGCGAAGAGACCTAGGCTGTTTTACAAATTTGAGAGGTTACATTATCTTTAATGTTAGTAAATTGTGTACTACAATGTTTCTTTCAATAATCTAAGCAGCAAAAATCCAGATACTTTTGCGCATTCCAAATTTCTCGTCAGGCACCTACAAAGGGATATTCAATGAATCTTTCAAGTGAAATAAGGTCTTTGAGAGTGGGCTAGGCATGAATAGGTTAATCGATCCAAACGCATATCATCCTAATCATAACTGATTGTATCGATTTACAATATAAAATATTTTGGGACCAAAAATGAAGAGAAAATGAGTAGATAATAATTAAAAACAAATATTAGTTTAGTAAACGTAAGCAGAAAAGTAAATGCTCAAGGTTTAATGTCACTGTTAAGCTTTTTGGCAAGAAAAATTCTAAAAATATTTTTGACGAAAAATTTTCAGTCCAGGAACTGATATAACCAGTTTTACTTCACCTGAAATATATATATATATATAGTATTAAAAAAGTCTGAAAACTTGAGGAAAGTAGATACAAAATGTTGCTGCCCAGGATCGAACTGGGGACCTTCAGTGTGTAAGACTGACGTGATAACCACTACACCACAGCAACGGGTCTTTTGAGTTCAAAAAAAGGCCTTTTATAATTTCACACACACATGCATGTATCTATGTATGTAATTTTTGAAGAGAAAAAAGAACAAAACTTTGACTAATTGAGATTTCTGTTTTCCGTTGATTTTTGGGCTTAAATTTCGGAGCCAAAATGGTTACCTGTACAAATCTGATCCCTCTGGTTTTTTTTATTTTTTTAGATATATAAAGAAAATCCCTTTTTTAATCATTTTTAGCCCTTAAAAAGAAAAAAATCCGTGCTTAATCCTAAATCCGCTGAAATTGATCTTGGGTTAGGGTTTTGCAAATTTTTTTTGGAAAAATTAAATTTTGAGAAATGGGGAGAATGGCGCGGAGTTGCCTACAATCGGTTCTGAAGATGGTGAATTCAGGAATTGGAATGGTGGGAATCGCCATGATTTTATACTCCCTTTGGATGTTTAGGGCTTGGCAAAAGCAAATGGGTCCTTACCATCCTGATCTCCCTGCCCCTTGGTAAATGACTGAATTGAATTTTCTCTTTGTTCTCTGCATATATATATGACTGAAAAATGATGGGTTTTTGTTGTAAGTTGATAATTAGGAAGAAAGTTGATTGCTTTATTGATAAATTTATTGGTTGGTGGGTGGACCTGTTGGCTAGCTTTCCTTTTCATGACTGGTTGGTGTGGTTTTTGAATCTTTAACTTTTTAGTTTCTTTTAAAAAGTTAGTAGTATCTTTTTCTTTTTGTTCATTTTTCATGTGGGCTTGTCTTTTTTCTTTTCATTTTTATTGAATTTTTTCCTAGCTTTTGGGTGGTAAGTGGGAATTGGCAGTTGAAAGATGATAGCGTGAAAAAGGGAGAAATTTGAATTGGTGGGGATGAGATGAGTGTTTTTCACGAGGAAGGAGTAAATTTGATGAAAAATGCAATCTGGGATTACTGCGTCAAAGCTTGTTCAAATTGTCTAGTTAAATTGTTTGTTACAGGATGTAGTTTCTTCGAGCTTGTTTTATACAATGCCGGTATGTACGTGTATTCTGTGGCAATGACATGTTTGAGAACCTATACAGGTATATGGTTTTTTGTTCAATACCAATGTCTCTTTATCTGATTTAGATTATGTGGGTTGGTTTGTGAGCGGCTTTTTCATGTTTGGATTCTGTTGTTTTGGATGGCATCTTTCTGAAATCATAGTATTAGAGAATGAGATTTTTTTTTGTTTTAATTTCTTCAACCAAGTAACTACTTTATATCTAAATCTTTTGCTGTGGATCTTTGAGCCTTGCAGTTCAATTGTTTCTCTCTTTCCCGTGCAGGTTCATCTACTCTTTTCTTGGCATTGGGGTGACTTTGTGTGTTGTCACATGCTCAGGACACATTGCTGCTGAGACTGTTAATGGTTGCTGTCTCTGTTGTGTATCCTTTACTTGAATGGATTTTTTTGACTCCAGCGATCGTACTCACAATATAAATTATGAAGGCTGTAGATATTTGCTGCTACTAGCTTCCTGTGCTTGTTTTATTATACAAAAGGAAACCTGAAGTTAACAGTTATTTACGAAATTTTGTGCTTTTTGCGTATGCACTTCTGGTTTGGGTTTTCTGCCAAGTATTACAATTTCATTGCTTTTCTGCTAAAGTTAGCATAGTGTCCTTTTCCTTTATGTAATAATTCTTAGTGATCTCATTGAACAAGTGCTTGATGTTGAACTTGGTGTTGCCTAGATGTGGAAACCTAGAGAACCAGGCTAGGACATTGGCTGGGCTTTCTTTGTGCAAAGTGGTGTTTTGTGGGTAAGGCATGATTCCATATGATTTATGTGAGCAGTAATGTTGAGTCAAACAAAAGCCAGAATCTTAACGGTGCAGAAATTAATGAGCTTAGCTTGATTTGGGTTTCCTATATTGAACTTACATTATGCATCTTTTCCAACAATTGTTCTTTCAGTTTTGCAAACAATTCTAATCTTCTTAGGTGGTGTAGACCCTTTCTCGTTGCTGTTGGGACGTTGAAGTGAGTAATCTTCACACTAGGCTATAGGGCAACTAATAAGTAACTGTTGTCTAGCACACTATAGACTGTATGTAATAAAGCTTGCGTTTGATGCTTATTTTGGAAAGGAAAATGTATATTCTTTGAATTTTTTTATTGTTGGTCATTCTGCTATCCTTATTATTGGGAAATTTGTCTAGTGTGAGGAGGTTATGGTATTATGTCTCAGAATAGAAAACATAACCACAATGGAGCATTAAATTGTGCTGTTCATGTTTGTTCTAACAACATTGTTGACCTTAACTTTTGTGAAGTATATGATTTTTGTGTTTTTGCTTATAATGGTTGAAGCTGCAATAGCTATGGATGTGATCCTAAATCGCAACTGGGAGGAGGTATTGACTACTTTTTTTATCATTTTACATGCAATAACACAGTCGTCTGCACTTTCCTAAAGGCGGCAAAAAGAAAAATACACATAGTTCAATTAGAATAAGGCTAAATGATTTTTATTTTTGACTTTATGCCAGGACTTTCCAGATGACCCAACTGGGAATTTTAGTGAGTTCAAAGAATTTGTAAAAGAAAATTTTGAAGTCTGCAAATGGGTTGGTGCGGTTGTAGTTGCCGTGCAGGTCTCCTCATCTCTCTCTCCCTCTCCCTCTCTCCCCCCGCCCCCCCCAATGCGCGCTCTCTCACACACTCTACCCTCGCATATGTATATCGAATGCATACATACGCGTGTTAAGAGAGATAAATTTAGGAGCCTGTATTTTATCTTCTTTCATTGCTCATTTTTATTTGATGATCACTGATGGAGTCATGTGTTATTCGTTTGTCAAAACCGATATTCTCATAAATTTTGCGAATGTCTGCATTTTTTTCATTTCTGGACTTCTGTGATCTGTGTCCGATATCTTGTGTGCAATTATCTGCTTGCCAAAAAGGAATGAATCTGTGCTTCTTTTTCATCAAAATCATTGTCTTTTTGGTATGTAAAGGATGCCATTCTTTTGGCATTTTTAAGTGTTCTGTCAGCATGGGATATACCTGCAACTAAAGTATACACATTGGTATACTGTTCTGTAGTTGCATTTGACATGAATGTTTTGAACTATGAATGCGTGGGATACTTTGCAATTGAATATTTGTCAGTTGGCATTTGTATTCCTAGTGTGAATAGGATCCTAAATTTTTTCTTGTTGTAAAAGAAATGAGAAAGAACATCAATTTGGTCATTCTTGTTTAGTCTTATTTTGAAGGCTCAACTGTAATTATCCAGAATTTCCTTTCAGTTCATCCACTATTTGTATTATTGCCCATACTAATTTATTGCCGATTTTTGTTCCCATCCCACTTCCTGGTCTATTGGTTATGTTTTATTTGCAGTGTCTAAGTATGCTATTGGCAATGATTCTTAAAGCTTTAGGACCACATCCTGAGAGATACTATGAGAGTGATGATGACTCTAGTCCAGATAGAGTCCCACTCTTACAGCATTATGCCCCTCCACACTCTTATGTTGTTGCTGACCCTCTTCATCCATCAAAGAGTGATTCCTGGAATGTCAGGATTAACAGTAAGGTGGGTTTGCGTGAATTTTTCTGGTGTTTTATTGAAGTATCATTTTGGTTGGGTGTTTGAATTTTGATGTATCATCTGACAATCATGGTTCATCATGGTTTCCCATATTTGTTTGTTCTCATTATTGCATATCATCAACCTCAGTTATGTTTGGTATGATACCTCAACTGCTTGCAACCTTTGTGCTGCTTGTATTGAGGTTTGGTTTGTGTGAATTATTTTGGTTTTTTCTTGAAGTATCATTTTTGTTGGGGGTTGGAATTTTGATGTACCATTTGACAAACATGGTTTATTATGGTTTCCCATATTTGTTTGTTCTCATTATCTGCATATCATCAACCTCTGTAGTGTTTGGTTTGATATCTTGACTGCTTGCAACTGTTGTTTCCATTGTTTTGTTTGTATTCATGTTTTGATTGCATTTTGTTACATTGTTTCTCACATTTTTATGAGCCTCGCATGAATATAGTTTTATACAATTTGTTTGGGTTGCTTAAACATGTTTTTTCTATCGCTGGTTGTTCTGTTTGGATTGATGTTCTGGTTCAGTTCTGTCACCTTGTTTTCCCACATTAAACATGAGTCGGACATGAGTATTCTTTTATACAATTCGTTATGACTTACCAAAAAATTACTTAAATGTGTTTTTTCTATTGCTTCCTGCTGGTTCCCAACTTGCCACCCCCTTCTAAACAATCCCCCCCCCCCCCCCCCCCCCCCCGGCGGCCCAAAAAAAAACACCTCTTCCCCTTTCTCCTTAAAAAAAAAAAAAGATTTAACCTAGAACTTGATACTTAAAAGGTGAAATCGTATGTCAGATTTTTTGCTGCTTTTCATTCTTTTTGGCATTCTGGCCTTTCCTATTTTCTTTTTCTCTGGTTATCTCCTTTACTTCCCTGTTTAACTGTATACCAATATTAAACTTGTAGTGCACAAAACTTTTGAAGGTAATTAGGCTGTGTCATGGTTGGCCTCCTGTTCTAAGTTTACTGTGCTTCTGTGACTAAAAAGTTGCAATCTCTGCTTTTACTCTCTCTCTCTCTCTCTCCCCCCCTACTTGTGGCCGAGTTTTAACTGTTGGATTACCTCGTCCACTGTTGGTTTTCGTAATCTTTCATTATTTGGCATTCAGCATGTTCTGATAGGAAACAACAAATAAATGTTCGTGAAGGACAAGTAATTTAGTTAACATAAATGGCATGGTAATTTTGTGGTAATGATGATGTCTGCTCATGTTTTTGATACTCTCAGGCAAACAGATAGATTCACTTTTCAATGATGAGGAAGTGACAATGTGATGAAGGTTTGTTGTTGGGGCTCTGAGAGCACCTGAAGGAGTTTATTAGGATGAAACTGGCAAATATAATTATCTGTACCATTGTTTAAATACTGTACATCCCTGAAACTCTTTAGATCTTAGGAAAATCCTCTTGTTTGTGTGCTATTCCAATCAAAGATAGTGAACTAGAAGTTAGGATTATTGTAATTCTTTAGAGATATTTTTGTGTGGTTTTGAGTAGTCTTGGAGTATTGGATTAGCCATGTCTTTATGAATTATCTGCCAAAAAAATGCAAAATGATTTGAAGTGCATCCAAAGCTATCCCATTTTCTTAATAAGTAACATTCTTTTGCAAAATTTCCATCATTGAACTGCAACTGAAGTTCATGCACCTACTTTCTCCCTCCATCATGAAAATCACAGCGAAAATAAAGTACAAAGGAAAGATAAACATGCCTCAAGAAAGCAAAGGAACAAAAATCTTTAACCCCAAAGAACAACTGGAAAAGAGCTGACTCGTGAACCAATGAAGATCTAGTGGAAACATACTGGATTGGGATTTAGTGACACCCAACCTTGCCTCTAACATTCTATGCTGGGGTAGTCAAAGTCAATCTGCAAAGGCATAAAGAAACCACTAAGAACGTGTTCTGATCAAGCTTTTCAGTTCTGCTCCGATGTCTCCTTTGCAAAAGTTTTGTTAAAAACATTGCAATTGTAATTTGGGGCTACTTGGTATAATTTTTTTAGTACTTAGTTGCATGTTTTATACAAACACATTTAGGGTTTGTTTTCAATAGCTTTTTCTACTTGATTTTAACTTCTAATTTTTGAAAAATGTAATTTGTGATACTCTCAACTATTTTTTTTACTAAGCTTTTACATTTTTTAAATTAAAATCAGAATCAATTGATTTTCAGCTTTTCTAAAATTAGTTTTCATAAAAATCAGCAACTATTGATAACAAGCCTTTATTTTAGTAGAAATAATTTGAAATTCCTTTTGCATCAATGGTTTAACTTTATAATAGTGGGATTAACTTTATAAACTCTATAATAGTGGGAGTAAAAAGAAAACCTCGATCAGGTCAAAAGGGTTTTCTTCTTTTCTATGTACTAATGATCTATAGCACATTTTTAATATCTAATTTAATTGGTATATTTAGGATTATATTACTGAGGAAAAGTTTGTGTTATGCGACAAAACACCAGACAAATGTCTTCTTCAATTGCTGCTGGACAAATTAACTGCCACATAATGATAGCTTATTAAACATAATCATGGAAATTCTTTAGATTAAATTATTGTTAGTGGTCTTTCATTTGACTAGACAATGAAACAAAATCTTGAGTGTGCTTCCATTATATCCTAATTAATCTATGATTTTTTTCTTCTGTACTTTTTACTTTATACATTGTAAAAGGGCATTATCACTACTAATTCAATGGTTAATGCGGCAATCTGTAATTGGTGGCATTGAAGGCGTGAAATTTTCACATTTTTAATTTCAGTTAGTTTACTAATTATTATTCATATAGCTTTTCGTGAAGATCTGTTTCAAAAACTTTAGCTAATTCTTTATTTCGAAAGTTCCATTAAGGGTTATTTTAAGGGATCTTTATTGTCTAATCTGTTGCTTTAAGCTTAAAGAATTGTTTAAATTGCATGGTCACAAAAGACACTTTAACGGCAAACAGAAAATATACTCTTTTACTCTTTTCTTTTTTTTCTTTTTCAAGAAATAAGACATCAAAGAAGAGTAATTGATTAATTTTGTAATTTAAAATTCCTCTTGACTCTCGTCGTTATTTGGAATTTTCTCCTTTCCTTTTCTGGTCAAAATAAGCATTTTCTGGAACTTATTTTGATTAATATGTTTAGTCCAAATTAGCTAAAATTCTTAATGATCAATGACAGGGATAGGCCAACTAAACAACCTAATGTATTTTCGGCAAAGTATTTTAATACTTTCAGCACAATAATTGCGCTATATCAACTTCAATAATTTGCTTGTGAGCTGATATTTTTTCATACAATACCTAAAATACCAATGAATCATGAGATTGAACTAAATTGCCATATAACTTGATAACAAATAACTGATAACATTTTTCCCATAAATTAGTATATTTTGCGATGAGTTGATTAGATGACATTAACTAACCTATAGGTATGTATGTGACTAGCTAAATTAATAATTTTTAATTAACTACACTTAATTTTTCCTTCAAATCTTCTAGTGCAGATACTATCATCAGTCATTGTGGTCAGAACATAGATGAAAAGAGTTGGACAATACATGAGATGAGGTTACTAAGTGGTGGGGTGGGCTGTCATTGGTTCCTGTTGCCCAAATGATTTTTGACGCATTTGCTGACGAATAACCATATCATTAATCCAAAATGATGATTGGATAATTGAAATTTTCATGTGGGTTTTTGTTTGTTTGCCATTAGTATCTTCCAAAATTCTTGGGGGTGGGATATTCACATGAGTCCAGGGCACATATGGATGGAAACAATGACAAGATGTTAGTTGTAGAAAATGAAATATTCTTTACAAGAAATTGATCGATAATGTTTCAGTTCTTTACACGTTTGTAATCATAATTTTAACAGTCTTGAAATCGACCCTCCATCTTTTTTTCATCAATTTACTGATTGCATACCTAATTCATGGAGCGAGATTTGTAAGTTGGATTACTATTTTGGATGAGAAATTCCATTAAGGGTATCAATTTCTTCCAAAAGTGGATACTTGCACTACACATGCAAAAGCATAATGCATCATGGCTTCGAGCATTCACCCATTTGCCTCAGGGCAGGTGATCATCTTTCTGAATAAATATAATTAAGTTTCACCACTCCTGTTCCACTCAAATTATTGCTGCTGATTGTCCTAATAAATTTTGATTACTTGAAGAAATTTAGTGCGATATTATGGAGCTTACCTCAGGTTCCAATCAATTATGGTTTAGGGATTTGGTCTATCCAGTGAATGGTCCACTTGTTGGATGGACAACGGCACAACAGTAGACATGGTTTGCCCAACTGGACCACGAATTATCATATCATTCAAGAATTTATACCACATTCCTTTCAAGAATGCATCATAATTCTTGACTTCAATTCTCTTTATGCTTGATACCATCAGATTGACATTTCATGTGAGCTGCACTAGTTAGTTGTATGATGGATCAAATTATTCCAAATGTCTAAAGAAATAGTGAGTGCATTGAGTTTACGTTCTAATAATTTCAATTTGAATATCGAATTTCGCGAAATAATAAATAGAGATTTATCAGACTCTCGCATCTTGTGAGATAGATCAAATGTTTTAAATTGGTCTAGTTAGAGTAAAACTACGATTTGACACAGTTTAAACATTTTTGAAATGGTGTACAACTCCTTTCCTCTCTATTGATAGACTTGTAGACTTCCGTAATTTGTGGGATGATGTGAACATTTTAAGTCAATTTTAGTGTTTTATGGGTCCAAAACTTTGAAATACCAGCACTTCAGAAGAGTATAATGGATGACCCAGAGGATCAAGTTTTTTAATGAGACAGATTTGTTCCAACCTTTTTGGTTAGCCAAAAATGTAAATTCTCACAAAGTGGGAAATATTTGTAGGATTTTGGAATATTTCTACCAAGGATTATCATTTACTTTTTGGTCATTAAGCACCAACAACAGATCAGCATGCCTCTTTTTGCCTCAATCTTTTATGTAGTAGCCTTTCTGCTTGTGAGGTTGTCAACTGATGAACATTGTGATGTTACATGAAGCCATGAAC
The DNA here is from genome assembly GCA_024721245.1 of Mitragyna speciosa. Classification (NCBI taxonomy): domain Eukaryota; kingdom Viridiplantae; phylum Streptophyta; class Magnoliopsida; order Gentianales; family Rubiaceae; genus Mitragyna; species Mitragyna speciosa. The sequence continues at coordinate 17,016,446 of CM045567.1, forward strand.
CCATGTGTTAAAGATGGCATCCAGATTGGCTCTTGAGCTAAGAATATGTCAAAAATTCAACAAAAAATCATTCGGAATCTTCATCTTTCTTAGTCTACTTTTGGATTGCATTTCAAGAATCTTTTTTTTTTTTTTGAGGAAAAAAGAATCATTATTTTAGTGGACTAATGCAGTTACATGGCATTCCAAATTGACGAACTTGCTAGCTGTGCAACTTACAATTTGCAATAATAGTAAAAGAAGGTTGGACTAGTAATAGGCTAATTGTCACTGTTTCTTGTGTTAAATGAGTATTTAGGTTAAATTTAAAAAATTCTTACATGGACCTGATTCACGGCCTATCTACAGATTTCGTAATTTAAAAGAATGCTACGTAAATATAATGATACATATTGATATAAGAATACTTATATAACTCTATTTTAAATTACGAGATTCACAAGTAAAATTGTGAATCGAGTCCATGTAAGAATTTTTTATTAGATTTAACCCACTCTCAGTTAAATCAGTTAAATACAATCGGTGTTTATGTGCCACGTGACAAGAGTTCAAAGGGGTGAAAATCTTAGTTCATACCAGCAACTCACAGTTGCCCGAGGCAAAAGTTGTACTACCAATTCAATGTTATTACGGCCTTTCACATCAGCACCGCATTTACAATGCTCAATGTGACAATTTATTACTCCTGTCTAACACAAAGAATCCACGGACCCAAAATATGTGTAAAGAGCAAAAGAAACCAAAGATAGAATCCGGTCAACAATAATGTACCAATTTTTCACACCATAACAATAAATCCATAGGAACCATCAAAACAGTAGTTATGAAAATTAAACAGCAACAAAATATGTCAAAGAAACTTGCATTGATATATACAGTTAGAAAAAAGAAAGAGAAACGTAGATTAACTAGTCCAAAAAATTGTTGATCTTGTAGGATTCAACGTTAAACTCAATATTTATCTTAATAAGTCCATAAATTAGCAAATTTTGTTCAAGTGTATAAGAAAATTTGTGCTGTCACATACACATTTGAACGTATATGTATCACATATTACATGCCAAATGCTCCTATTATGCATATTAGTTCTTTGCTTAAACAATCTAAAAGTCGAAAAATATTTAGGTCGATCAGGGTCTAAAGGTGAGGACCGTGACTCTTGTGATTCACCTTCATCCTATATCCACCAAAAGTGGATACTTCTGTAGGTCCCTTGTGGATGTAGGCTGAAAGGTAGGATCACAAGGTCCACGGCCTTCACCCGTAAACCCAGGTCCATCCTAAATATTTTTCCCTAAAAGTCCCCAATTTTATCCATACAATTTTTTGATGAGCTATAGCATTGTTGATGTTTAATTACTACTAGTTGTTCAATTTCCACATTATGTACTATCTCCAATTTTCCAAAAGTACTCTCTTAAGCTAACTCCATGCGCAGGAAAGAATTTGTTCTGATGGGATCAAATATCTCGACAATCACAGGTACAATTTCACAAGATGGTTCGAGAATTCAAATTATGTTACATCATACGCAATTGATGTGGATGATATGCTACATATTTAAATTTGTTCTTCCCTAACCCCATAAAATTTTCCAATGAACAACCTTAATTTGGACCATGTTAGCGTGATCAGATCGAATAGTACCACCTCCTGTGATTGCTCGAACATTCAATTCGTTTTAAAGTACTTAAGTTTTGCTCTAAAAAACTTGGAGAATTTGCTATGGATCTTAAACAGGATTTGTATGTGTCCAAAACCGAAATCCAATAAACAAACAAGATTAACGGGTAGTATGATCTGTTCTTGCGGACCATAATGACCAGAATGCCCTTGGGCGTCGACAACGAACTGACACGTACGGTCATGCGGATTTAACGCCTTAACGGTCGGTGGGTCCCAGAAGGAGTAGTGGCAACACCGTAAATAAAAATAATTCCTATGGGTCACATGGCCTAAAGGTCTTTTTGTCAAAAAAAGACATCCCTAAAGGTCATACAAATTTTCTGTGTGGATCCAACACCTTATTTTTTAAAAAAATTGTTAACTTTTGTAAGATAAATTAAAATAATGTTGTATTTTATTTATTGGTTCATGCACTCTTTTCTTAAATGAAAAGTTATGTCCAATTTATAAGATATATTGCCTAAAAAATAACTAGGACATGCTGCCTAATTGCTAGACCAGAGAATGCAATTAAAAAGATGTAATAGTTTAAAATCTGAATGAAATTTTAAATTCCAAAAACAACTCAATAAAATCTAATTATTACAATTATATTTATTTGATTTTTTATCGAACAATTGGATAATAATTCGAAAAAGTACAGTACATGTCTACATAAAAATGTGAAGAGCATTTAATCATGGTACGACATATTATATTTATGCCATTTACTTATTTAGCGTCCTAAACTCTTACATTTATTTTGAATTACTTCATCTTCTTGACTATAAAGTCATGTACTAAGTTTGTCACAGGTAAGGATGGTTGCAAATGTATCTCAACATGTATCCAAGTGAATGATAATTAGAATTTAAATACCTAAGAACTCATACTTTTAAACTCTCAAGAGTTAGCATTTCAGTTGTCAACCTTGAGGGTTTAATTCAAATGGTGAAACTCCACATAATCATCACTAGAAAATAAATTGGTGCAGGAAAATAGCAATGTTATAGACATGGTGATATTGAGAGTTACAAATAATTTTAATATGACTAAGCTTACTCAAAATCGCTCCAAATTGACATTATTATACATCCTTATCCCCACAATTTAGAAACAGCCACTACTTTTTTTGTAAATATCTTTGGCATTTTTTTTCTAAAATCTCATATATCATATAGTAACAATTAGAATTTGTATGTAATTTTCAAAATCAGACCGTCTGTGATGCTACTCGAATTCAATTATTATGAGCTCAAATTCCACAAGAGTCTTGGCCTTGCACCAAAACTTTTTTCCCTCTCATCCCAATAAAAGGAAATGATGGACTTATTCCATTTTCATGTAAGCAAAAATTTGATTAAAGAAAGAAAACCAGTTTTGCCAAAAGCAAAGTCTTTTAGTGCAACAGGAGCTTTTGGTTTCCTATATATTAGCATTAGTACAAGGCTACAATATCAATAAAGTAACATACGCCAAAGACTACTGACTACAGTGCCAGTAGCTACCACTGTGCAAAGCCTAACCAATACTGTCGGCAGCATCACACTCCTCTCTTCTTCCCCTCTCTCTCTCCCTCCCTCCCTCCCTCCCTCCCTCTCTCTCACCCAAAACCTCGTTTTCTCAGCCGGCCGGGAATCTTACAAACAAGAATTAGTTAAACCCGTGATCCACATTTCTGTTACCTTTCACTTGCATTATGGACGCTTCTCATTGTACTTCAAGCTTCTGTAGCTGCTTCCGCCGCTTTTTGGTGGCTGCTTTGGTTCTTCTTTCCGCAATGCTGGCCTCCTCCCAGCCTCTCCACCATGTTTCTGACCCACATTGGTCTCCAGCCACCGCTACTTGGTACGGCAGCCCCGACGGCGACGGCAGTGATGGTAATTAATTCTAAATTCTATTGTTTCTTTTTTTATAATGAAAACATACCATTTTCACTAGGAGTCATGGTAACAAAAATTCACTGAATCATTTGTCACGATTTTTAATGCAGGTGGGGCATGTGGGTACGGTTCACTGGTGGATGTGAAGCCGTTCAGGGCAAGGGTCGGTGCAGTTAGTCCGGTGCTCTTCCGGGCCGGAGAAGGGTGCGGTGCATGCTACAAAGTCAAGTGTTTAGACGAGTCCATTTGTTCAAGAAGGGCCGTTACGGTAATTATAACGGACGAATGCCCCGGTGGATATTGCTCCAATGGTCGCATTCACTTTGACCTTAGCGGCGCCGCCTTCAGCCGCATGGCCGTCGCCGGATACGGCGGCCAGCTCCGTAATCGCGGCGAAATCCCCGTCATCTACCGAAGGTAATTCGCATATGACTTAATCGAAAATAATACACTAATTAGTAAACTTCTATGTGGGTTGGTAATAAAAATTTTGCATTTTTTTTTTGGGTTTTTTTATAAAGATTTTGGCTAACTGCCAACTAACATTTGAGAATGATAGCGACACCCATGAGTTCAGTTGGGGTGCTGTTATCTGGTTTAATTAAGACATTCTTCTCTTTTTCTTTTTCTTTTTTTTTTGGGTGGATTTTTAAGATTATTTTATTTTGTTTATAATTGATATTGGAGTTTCTGCTCAGCAATTGCTGGTCATTCTTACGTTATTTGTCCCTTCTACTTTAGTATCAGTTTCTAATATTTGTGGTCAAAAGTTCAGTATTAATGTTGTCTGACTGCTAAGTGGTAAATGCATTAATTTTTTTCTTTCTTTTTTTTTTTTTCAATTGGTAGGACTCCATGCAAGTATCCAGGGAAAAATATTGCCTTCCATGTAAATGAAGGATCGACAAATTACTGGCTCTCTCTCTTGGTGGAATTTGAAGATGGAGATGGTGACATCGGTTCCATGCATATACGAGAGGTACAAACTACAAACATCTCTTTTACTTAAAAAAAAAACTACAAACATCTCTGGAAGAATTTGCTATAATTTTAATTATTTTTAGGTCTTTTATTTTTTTAAATAGGTAGAAAACACATGAGAAGAAGTAATTGCATTTTATTCTCTCAACCCTTATTAGTATCTTGTATTATTTACAATAAGACATATTTAGAATAATTATTTTAGGAATCTGATACCGTATTTTCTTGAATCTAATTAAATTAAAAGGGTTTTTTTTTCAGAAAATATCAAAAAATGTTTTGAGAGAGAGAGAGAGAGAGAGAGAGAGAGAGAGAAGTAGGACGGTTTTGGAGTCAATGCGTGTAAGGGGTGGGGACGTATAGGAAACGGATGGTCTACACTTTCACATTTATCTAAAAGGAAAAGGAAGCCTTAATACTTTGGAAGACTTTTTGGGTTGGGAGAAATCAAGGAGAGAAAAGAAGAATAGAAATGGACAAATCCGAATATTACGGAGAATAATGAAATTTTTAGAACTTTAGAATCACGCGCCCCGACATTGAATAGCTTTTTCCACTTGAAAAAGATTCATTTGGCTTACTTTGATGCCATAAAGTTCCACCAAAATTCTTATTTACCTTTTTTCCTGATCACTAAGACACAATGAAATTTACCCAAAAAAAAAAAAAACATAACCTAATTTTCCATTACTTTTTCTTCCTTTGTTTTCCTGGTCTTGATTGTTGTTTTTTAGATTTTTTTTTTTAAAAGAAATATGACTATATAACAGTTTTAAATATTCTTTTTACTAAATATGTACGTAAAATAAAAAGTTTGTCGAACAACGTGTTTGAAATTTTATAATGATATATTTCTAAAAAAACTTAACCAAATAAACAGAGGAATAGTAGTGTACCATATAAATAGTGGAATAATTGTCACATTAATACATAAGAATGCAAAATGTACGTGCTACAAGAATTAAAAAGAAGTTCCTTTTGATTGGACCAAAAGTTAGGTATAAGCACTTCTTGGACATAAAAATGTACTACACTAAACAAATGAAAATACATAGGAGGAAAAAAGTCTGAGGTGCTCTCAATTATTAAAAATGCCTTGTCTGAATTTTCTTTTGCAGGCAAGTTCCACTCAGTGGCTTCAGATGACTCATGTATGGGGTGCAAATTGGTGCATTATTGCAGGCCCTTTACAAGGTCCATTCTCAGTAAAGTTAACCACACTATCAACTGGAAGAACCCTTTCTGCAAGAGATGTAATTCCTCAAAATTGGACCCCCAAAGCCACTTATCCTTCTCGTCTCAACTTCTTTTAGCCAAAAAATCATGCATCTAGCAAGTCACTCTACCTCGTAGTCTGGTGGGCAAATTCCTATTCGGTGTGACATTTTTAGTTTAGCAATATTAATCGTACCTTTTCGTCTCATACCTTTTAGAAAAACCCAAAAAGAAAAAAAAGAAAAAAAAATTATGCCCTTTTTGGTTAAGGTTTCTTTTTCTTTTGACCCTTCACCAATTTAGAAGTGATGCTCCTCTTCTTGCCATGTAAGTTCCAATAGTTCCCAAGCCATGATAACACATCAAGTTAATTACCTTTTGCTGGTTGGGGATTTTTTAGAAGAACAGTAGCCGTTGGAGCTAACACAAAAGCATCCAATGCTCTTTCTTTTTAACACCTTTTTCTCTCTCCTCTTTGTGTCAATCTTGCATTTTGTAGTGTGGTTGTGATAGTTCTTGGAAGTGTGGTAATTTGAGCTTTTGAGCCCTCTCCAAAGGAGAGAGAGCGGTCTCTAATTTTTTATGTAATTGTAATTCTCAATGTGTAAGTTCCAAAGTATGTGGAGTGAAATCTTTGTTCAGTGATTTTCCATTGAGTAAATTTGAAGCAGCAAGTGTGCATCTCTCTCTCTCTCTGTTTTTCTATTCCTTTTTTTTTTTTTTTAATGAGAAGGGACCAGAGCAAGTGTGCTAGTCATTTGTTGCTACTTCATATATTATTGACAACTTGGATAATGTGGGACCGTCTTTTTGCATTTTCCTTCTTTGTGGTAGCTCTGCTGCACATTAATTTGGAAATATTGAGTAAATTACACTTTCCTCCCCAAAAGTTTCTTGAGTATAATAATAAGTACAAGAAATTCTTATGTGTCTCATAAAAATTACACTAACCACCCCCCACCCAAAAAAAAAAATGAAATTTCTAGAATGGACTTGGTTCATAGGCTCTACCTGTGGACCCAACGGTCCAGGTTTGACCTACCAAAGCTTTGTGAGGTCAATCGAACCTTGGTGGATCAGATCTGGACTGTTGGGTCCACAGTGGGGCAGTGGACCTAGTCCACCATAGCATCTCTCCCCTCCCCCCACACCAAAAAAAAACTTCTTTAGTCCCCCCGCCAAAAAAAAAAAAAACTTCTTTAGTTGTAACATGAAAACAATTAAAAATAAATAAAAAGGTAACTACGACTTGGGAAGATTAGTGAAAATTTAGCCAATTAATTTTGTTCATGAGACCATCATTTTGGGCAGAAATTGATAAAGAAAGTTGATAAGTTGTGTAATGCAGAAATAATGGAACTTATTTTCTTTCTTCTGACTCTTTTCTCACTACAAGTGGACATCTCCATCATAGAATATGGGGGTTCAATGGGACAAAGCCACTACAAACTAGTTACTACCAGTTGAGTGAGATATGAATGGCAAAAAGCTGCAAAATGAGTTTGATACTCACATGCAAACTGAGAGAGAAGTGATGAAGAATATTATTAATCTTGAGAGATATAAAAAATGACAACAAACTAAATTTGTGATGATGGACACACACGTGCTAACGGTCCCTTTGAATCTTTAGATTCAAAGACCTCTCATTTTCTCTCATTCTCCCCACCATGTGGATGTGCATGTGTTCAGATCTTCCCCAAGATAAAGGGTGACATTCTGCTCGTGAATCTCTTTACTACGACTTGGAAGATCTGTATTGTCTTCATCCCTTTTTTGATAAATTGATCTCTCGTACTCTTAACAGAAGCATTTTTGTCTTCTTTTTGAGCTTTTACTAGTCGTTTTTCTTTTTTCGGGTGTGTAGTTTGGTAGAAATTTTGGGTCAAATTCAGTAACAACAGCTGCTAGAAATTTTTTGAGCCCAAAGAAGGATGGATTGTAACTTTACCCAAAGCCACTATTTGAGCCCAAATGTAATTAGCGCAGCATTGACAACTTTTGGTTAAAATCATCCCTATTTGTAGACGGGCATGTAGGTTAATGTAGTAAAGAAAATGGTCAGTCCACCGCCAAATCAAACTTAGGAACCCAATATATCATGACGTATCAAAACCATTGGAACAGATTCATGTTCATCGATGAAACACCAGACGTTCACCCTCCAGACATTTATTACCACAAAACTAAAGGTACAAGACCCTTGAATCTTGATTTAGGAATCAAGAACCATACCACCTGCATTACTTATTTAGCTTCAGCTCTTAACTGATAAAATATATGGTGATTTATAAGTTAGTACATTCAAAATTAAGATTACCTCAACACAAGCTTAACCTGTGGATATGAACTGTAGATTACGAAGAGATCGTGCCCTTCTGACATGAGGCCACTTTACAGTCAAATGACACTCGTTGCATTTACAAAATCGAATAGCATGGATTCATTTAGATCGTCAATATCAATACATTATTTGATGTACAACATGCAGAACTGACGTTTCCGCTAAATTTTGATATTGTGTCAACAACTAGCAATCTACAAGTTTATCAGAATTATGGGCCAAGACAATAATCAATGAAAGAACTTTGAGCATACCCTAGTTAAAATTATAACGACAGACAAAAGAGCTGCCATTATTCCTATTACTGGTGGTAATAGATAAAACAATGCAAGTGAAGTCAATCACACAACAATTTCAAAAGCTTAAAATATGAGATTATAGTCATGCAGTTGTAGGCTCATTTTCTGTAATTTGTTTAGCTTCAGCTACAGAAGCAGCATCTGGTTTTGGTGCTTCAGTAGTTCCATCACTAGCAGCATCTTTAGCTGGTGAAACAGGCTTCTTTCCAGCAGCAGGGGAAGCAGTGGCTGATGTTGGAGTGCCATCTTTACCGTCCTTGGCATCCATCCGAGCCTTGGCTGATTTTGGAGTGGCAATGTTCTCATCTTTGGCATCGTTCCCTTCTTTTGCATTCTTGGCATCCTTCCCTTCTTTTCCATCCTTAGCATCCTTGGTATCCTTCCCTTCTTTTGCATCCTTGTCGTCTTTCGCCGGGGGAGGAGGAATCATGTGAGGTGGAGGATTCTGCTTCAGCTTCAGAAGGATTTGGCGCATCCTTGAAAGATCTGTGGGTTTTCCAGGCTTTGGGCCCTGAATGACCAAAATTGAAGTCTTCTTCTCTTCTTCCTTTTTCCCCCTCCTCTTCTCAATATTAGGTACCTCGCGAGGTATAATTTCCGCTATGGCTTTCCAGTATTGTTTGTCAGCTTCTTTGTGGAACTTTTCTTGGTTAGCCAGGTACAGCTGTTCAAGAATAACAAAACGCGGTGTCATGAAACAAAGGGAAAAGTAATATACATATTTTGGAATGGGGACTGGATTCTGGATATTACTTTCTCTCTTTCTCTATTTTGAGTCTTGGCAGTCTCAAGGTTTAGCTTTATTTTCTCATAAAATGCTTGCTTGTATTCTTCAGCTTCTTCAATAATCTGATTTCGCAGTTCTTTCTCCTTTGTCTCTTTCTCCTCAAGATAAATTGCATTTTGGCTAGAATAAAATAAACAAATTTACATGAATCACCACCCAGAAAGAAATGAATAATCATAACCAAAACAGTCCCATAGTACAGCCATGCCTCAATTGAGTTATAGCCAATATGTCATCCACACCCTTAATACAAACCAATTCTTTTAAAAGAAGAGAACAAAAAGGCAAGAAACAAATGCAGACCAAAATGAAGTGAAGACAGAAATTTAGGAGAAGGATCACAAGTTCTGCCAATTTGCACAATTCTATTATTCGGATGAATGTTTTAACAGTGACATTACAATGAGAAACCGTATACTAGTTTAGCAGAAGAAGAAGGCGGGCAAGAACTAAAATCCTGCCAAAAGTCCTTTAGAGCTAATGCAGACAGAAACAAACATCGACATCCTGATCCTAATTCTTTTTTAAATACGGGATTTGGCTTTATGCTTACATGAAGTAGCATATAATTTAATGAATTTATGCAGCAGTAGCCTGAAGCATGAATAAAGAAGAGATACTACTGCGCAAAATGATGAATGCAGACAGCTATAAATTTTGCTCTCTGAAGAACACCAGAAACGAACAGATTATATTTCTCAGGTAGGAGGATATGATTACTTTTACAAACTGTTTTTGAAAATTTTCTCTCATTTGTTGAATCCAAGGAGAGATATCCAGAACAAATGCTTGATTTACAAAGATACTTCTCAATTTAATCAGTTTGTATAAAATCCAACTCTGAGAACAATTATGGGACAAATAACTAAAACAACTAGGACTGAGTATTAACGTCAATATAGAGTTCCTAAAAATATTTGGAAAAATTAGATAAGTTAAATAATTTTGTGAGAATCCCATGTCTGTTGAATTATCCCCAAAAGTCAGATGACCAACAACGGTCACCATCTCTCTTGCTTCCAACACTGCCACCACAATAGCAAGAAAAATAATGGCAGCAATAATTGTAGACAGTAAAGAATTAAAGGCTGCAGGGTTTGGTTCCCTTGCCATTGTCTTAAAGTTCCAATGTCACCCCTTGCAGAATTGACACTTAAAACTGACAATTCTTCTGCTGTCTAATTCAACAAGTGTCTTTTAAGTCTTGCCCAAAATAGAATTAAACTATTATGATGTATTACTAATTTATTGTTTTACCGATATGCACATTAGAAGAATTATGCTGACTAAAAAAGTGGAACTTCATCTTCCGCAGACTTTCCTTCAAAGGAACTTCACCGGTCACAAACATCATCTATTCCAAATATCACAAACTTTAAAATACAGAAGATTAAGTTAAAACAAAGTAGTCATAACATGGAAGCTTTACGATAAAACCAGCAAAAGCTTAGGTTGGTAGATTTCCTTGAGTATTGAAATCTTTTAAGCTGATAATACTCATGCTAATTCTCAGATGCAGATGCATGCATTTATGGTGTGATAGAGTTCCTCACTTCTTCCAAATATCAAGGAGATCATACAATCTTATAATAATTGCACTCAACCTTCAAATGCAGAGATGTGTTCGAAAATGGGATTATATCATACTTCTATTCTTATGGACTAGTAAGCTGTGTGTTCAAGTTGTTTTAATGCATGATGATTCCTCCAAATCCACATTTAATGATTTCTTATTTAAAAAAAAAAAAAGAGACAGGGAAGCAACAGAATGATCATATGCTTCATTCGTACTTTACAAGGCTAATCCTAATGAACACACTATAGTGGCAAGCCCTAAATAAACATACCAGATTATGATATATATCATAAGAGCAACAATTAACCTGTTTGTATTTGTATTACATCACTAACTGAATCCATTTTGTACACGTGTTCGTCTACATCACCCGTTGAGACCAAAAATTAACTCAACAAACACAAGACTAAGAAGAAAGCAGCACAGCAGCAGCTCTGCAACATCCAAGAACAAATATAGCTTATTATACTTAAGAAACAAAACATATATGCATAACTCAAAACATGTAGGACTAGGCAAAAATAAAAATGGTTAATGATCTCGTTGTTAACATCGATATTGGCACAAGGGATTTGAATCTCTCTCTATCCAAACTCTGATTATGCTCTTCTGGATCTGATTCAATTTAAGTTCTCCATTATGACAGCTGATGATATGAACGAAGTTAGAATTATCTGACTACCAAAAACAAAACCATAAAAAATGTGCTCGTCCTAAATTAAAGCACAATAACAGCTGTTGTCAATAAAAGAAAATCAAAAAACCAAATAAATCAAGAAAGCATTAATATCACTAACGAATTGCCAAAGAAGATCCTATCAGTAAGCATTTCGAATAAAACACAAAAAAAAAAAAAAATCCAAATCACATTCAATTCACACAGATCAACCAAAACATAAGGCATATTTCACTCGAACACACATGCATTGCCATGCATAAGAACATATATGAAACTAAAATTCCAGATTGCATAAAAATAAATCCTCACCGCCGCCATTCACGAAAAGCTGCACCTTCCTCCCTCATCTCGGGGGGATCAGGAAGCAGTGGTCCATCAGAAGGAGCCGAGCTGAAAATCCCTTCATTATCAGCTCCAATATCATACCCTTCTCCATCTCCAATCGCCTCGAAAGGCGAAGAAGAGTAATCATTCTTCCTTGCTGAATGGCTAAACCCGTAGGTCTCGGACTGCATGTTGTCATTATTATCATCCACAGAAAAGCCATCCAGAGGCGGAGATAGAGGTGGTGGTGGCGGTGCAGCTCCGCCGTCGTACTCGTAGTTTTCTGGGGTTGTAGGAGGTGGAGCGTCCAAGTCATAACCACCGTAGCCACCTTCGTGAAAGTGATGTGATGTTGGTTGGCTGATTTCTTCTGCTCCACCGTCTGTGGCCATATACCCCTCATCAAACGCCTCCATTTTGGTGGCTATATCTTGATTTATGTTTAATGTAAGGATTTGTTTGTGTTCGGATATGTATAACTATGTGCTCTTGTGTGTGTTTTTGTGCGTGTGATCGGAGAAAATCAACGGAAGAAGCAGAGAGATGTGGATGGAAAACGGGAAAAGTCAAGAGAGTTTCGGGTCTCTTGAAAATTTGAGGGTTAAGTGTCAACTGCATGACATTTACACGTGTTGAACAAATTACATTTTTTTACTCCTTTTTTAAATTTAATTAAAGCTTTGTTGATTAATTAATCAAGAAATTTGATAATCAAAAAATATTTTTTTCTCATTTTTTTGGTTTATCGTCTCTGAGCTTGAGAAGTATTATATCGTTTTCGATATAATATTCTAATATAAAGAATGTGAAACATTGTGTTGAAGTTTTACTGTAGGTGCTAAAATTTGAACAATTCAAGAGTTTTATAAAATGATAGTAATATTTACACACTATTTTTAAATTTTTTATATATCCTTTTTGAATTTTATTTAAGTTAAATGACAAGTATGTTTAACAGCAAATACATAGTAAAAAAATGTGAGAGAGGCCAGAAAGGGTGAATGAATATAATTTTTCTTCATAAAATCTTAAAGCAAAATCTTGATAATGGCATTTTCTTTCTAGTATATAGGATTGCCTAGAAATATCATAATTTTGGACTAATTTTGTAGAATTATTATAATTTCTTTCTAGTATATAGGATGAAAGACGGCTTAGAAACTGAAATTATAGAACCCAAATTGAACCAAATGAAAAGGGTAGGATTAGATTTGGTTCAATAAATAAATTAATGTCATATTATATTGTTCAATTGAGTAAAATTGTACAAAATTAAAGCAACCGACCACCTAATATTCAAGAGTACATATTTCCCTTACCAAAAAGAGACAAAAAAATGGCAAGAGAACAAAACAAAGCAAGGCATCAAATTACCCCATCCCCTCCCGCCTTTGGGTGTAGATGCACATTCTTTTGACAACTGTACTTGGGTTCTGCGATTCATCCCTAGACTCTACGTGGCACGGCCACAAAATTTTCAAATAAAAATCGTAATCCCCTCCCCAAACAAAAAAAAAAAAAAAAAAAACCAAAAACCAATACAAAAAAAAAAAAAAAAAATTTTTGCAGTATTGGAGTGTAGGAGTATTGGGTTGAGCAAGACTGAAAAACGGAAAGATCAGAATTTGCAGTATTATTGAAGAAGAAAAAATGGCAGACAGGTATTTTCCCAATCTAATGCCTGATTTTGTTCAAGAAAATCCCTCTGTTGAAATCCAACCAGAGGGACAAAGAATCCCAGAACAAGGCATAGGGGAATCACTCTTGAGGCTTCTTGCAACACCTTATGCTACAGTTTCTGAGAAGCTCAAGAGAGCAGCTTTGGACCTTAAAGAATCAATTGTTGTGGAAACATGGGGTCTAACTGCCCAAAAAGTTGATGACTTTACCCTCTATTCTGGTGCTCTTGGCACTGCCTTTTTGCTCTTCAAGTCATTTCAGGTTACCAAGAATGGAAATGACCTTAGTCTTTGTTCTGAGATTGTTAAGGCGTGTGATTCTGCTTCTCTTCACTCCAGGTACTTGGAAATTTGGATTTTTTTTTTTTTTTTTTGAATGTGTGTTTTTGTTATAAAGTTATATGCTTTGTGGGTTCTGTCTTAATTTTGTGGATTTTGTTGTAGGGAAGAATTATGTTAAGGAAAGTTATTTCTCGTTTGGCTTTCTCTGATTCTAAAGATAAATGTACCATTATTGAAGTTTTCTTCTATGGGATCACAACAAAAATACTTGCTTAGTAATGAAATTCTTGATGGAGGATAAGGACTTATTGAATTGACTTGTAAACTCAGTTGAACTTTAGTTCTAATGTAATGCATGGATGTTAGGGATGTGACATTTATATGTGGAAGAGCTGGGGTTTGTGCACTTGGTGCAGTGGTAGCAAAATACATGGGGTATGATCAGCTGATAAGTTATTATTTGGCTCAATTCAAGGAGGTTAGCGTTGAATGCCCTAGGCTGCATTTTAAGCTGTTAGTTTTGATATTTAAAGATAAAGTATTTCATTTTTGGAAACAGATTAGGCTGTCAAAGGATCTCCCTGACGAATTATTGTATGGTAGAGCTGGTTATTTATGGGCATGTCTCTTCATAAATAAACATTTAGGCAAAGGAACAATTTCACCTGCCGAGATGGTAAGACAAAATTTTCCTTCATGTGTGGTTATGTTTATAATACATCAAATAGAAGTGTTATTTGGTTATTCTATTTCAGAGTTCTGTTGTCACAGAAATCTTTAGGAATGGGAGAAATTTGGGTGTTAGAGGAAGAAGCCCACTGATGTTTGAGTGGTATGGTGAAAAGTACTGGGGTGCAGCCCATGGATTCGCTGGAATTATGCATGTTTTGATGCACTTTGAACTGAAGCCAGATGAGCGTGAAGATGTCAAGGAAACTCTTCATTACATGATAAAGAATCGGTTCCCTAGCGGGAACTACCCTGCAGGTGAAGAAGATAAAAGGAGAGATATTCTTGTGCATTGGTGTCATGGTGCTCCAGGAATTGCACTTACACTTGTCAAGGCTGCTGAGGTATCAATCTAATTGATAAATAGTAACGCCACTACGGTAGAAAATGAGATTGATGACATCATTGTCCATCACATCAATACCTGTTATACTTTCAATTTACTTATATTGGTCCTTTAATATCTTTGTTCCCATCAATTATCTTCTTTTTGTACACGTACATAACTAACAAGTTCTTTTCTGTTCATCAAATATTTTTTGAATCTGCTTAGATGGGGTATCGTTATAAAATGGATTGGAACCTTAGCACTAAGGATCATCCGCCCTTAGCAACAACTCCTACCATAATTATGATCTTCAATGAAGGACTCTACTGTTTTTTAGTTACTGTCTGGAGCATATTCCTCCTGATTATACTACATAAGTGGAAATTTTCTTGCCCACATATTACTCAGTGAACTAGCTCCTGCTAGATTGCTCCTATCATCCACAATTCTTTACCAAGAAAGACATGTTGGCATTTTTTAACCTTCATTATGTGGCATTTGACTTTCACGTTTCGAGATGTGCCCTTTAATGAATCATGGTAATTTTATTTTTGTAGATTTTTGGAGATAAAGGATTTCTGCAAGCAGCTATAGATGCAGCAGAGGTAGTGTGGAATCGAGGCCTTCTCAAGCGAGTTGGAATTTGCCATGGCATCAGTGGCAACACTTATGTCTTCCTTGCTCTTTATCGGCTAACTGGAAATGTGGAGTTTCTGTATCGGGCTAAGGCCTTCGGTTGTTTTTTGCTGGATAGAGCTCACATGCTTATAACAAAAGGAGAGATGCATGGAGGAGATAGCCCATACTCACTCTTTGAAGGAATAGGCGGTATGGCTTATCTTTTTCTGGACATGGTTGAACCTACTAATACTAGATTCCCAGCTTATGAGTCATGAAGCATTTGCTTCATGGGTTAACAAGATAGGTTTTTGGCAGTAACCAAGGCTTTCTGTTTCTGGTGCACAGTACAATGACTTTTAGTCTTTTTCCATGTGTAACTTTTGTGCATCTATCACTATACTTTCAGTGTTCTCATCAATGTGCCTTGATCTCTTTTGCTAGGGCCAATATAAAAGCAGATTTTGAGGAAAAGTTATTAACCTTATGCAAACTAGGAAGTTTCTATAGCAATGTTATGGTTGTTTTTGTTGCTAAAGGTTGCATCACCATATAATGTGTTTACAAGTTGATGAATGCATTTGCTGAAATTATGTTTGAACTGTTGTTCGTGGTGTACAAATGACCATGTTAATGATGCAGTGGCTGTTTCCTTATGCATCTTGCACCAAATCTTTGGTACGCATTGGAAGTTGAAATTCTTACAAGTATAATGGAATTCAAAATTAGTGAAATTATGTTAGATTCTGTGAAAATCTTAATTTTTTTTTTTTTTTTGTCCAATCTGTGAAAATCTTAATGATAAGTCATAGAGTATTCTAATGCAAGCTCAAGCTTTAGATTTCATTTTAGATACACTCACAAGGCTAATTAGTCTCTTTAAGTTCCAATTAAAATGAAATTTGTGTTCAAAAAACCAACCATGGGAAGTTAACAATAATATCCGATTATACCTCAAATGTACAAATTAATCATTTACAATTCTACGTCTTATCAAAATATTCTAGGTGAATATTTTAACATAATCAATCTTCTAAAGGAGATATTGCTAGCGTGACTGTTCAATTGACAATTTATGGTTAAAAGGATTTATAATTCTAAAACTTTTTGAAATGCTCGTTGCAGGTGCTATTGATTTCTGTTATATTTAACTTAGAACGCCGAATGACATGAAAGCCAAGTAAATTCTAGGGATGATAGACTTTTAAAGCCTAGGTTTCAATCCCTGAATTAGGACATGTGAGAACAATCTATGATTGTATTCTTCAAATAGGTTTTTATGGTTTAAAAATCTGTCTCATGTTATTCACTTGTGAGTGGGAGTGTAGCTTTATTTCCTTTTGCGTCAGTTTCTGTTGATCAGGAATTTGAGATTATTAGTAGTATTGGTTGGTGAGGGATACCAGAATTGTTGTAAGAAGGAAGTATGGCTAGTCTTCTTTTGGTGGAAGTCAAGCTTTGTCATTAACTCACTATCCTACAACCTTTTTCGCTCTTGATTTGCTGGGGACGGAAAGGCCAGTTTGCTGCTATGCTCTGTCTTTCCATGGGGAGAGCATTTATTAAGATCTGGGAACAAGTGACCCCTGGGACTGCGTAGTTTATAAGCTCCCTATGTTTAACAAAATAAGTCTACTAAATTGCAAGAATGATGAATGACACGTACTGACATTGACTGTATAAATTCTGGAACATAATCCAAACTCCTGCATCATGGTCAGGTGGTTGAAGCACTGCATGAAGTTAGTATGGGATGCTAACTACCTGTTGTTGATATGAATTCTGATTGTATTAGCGTCCGTCTATGGACTGTGCATCAATTTTGTGAGTGGGTATCTGGTATGTATGGGTGGATGTTGGTGCAAGCGTGAATCTTGGGGGTGGTATTGATTCTGCCCACTGATCTATATGCAGGAAACAACATTCTTAAAATATTTTGTGATGGAGAAATGCATTATGTTTATCTTAAAAAGTAGTTGGGAGAAATATGTAAAACTCAGTTTAACAAAGAGCAACATAGACCGTCACTTGGCACTACATCGTATGCTACATTACACAGATAAATCCTACTTAGCAGAACGCAGGATTTACTCTAAAGATTGCTCAAGTAATACATTAGTACTAAAATGTTGGCCTCCTTAGTGTGACAATTGGTCATATATGCTTTCTGAGGAAAGTGACCAGAAGCTGGTTCACCTTCTCAGGGAATTGCTCCTGAACAAAGTGGTTTCCTTCCGGCAAAAAAATTGTTTCCAGATCAGGAACATACTCTTTGACCTTTCCATTTGTGATGTATTCTTCCATAGGTCCAAACTTCATGGCATAGTCCTTTTCTCCCATTATCAGCAGGGAAGGAATGTTAAATTTGGGATTATCAACTCCATCATCTTCTAACCAAGCCCTGCAAAAGTCATTCGTGTAATTACTCATTGAATTCAAATACTATTATTCAACATTAAAGAAATTTCCTTTACCTGTATGGGACCTGCAATGCAGTTCGAAAACCAGATTTCTCATACAGGTTTGCATAGTTTGTGAGATCATCTTCACTGAACCAAGGGGGAAGTGGTGTAGAAGGATCAACCAAATCCATTATCTCCTGGTCTTCTTTAGCTACTTGCAACTCACTTTCTGTGAAGAGAATGTATATTTTCTTCACAACAGTTCTAACATCAAACCTGCCAAAATCTTTTTCAGCCCTTCCTGGTTCCTGTATAGCGAAAAGCGTAGAATGTAGAACCAATTAAATCACCTTCTTCAAATCATAAATTTTCCAAAAGATAAAAGAAAGTCAAACTTGCCCTCCATCTCATCATATAGAAGCCCTTGGGAAGGACGTCTAGAGAAACTCCTGGGCCGGTGAGCATGAATGGCAGACCCAGTGTAACAAGAGCTGATACCCTGTCTTGGTGATAGAGTGCAAAATGGTAAACTACTCGAGCTCCAAAATCCTTTCCCACAAGAAAAACCTGCACTTTTTGGACCAAAAGTTTTCAAACGCAAAATTTAGCTCGCTTTTAGTTATGTAGCTGCTATAGTGCAATGCATTTCAATACTTCTATACCTTCTGGAGCTCAAATGAATCAAGAATTGTAAGAAGATCATCCACAAGGTCTTTGAATGTTGTCTTCTCGGGATCTGCTGGCAGTTCAGACAATCCATAGCCTCTGAAGTCAGGTGCTAGTGCTCGAAATCCAGCAGTAGCAACTCCTAGCATCTGATGTCGCCAAGAATACCATATCTCTGGGAACCCATGTAGGAAAACTACAGCAGGACCTGTTTGATCACAGAAAAAAAAGAAAGAAAAGAAAAGAAAAAGACATTAGAAAGTATCATTCTTGATTAGTCAAAAGTAGTTAGTAAATCAAATGAAATTTTGAGTTAGGACCTGATCCAATCTCTGCAACATGCAACTTTAGTCCTCTAACGTCCACCAAATTATGCTGGATCTTTTCCATACTGGTTTGATGCTGAAGTAGAGGATTTACTCTTCTGATCTGAGGACTGTAAAACACTAGCTCTGGCAATAGTATCCCAGATTCGCTCCTGTCTTGTTGACTATATGCAGATGCCTTTTTTTGGGTTTTCTTCCTGCACGTGCTTGGAGGATAGGGGGGTTAGAGGTAGTTGATGAATTACTTATCTTTTTCTTCTGTTCAGTGTCTTCATTTGGATCTTTTTAGTCATGGTTATTTAACATGAATTATACCGTCTGCATTCCATTTTGTTTGTTGTTCGAACCTTTCAATTTTTACCGTCCAAAATTTAAGATTTTTAACGATATAATTCATGCCATCCAGTAAAAGACAAGGAAATAAGAGAGAGGCTCGCATTATTGCCAGAGCTATTATTTTCTTGTCCGAGCAATTATTTTTTAAATACCAAATTTACCCTTATAAAAGTAAAACATTATATTGGACTTAATTTTTGGGCCTCATAAGATAATTCTTTTTTCTTTATTTCTGGCTTTATATCCTTGCCTCTCATGCAGTAAAATACTTGTCACTTCTCCCAAAAACATCACCAAAATGAGCTCTAAATTTGGTGATAATGTCAATGATTCAAAAATCCAAGCCCTTAACCATGACCTCCAAATTCACTGTTTTTAAATCAAAAACTAAAACAAAACCTTTATAGAGAAATTCCAAACATCATTAACTCCAAATCAATAAATCAATTTACCATATATTCATTCAGCATTTTAGGAGCAAATGAAACAAAAATTTTCAAAACAACCCTAATATTGTACAAAAGCAGAAGCCACATATAAACCCATTAACAATCGAAATTCACAAACATCATACCTTCAGGCTTTAACAACACAGACAAACTCACACCGATGGCACTATTCTACGCCAGGGAAATTTGAGAGAGAATATGTTGGGCAGAGAAGAAGAGGAAACCCGAATTGTGGAATGAGGGAATTGGGATTATGGTGAAGAACATAGTGATTTCGGGGATATATATTAGTGATGGGGATTCCAAGAGCAGTATATGGAGGGAAACAGGCATGCAAGTGAAAGAGCTTTGACGAATAGAATGGACATTGGGTAAGAGATTCAAAGCCAGGTAAATAATATTTAATGGAAGAGAAGAATTTATTTTGCTTTAATGGGTCGTACAAAATTTTAACTAGCAAAAAGCATTTAATAATAAAGGGTAAATTTGCCTTTTAGTTTAAAGTTACTCTGGCAGGAAAAATAATAGCTTTGGCAATAACGTCAACCTAAGAGAAATAAGAGAGACAAAAGAGTTATAATTGTGTTTTGACCCTCTGAAAATAACAGAAAATAAGTGACATGTAAAAATAATAAATATGACAATTTGGTAAGACAGATCGAATATTAACATTTCCAAATACATAATTTATTTGTTTAAGATGTGAACTTGTTTCTTTCCTTTTTTTTTTTTTTTTTTTGGTGGTTGTACACAGATTCAAATTTACCAAATGCGAACTCTTTTTTTTTTTTTTTTTTTGTTGATAGCAAGTGCACATTTTGAAAAAAGAATAAAGAGAATGAGGGGGAAAAAAAAAAGGGAGGGTGAGTTCTGATAAATATATGTAGCATAAGTATCTAATGATTGGGAGGTTACTTTACATTTGCCCCGGTTTGGTACGTGGGAATGGGGAGGAATGGAAAAATCTTTTCAACTTGTCTATTCATTCTTATGTTTGGTATATGAAAAGGTCTTTCCTACCTAGAATGCCATTCTAACTTTTTCATGGAATCTTATTCGTCCTTTTCAACTTCATCCAAGAAAGGCCTTAAAAATAAGAGTCAATTTTGTCTCCCACACATTTTTTCTGCTAATTTTTTTTTACCTAGAATACATTCACTACTTTTTATTTTTAAAATTTAAAAAATATTAAGTTTTTAATAACTTCAATTAATAATTTTTTATAATTTTTAAAATACAATCAGTTTAATATATGTTTAGAAATTTTTTTCCTTTTGCTGTAAAAAAGTTTAAAGTACTATTATTAAATTTGATGCAAATGTGTAAAAAAATAAACTTTTTATTAATTAAAATAAATTGTAAATGTAGCTTCATTAATAATTTTGTCACATTTTTAATTATAATGCTAATAATTATAAAAATTTTAAAATTAATTAAAGAGTATAATTGATTTAATTTTAACAAGAATATTAAGAATTTTAAAATTAAAAATATTAAAGTCTTTTGTAGGCATAGAATTACAAACAAATAAAATAAAAATATGATATATTCTAGTGCAAAGAATTAAGGTTAATTGAGTCAAAAGATATATATTTTATTCTATTTTGACACCTAAATATGATTATACCAAATGTTGGAAAAGGAATAGGCATTTCATTCTGACTGGTTTATCAAACAATGGATTGAACAATTTTTTCCAATCCATTTTGGGATGAAAAACATTTTGGATGGAAAAGCCTTTACATTCTGAACCATTCCAGTGTACTAAACGTGAAAAGACAAATTATACTTCCTACCTAACTCGGCTATTAGTTGTTTCAATTTGGGTAGGCCTCATAGGATAAGGGCACAAAAGTCCTATATGATTTGGCTCGTTATTGGGAGGAAATTTTTTGCTTTAAAATTTTGAACAACTTAGGATTCGCACTCTCCACCAAAAAAACAAATGAGAAGAGAGATCGAGTTCCATATAAGGCGAGTTTGTGAACTTGAGAGTGTACTTAAGGTTTATTGACCTTTCCTTCAGTCAATAATTTTCTAAATGGAGTAAGTTAGTGAATTTTATCTTAAATTTCTCTCTCCTCCCATTCCCTTAACCCTTTGGGTTATTTAAAAAAAAAAATAGAGAGAGATTGAATTCGCATTCACGATTCACCCCTAGCAGAATAACGCCCAAATTGTCTAAGCTCCAAAATTCTTAAAGCAAAATATTTTCTCTTGATAACAAGCTTTTGTTTCAAAATTAATCAAATCATATAAGAATCTTACAACCTTATCCTTTGACATCCACCCATATTAAAAGTTTTAATAGTTTTTTTTTTTTTGACAATCGGGAAAAGGGAATGGGAAAACCACTTATTCAAAAAGTCTTAATAGTTGAGTTAGGTAAGAAGCATAATTTGTCTATAAGTATAAGGCTGATACCCAATCATTAGATTCTCACTCTACGTATATTTATCAGAACTCTCTCTCTCTCTCTCTCTCACACACACACACACACACACACACACTCTACGTACAAAATGCGAAGTAGCTATCAGGAAAAAAAAGAAAAAGAAAGAAGTTCACATTTATAACGCGACACACTTAGCAACGCCCCAAAATAACTCTATAGTCAAAAAGATTTTATAAAATAGCGGATTAATAACACTTTGCCCCCAAACCCCATGTTTGGTACGCGGAAATGGGGTAGAATGGAAAAATCTTTCCAACTTGTCCATTCCATTCTTATGTTTGGTATGGACATTTTAAGTTGGAAAGGCCTTTTCCGCCTAGAATGCCATTCTACTTTTTTTCTGAATTCCCATTCCTCAACAAAATATAGGAAAAGGCCTTTCCAACTTCATCCTGGAAAGGCCTTAAAAATAGGAGTCAATTTTATCCCCTAAGCATTTTTTTTTTGCTAATTTTTTTTACCTAGGATACATTCACTAATTTTTATTTTTAAAATTTTAAAAAATATTAAGTTTTTAATAACTTCAATGAATAATTTTTCATAATTTTTAAATCACAATTAGTTTAATATATGCTTAGAACTTTTTTCTTTTTGCTATAAAAATGTTTAAAATACTATTTTTAAATTTTATGCTAAATGTGTAAAAACTAAACTTGTTATTAATTAAATTAAATTGTGAATGTAGTTTCATTATTAATTTTTTCACATTTTTAATTATAATGCTAATAATTATAAAAATTTTAAAATTAATTAAAGAGTATAATTGATTTAATTTTAGCAGGAATATTAAGAATTTTAAAATTAAAAATATTAAAGTCTTTGTAGGCATAGAATTACAAACAAAATAAAATTATGATATATTCTAGTGCAATGCAAAAATTAAGGGCAATTACGTTAAATTAATATATATATTTATTCCATTCTGACACTATAAATATGATTATATCAAACGTTGAAAGAGGAATGGGCATTCCATTCTGACTCGAGTTACCAAACAATGGATTGAAAAAAAATTTTCAGCCCATTCTGGGAGGAAAAGCATTCTGGGTGAAAAGATATTTCCATTTTAGATCATTCCAATATACCAAACGTAGGGTAAGGGTATAGGAAGTCATATTTTACCGCCCCCCTGACGTTTAAATATATACATTTTGCCCCTTGAGGTGAGAGAAAATGTAGTAAAATAAAATAATTAAATGACATAAATACCTTTATCTTGGCAGAGAGGAAAATTTCAAGGAAAGAAAAAACTCACCCATTATAATATTTTATTTTTGGAAAAATTCTAAATAAAATAAACTACTGAATTGTAGATGAATTAAATATAAAAATTTTCTAATAAGAAATGTGACAATTATATCATAAAAGAATGTACTTCTTGATCTATTGGAATGAACTTCTATTAATTTCTTACTAAATAAAAATTACACTGTAATGAATGCAAAGATTAAATTGAGACTAGTGATTTTTTTTTTCTTTGGTTTAAGGAAAATGCTTAATTTACAACCTAAAAAATCTCAGTTTTAGCTTTGTATTCATAACACTGTGATTTTTATTTGGTAAGAAATTAGTAGAAGTCCTCTCCAATGGTACAAGAAGTATAATCTTTTATGATATCATTGTTATATTTCTTATTAGCTATTTTTCATATTTAGTTTATCTAAAATTCAGTTGTATAATCTTTTACAATATAATTATCACATTTCTTGTTAGCTATTTTCATATTTAATTTATTTAAAATCAATAGTTTATTTTATTTGAAAGTTTTTCTGAAATATTTTTAAAAAATATTGTAATGGCTACGTTTTTTTTCCTAAAATTTTCTTTCTGTCAAGTCAAGTCAAGTGTATTTGTGTTGTTTGACTATTTCTCTCAATTACATTTTATCTCACCTACCAGATTTTTTGTTTTTGGGGGGAGGGGGGGGGGGGTGGGAACAAAATGTATATAATGTATATATTTAAAGGTTTTTTTTTTTTTTTGAGTGGGAGGGGACTGTGACTTTCCTATACCTTCAGGGGGCAAACTATGACTTCCCTATAACTTCAGGATGGCAAAGTGTTATTAAACCTAAAACAGCCATAGGACTTTACAAGTGTCATTTGGCACGAATTCACGACTCAGATTAGATAGGTCAAAAATTGACTGATCAAATTGAACCAACAAGGCAAAAAATGAATCTGAATTACAATTTCATTTCGCGAGAAAAATGGTTACACCATGATGCTAGATTATTATACCAAAATACTGGACAATTGTATCAAAATTTACAACACAATAATAGAGAGTTAACTAAAATGCTAGACAGTTACATCAAAATGTTGAACAGTTACACCATGTTCAACTTTGAGAAAATAAGAAGAGAGTAAATTGTAAGGCTCAGATCATTATAAAACACTACAAATTTAAAATTGGCTCAGTTATGGCAGAACTTGGGTACATTCATTTTTTTTGCTTGGATACAGTCATCTATTCTTTTGATATTTCTGAGATGTCCAGAAATATCAAAAGAAAAGATGATTGTCGTTTTCATGAGTACATTTCAATGCTGGTAACCAACCCAGAGGGATGACGCTGTGGACTACGTATGCCTAAAATGAGCCAGATAGATTAGTTTTCGGAAATTACAAGATTTCCAAGAAAACTGTTAACAAAATTTAGAATAGAAGATGGAACTTTTGCACCTAGATAAGAGTGGATATAACATTCTAAGCTACATGGAATTAAAATGTGCTGAGACTTTGGTTCTTGTCAGTCTGTAATACATTCACCACAACCTAAATTCAGATCCTCAAAACATGCTAACTTCTGTCCAATGTATCAGATGATTATCAGGAGACATGTTTTGATCTAAACTATTCACTATTTAAATGACTGTTAAGGCATCCATCTTGAGCTCTCCTTCGGAATCCCAATTTAGTTGCTAAATTTAATCTTCTAGCATTCATATTTTCAGAAGAACAATTTGATTCACTAATTGAGGTTGGTGGAGACTAGAAGTCGAGAACTAGTCTTCTATGTATCTTGTGATCTGACACATCTGCAACAATTACAAGAACTTATTCCAAGTCCACAATGAAGCACAAATTGGCGTTGCTGCAGAACTAATGGCACTGCTGGCTACCAGAAACTCGGATACTTTATTTTATCTGCTTTGCATACATGATGAACCAAAAAATGACATGTTAAAACATGTATCAAAGAAAAGATGGTGACTATCCATCTTGTTGTGTATCTACTCTCACGGTGTTCAAATCGTATCTGCTACAACAACACTATACTCCTATCTGACTATGCTTTAATATCCATTGGCGAATAGGAGGGATTGCGCAGTGGACTGCAAATGCCTAAATATGCCAGAACACTCTCTCCATTAATCCCATTTGGAAGGAGCTGACGACAATCCCAACTGGCAGATTCACAGGGAATGGTGCTCACAAAATCAGCCACACAAGGTTTGTGGAGAGCATTAAGCAAAGTATACATGCATCCAAATCATTGTTTCTGCATTAGGTGTTCAACATCTCCAAGCGGCACTTCATCTCCTGGCAATTCATATCCCTTCTCAAACATTTGTTCGATCTGTTCAAGAGATTTTCCTTTTGTTTCTGGAACAAAAAAATAAACAAAGGCAACAGAAGTTGCTGAAATTGCGCTAAAGATTAAAAAGATTCCAGCAACGCTTATTGCACGAGAGACAGAGAGGAAGGACATGGCAACTAGACCACTACACACCCTATTACCCACTGCCCCGAGTGCTGATGCTTGAGCACGGAACCTTATAGGAAATATTTCAGATGTCACAACCCAGCAAACCGGACCTATGCCTATAGAAAAGAATGCTACATTTCCACAGACTGACAGTATTGCCAATGCAATCCCAATAGATCCGTCTCCCAGTAAAGCAAGACTAATTGCCAAAGTCAACAAACATGTGGTCATACCAATTGTGCTTGCATAGAGCAGTGGCTTTCTTCCAGCTTTGTCAATTAGAAGAGTGGCTACAAGTATAAATACCGTCTTTGTAATACCCACGGCAACTGTAGCAGCAAGAAGCTTTGAGTCACCCTCAATACCAGCAGCTTTAAATATCTCGGGACTATAGTAGACAGTTGCATCAATACCAGTAACCTGTTGGAAACACTGGATTCCAAAACCAGTGATCAACATCCTCCTAAGCGCAGGAGAAGGACTTAAAAGCTCACGCCAGACAGGCTTGTCTTCATGATTTTCTGCATCAGTATTTCCAGCAGCTAATTGAATTTCTGCTAGCCTCTCTTCCACCTCTGCATCATTTTCATTAGTTTTGTACAGAACAGACCTAGCTTCCTCAACTCGGTTCTGCACAACTAACCACCGTGGTGACTCAGGGATTATGAATAGAGCAAAGGCAATAAAGACTGAGGGCAGAATTCCCACACCAAGCATTATCCTCCAGTTTATGTGTGCAGAAAGACCAGAAAATACATAGTTAGAGAGATAACCAAGAAGAATTCCAATATTTATAAAATCTCTGGAAAGGAGGTGAGTGAGCCTCTAGCAACAGTAGGTGATATTTCTGCAATATAGACAGGTGCAATCATGACTCCAAAGCCAATTCCAATTCCAGCCAATATTCTTCCTATCATTAGTATTTCAAATGAAGGGGCTACAGACATTACTGCTGCCCCAGCTTGGAAGATGATAGCAGCTAAGCCCATCGCCCATTTTCTACCAATGGCATCGGATATTCTTCCACCAGCTAAACTTCCAAAAATCGAAATAATGCTCAAGATACCGACAAGAATTTCTTCTTGCACCTCACTTATCTTTAAATCTTGATGAATGAACAGGATTGCCCCACTCATGACACCAACATCTGCATGTTGTGAAAAAACATACTTTAATTCTCTCTACTAAACAATTAACACTAAATTCTTTACTTTTGTGTTTTCCTGTTTGTTTTGGTATGTGTTCTTTTTCTCAGGGGGGCAGGAAGGGGACAGGGTCCCTCAACCAACAAAAGTGGCATGGAAACCTCCAAAAATGCATACAAATTATGTCAAATAGAATTGCTTCAAATTGTGTGCATATGAAAACATACCTCGGTCACTTGTAACATTTCGGTAACACGACCAAGCAAGATAAAGAAGCAAAGCACGCAGAAAATGAATCAAAAATTAAAATTTTCAGGACTTCTCTTATTGGACATTGAAATTATATCAGGAAAATTAGGCATGGACTGTTTGGAAGAAAGTGATTGAACTCCTAACTTCAACAGAAATCCAGCTATCATCCAAAGCAGTCTTTTGTGGCACAAAATTTTGAATCGATGATACAGTACATCAATTTCGACATCACGTACAATAAACATGTGATGTTTGGGAAATTGAAAAGCATCCTAAAGAGTGGCAGATACAAATTTATTCATTTAGAAAGAAGTGCGGGTACAGTTTCTGTAAAATTTCTCATTCAAAAATAAGCCCACCGACAGCAAACTGTGGAGATCCAAGACAAGACCAAGAGATCAAGAACCTGTAATCTCCAGAACATCACTAATCAAAACTTCATACCAAGTAAAAATTTTGATATGCTAAGGATTCATACAAAAAAAAAAAACCATTTTTTAATACTAGATTTCCAAAGGGTCCTAAAACACAAGTTTAGATCCTATACAAGGAATTTCAAAACATTTTTTTCCTGGGATGTCAGAAATAAGAAAATAAAAAATAAAAAATCATGACTTTTGCATCAAAGAAAAGGGAAATCTAAACATTAACAAAGAAAAGACAGAATACTTGCCATAGCCAAGAAGGACATTGTTGAGAGATGCAAAAACAGCACAAGCAAAAACAAACTTCCTAGTACGTTTCTTCCTCTCTTCCAATTGATGATGGTGATGTGAATCATCATTCTCATTATCACCACCAACATTACCATCACAATCACTCAATTCAGAATCCATTCTTCTATACTTATTCTTGGCCCCCAAATGCACGCCAGCCATTTCCACATCCCCTTCATGGATTCCCATTTTTCAGGACGTCCAATGGAAAAACAACAGGAACAAAAAATCTGAAACCAACCCAAGATTTCTTGCGGGTTTTTACCCCCAATGCAAAAGCAGAAGAACCCACGTGATGATCCTGGCAGATTGGATTTCAGATCTGAGAGGGAGAGCTTATTACAAAAGAGAAAAACTTTGGCTAGTGGACCATTCCTTTGTTCCTTTTTGTCAGGTAAGCAAGGAAGAAAGGAAGAAACTTTGGAGAGTTGAAATGGTAAAAATTACTCCATCCAGATCCAACCCCAAGGTCTTGACCTTTTACATTTTTTGAGAAGGAATCAAAGGTAGCTTTTGACGTTACAGGTTGGCCAATGTTGGCAAACTCGAACATGTCATCAAAGGGTTTGTTATGGGCATGCTAAAA
Organism: Mitragyna speciosa; assembly: GCA_024721245.1. Lineage (NCBI taxonomy): Eukaryota > Viridiplantae > Streptophyta > Magnoliopsida > Gentianales > Rubiaceae > Mitragyna > Mitragyna speciosa. The sequence goes on from CM045567.1 coordinate 17,044,879, forward strand.
TTAAGCAAACCTATGTAAATATAATGTTGTTAAGTACTTAAATAATGTGCCCAAACATGTGTTGATTTTTTTTTTTTTTTTTTTGCATAAGGTTTGATGAAAAACCAATAATTCATATATGAAGAAAAGATTTAATGATAAATAATAATATAAATTAAATTTTAAAAATAAGAGATTTGTAGTTCAAATCTTCTTATTATAGCATAATAAATATTAGTGCCATGTGGTCTTGTTTTTCAAAAAATGGTGAATATATTTTAAGAGATTTTAAGTATCAAGTATTTGGGTAAGAGTGAGATTTGATGGTAGTCTATCTAGATGGAGAGTGATATAAGACAAGAAAAAAGTTCATTTGTATTGGCCAATAGCGGAAAAAAAAAATTACCTTAGAAGTCTCCCATTAGTTTTAGTTCTATCAAAATTAAGATCCCTCCAATTTGCTAAGATACTTATCTACTTTTTCATTTTACATAAAATAAAAAATAAAGAAAATAAATAAATAAATAAACAGAAAGGTTGGACCAATTCATGCAGTCCAAATGCTGAAATATTGTTTGACCAACTGTTTGCAATTTTTCCACAACCGCGTTGTATTGGACTTGGAATTTTGCTTTGCAATTGACCATTCCGATCAATTGATTGGCTCAATTTTGGAGATAAGCTAAGGCATTAAATTGTCCATCCTTTTTTTTTTTTGATAAGCAAAACTGAAAGCTTTTCATTGAATTAAAAGAGCAGAAATATCTGCTAATAACAAAAGGTTCAAGGAAAATTGGGGGAGAAACTTTCCACAGCATTTCCTGATTGCAATTTTTGGCAAACTGCGCCACTTGGTGAGCAACTTTGTTTTCTTGTCTGCTAATCCAACGAAGGTCAGCATTTTGCCAAAGGTGCAAAATTGATGTGTTTTACTAAATATTGTTATATTATGTATAGAATAAGGGGAATATATGGTTGTGTAGATATTTGTTCAGGTGTCACCTTTTTCTTCTAATTTTTTTGATTTTGAAAAATAAATTACATTGCTTAATAATAGGGATTTGAAAGGCAAGTAGGCTGCTTTTGTAAGGAACTATCCTTGTAGATAATTACTTAACATCGACAGATATATTTTTGAAAATAATTGCTTACCTTTTTCAATTTATGAACATGTTTTGTTACCCAAGAAACAAAGAAAAATATCTTCACTATCATCTTTAGCGTAGTTTACTAAGAAAAATATCTTCACTATCATCTTTAGTGTAGTTTACTCTATAGCGTCAAATTTTGCAAATTTAAGGTTTTTTATGTTGGTTAGTAAATTTTGATTCGATTTTTCAATGAGTACACAAAATTTATCATTCTACAGCACATATTCATATTTATTATCTCCTTATATTTAGTAACCATTCTGATTTCATTTTCACACAAACTCATCGTAGAGGTGTTTGGTTTAGGGAATCAGGCAGGAAAATGTGAGTCAGTAATAATAACTTTCATTGTTGATGTTCAAAAAATAATTATTATCATCTTTTAATTGGGGTCTTTATGATTTTCTCAAAATATTATTATATTAAATTCATTTACTTTTGGAGAGAATTATAGTTATCAAAATCTATTATTATAGTAAGATTAATAATATTAGTAATAGTAATTGAGGAATCTGATGCAAACAGTTCCTTAATTTATTTAGCTTTCATTTTTTCATAAGACATTACAGAGATTTTTTTCCTACACCGACCACGTATTCAAGATATTTTTATGAAGAATTTTACAATAACTTCACCATCTATTATGAGCAGTTGAGCACCGACAAGTATTTCACGTTTCGCAAGTGTACGGAATATTGTTTGATTTGTTCATATGTCCACGCACTAACGTTATATGTTGGCTTGTTAATTGCCAAAATATATCTTCCGACAATCAAGGAGAATGAGTGAATAATGATGTCAGTCCCAATAATAATTATTGATGTATAAAGCAGTATCCACTTTTCATGGGTGATTTTCTGCAAATAGGCAAATAAGTGAAGTTATAAAATCATACTTAATAAGATGGAAATCATCCCGATGGGCTGTAAACTAGATCCATGTAAACATTTTTCAAAGTAAAGTAACTAAAAGTTATAGGACAAATATACATCTTAATTGAAATACATCTCTGTTATGGTATTACATGGGCTAAAAATCTTCCCAAAGTTTTAATTTGCAAGCAGTAATGGTGTCCACATAAAAAAACTCTTAATGACTTGACGTAGGGAAAATTTTTTGAATAGACTCAATCTAAGGTCCTATCTGCAAATCTTGTAGTCGAAAATAAAACTATATAAGTATTCTTATATCATCATACATCATTATAGTTATATAATATGATACCCTTTTAAATTATAAGGCCTACATGTGCCCTGAACCGGTCTATGAAAAAAATTTCCCCTTAAACATTATTAGTTCTAACTTTTCCAATGATATTATACTGTAACGGAACTATGGGATCTCCTCAAGCTTTAATGTTAGTACGTGTTCATATATGTTCATTTCCGATGTTTAACTCACGCCTTTTCGGTGAAACACAAAATGCAAAAGAAGGCGTTATTTTTTGTTATACGGAACAGGCAAAACCTTTAAGAGGGATATGAGAAGCATGATTTAAAACTTGCATTCACGCCATTGAAGCGCAACACTAGCCGCAAGCGCGAGCGGTAGAAGATCACGCCTTTGGTGTGACAAACATACTCTAATGTGATTGTTGAAGGTAAGCTCGAAGTTTAAAAATTGTTGCCCAGAATTATCAAGAAACTAACCTTCTATAATTTCCACATTTTCGAGTTTCTTGCTTTAGCAACAAAAAATTGCTCAATACAATCATTATATTAAAAATAATAATAGGTAGATAATTGTATCCATTAATTCAAATCACGAAATTACTATAGACATACTTTAAATTTCTTCTTGACTCATAAATAGTTGGCTTGGGATATATTTTCTCTGATAAAACTTATTTCTTAAAAAATATTGAAATTATGACTTTTTTGTGATTGGTCAATCTCTCATTTTTTTAAATTTAACTCAATAATCTTTAGAATCTTTTTACTCCATGAAACTACAAAGTAGATATAAAATCATTTTCGATGTCTTAAAATAGAGCCTAGTAAAAATAAATATATTTAAATTAATGGTTAGAATTACATAAATCTTTATTGGAAAAAAGTTCAAATGTAAAGAAAGGAAAATGTTAATTTTTTAATTGGAAAATTCTGAAGAGTAGATTATCCACACAAAAGAATGAAAAGGATTGACAAAATTCTCTCCAAAAGTTATATACATGTTCATTGAGAACAGATGAAAGAGATTAAACATGACAATGTCACACGAGCAAAATGTCAAAGCTACTGATGCATTGGCCTCATTTGTGCAAAGGGTGGTTCACTTTCTGATCGTTACAATGAAAGGATGATGTTTTCTGAATTGGACACTAAACTATTTTCTTGCAGTCAACCTAATTATACAAAACCTTGCTTATCATCACAGAATTCTGACTTGTGCCCTCCCTTCTTGTTCAAGCTAAATCAACAAGCTTTTCACTGATCTCCCATAATTTACGTGCCTTTTCTTCATAACTGGCTTCTTTTTGAGAGCTGGTTTTCAAATGAAGAAGAGATCTTGTTCCAGCTCCAGTATACGCCCGATTTTGATAGGCTTGGATCACTTATTACCTGTAGTTTCAGAACGAAACTTTAATTATGTGAGTAAGAAATTATGTGTATGTTGCTTTTGTGTTTTTCACTGACCTGTGCAAGTCTTTTTCCAGCTTCTTCTTCAGAAACATAACCTTTAGTAATGTATTTCTGGTGGGAAGAGAAGCCTGAACGAAGGGATGTGTTCCCTGAAAAGTCCAGTTTCAGCAATGCATCCAGGGTAGAGAGAGGCAAAGGTGATGCCTGTCTCCTCATGAAATCTTTTGTGGAACTCTTGCATGGTGAGCATGTTACAAACTTTGCTATCTTTGTAGGCTTTGGCCCCATCAAAATCTCCACCGTCTATCATTGAGGAGTCCTGTCCATTCAAGCCACTTGTGAGTCCCCTTAGATCCCCAAGGTTAGCTTTTGGTGGCACATTGCCAGCCAACGTGTTCGTGTTCCCTGATAGGACAAAAGCAGATAGGATCTATGAGTACAACAGCTCGATTTCTTCCTAGACCAGTTAAAGGGGATAATTTTTTGTTGTACGAGTCTTAACAGGAAAAAGAGAACTGTCCTTGAGGACTTCACTACTGTAAACAAAGAAAATTATTCTCTGGCCAAGATGTTTAGTATAATAGCTCCGCAAGTTCCCATCTCATAAACAGATGCTAATTCATTTTGATAAATGAAATAGATATTGTAGGTGATTTCTTCTTGTTACTAAGTTTTGAGCTCTAAAAATGTCTTCCTAGATTAGCTTCAGGTAAAAAATCAATTATGTTTCGGCAGTATGCATCGTATATCCAATAAAGATTACCAGTTATGGAGCCGACAATAATCAGGCGCTTTAGAGGATAGTCTGATTGCTTGAGGTCATCTAATAGCAATCTTGAAAGGAGGAAATGTCCAAGATGGTTGGTGCCAACACTTAGCTCAAATCCTTCAGCTGTAAATGTTGGCTCTTTTGCCGTGGGCAAGTACACTGCAGCATTGCAAACTAGCACATCAAGTGGCCTCCCAGATCTTCTAAATGTATCTGCAAATTGACGGACACATTCAAGTGAAGCAAGGTCTAAATGCATGACAGTATAGTTTTCCTTAGCAATGCCAGCTGACTTAGCAGCTTTCTCGGCCTTGAAAAGTTCCTGCAAGCCATGATTACATGCCATTTTCCTATTTCAACTATTGCCTTAGCTGTGGCTAGACCTAAGCCTGAGGAGGCTCCTGTAATTATTACATTTCCTTTTCTCAAAGTTTTCTTCTTCTGAAGCAGCCTGCTTGATTTCGGGGGCTGAAACTGTTTGGGCTCTAATAGGTTCGAGTGCTAATCTCCTCCCAAAATCCTGCAATGTGGAACCAAGTGTATGAGCAAGTAATGAAGTCTCAATGTGCACATGTTTATTAGGTTTTAGCTTAGGGTACATCTTGAATTTTTATGGACTTGAAACACTTGTGATGCGCCGCCATCTTCCATTATTTGCTTAGTTAGCATTCTAGGATTACTAAAGGAAAAATTTTCTCCTATTCTCTATTTGCAAACTGGTCCAGCATGGAAATCTGCTTTACATGCATCTGGTTATGGAATACTTCCCAAAGGCCTATGACAAGAATGCAATAAGAGAGTGAATTGACTTGAGTATCACCACGGATAAACACAGAGACCGTATACTACTATTTTGAGCAAACAAAAATTTTGACTTGAAATGGCATGAATGGAGAAACTTTTTGAAACATGTTCAAGATTAGCAAGAAATGACCTGACATATATGAGCAATGATGCATCAGGTGATTGTCTGAATGAGTCTGCATAGACATTTGTCATGTCAAGATGACTCATGCATTAACATTTCTTCATTTTTTGCCATGAGAGAAAAAATGATGCTGCATATGACCTGGAAATTATAAGCTGGATCATGGGCCATAAGGCAAGGTTTAGAAATGGCATTAGAATTTGAGACAAACAAGAGTATTGAATAACTCTTTCAATTAAGCTGGGCTGACTACTGATCTACAAGAGCAAGACTGAATTCTGTTCGGCAGGCAACTTGATCCAAGAACACAAAGGTCTTCTAGCTAGGGACTGGATGATTACAGTTCAATGGATGCATGGGGGAAGCAGATTAGCTGACGTTTCCATACAAAACCATGACACTAATTCCAAAGACTATTTGGTACTCCTTGATGACAATCCTGGTGAGCTTAAAGATTGTACCAGATTAAAATATTAGAAGCCTGCCTTCCCTCCATAAAAGGACATTTGGGCTCCTTTGCAGCAACTAGCAAAGAAGTGCAGAACTTTCACTCTTCTTTCTCTCGCTGCCATTTTTGTGCCAATATCAGATAACTCAATCCAATAGCATGATAAGCATTGCCCTAAAGAAATCGAAATTCAGCGTTTGCCTTTCACTAAATAAAATTGACAGAATTGGAAGACCATTAATCAACTTGCACTCAACATAATAGCTAATTTTCAAGCACTTAATATGATAAATAATCTTCAAGCATATGTAATTGCTAAATTTCTTCAGCCATCTCTTACAATAGAACAAAGACACCTTAATTCTAGCAAGAAAATATTAGCAGGCTCTGGAAGCCTGGTCTCATTCAACAAACAAGAACCCTCCTTTCAGAATGCATTCCATTATATGCCAAAACTGAAAAATCTAAGTCATTATACGTTATCTTGCTCAATTTGGAAGAAAGGGTAAAATCAGCTTTGAGATTATTTGACACTGAAACTCCAAAGAGTATTGTCTCCTTCAAAGCTGCATTTGAATTCCCCTTTGAACACAAGAATTGATTTCAAAATCTCAAATTACCATAAACTAAACTAGTAAAGTACAGCTAGAATCAAGCAGAGAACAGGATAATTAGTTAATTGCTGATAGAGCAACAGATCACACATCTCTTTATGGTTGGAAAGAGTAGATGGAAGTAAAGCAGCTGCTTGCAAAGCCATGTAATTTATTAAGCAGGCAACTAAGGAATAGGGAATTTGGGTATGCTTTTTCAGTTTTCAAGGACTGATTTTATAACAAGTTCAGTTACTTGTTCTTCAGTGTGTTAAAGAGAGAGTATCTAAAACTGGTCTGCATAAATATGGAAATTATCTATGGAAATACTTCAAGTAGACTAGTTTTTTAGATCTGCAATCAAGAATTTTCTTGCATCATCGTACATACTCTTTACCACTTTTGTTACATCATCATACATCATAATGATCATAAACTTATATATTTCGCTTGATTCACATTAGAATCATTAATTAAGCCAGCCTAAGTATTTTCCAATAACTAGTGTATAGCAAACATTACTGTCAAGGTGGGAAATAATGAAATTGGACGAGGGGGACCATGTAGAATTGGAAAATTGCCAACTAAGCTTCATCCCTCCAATGAAATTTTGAGATTGGATTTCTATTGATGGGTAGGATGCCATTGGTGCTCATCTCATCCATGCACCCAAAAAATCTAAAAGAGCAGAGGGATCTGCAAAGCATACTGCTGATGCTTATGGGCCTGGACCCAAATTTTTATGTAGAACTTTATTTGTGTTCTGTGCAATGTCTAATATAATACCTGAGGCAATATACCCAACAAGTTCCTTTGTATGGTCCGACACTTCCTAGCCCACTTAGGCCCAACTGTTGGATAGAGTTTCACGAGTTAAAAAATATTGAAATAAGGCTGTTGAAACATGAACTGTGTCTTGTGAGTTTGGATAAAGAGAGAAAGATAGATAAAATTGAAAAATAAAAATAAAAAAATTTTCTATTTAACAGGACTCAAAATGATTGTAGTTATCCCTCCTTAATTAAAGGAACTTCATCTGATTTTGAAATAATCAACAAAAACTTTTTTATAAAAAATGTGTAAATATTTTAATTTTTTAATCTTTAAGGATATGACTTATCATTTGATTAAAGGGCTACCACAACATAATGCCAAATTGAAGATCAAGAACCAAGACTAACCATTGGTGAACAAAGTTGGAAAAAAAAATGAAAATTATCAATGAAAAACTAGTCAATCAGTACTTCTTTTTTTAACAATCTTTATTTGTAGCAAAGTGAGGTCAAAATGTTCTTGTAGCATGAAAGGATTTCCACTAAGTAGATGGAGACATTAGTGAAGAAATTTTATTGTCACCTAACTACTTTGACAATGGCTATGATAATATGTCTATAGCTATTGAGCTTGTGGTTATTATCCTATCATCAATAGACTAGGTTTTTCTGCCACCCTTTGCAAGCCAAATTTGATTAATATGGTTTCAGAACTCTTGGTCTTGGTCATTGTAAACTCTTAATCTTCCAGCTTCCACGTCAACGCCTAGGAAGATAAAGCCTGAGTAACAAGAAAGGTTACATGCGAGGGGGATTTAATCCCCAAAAACTACTCCGAATGGTTAAAGTCAGTAATGAGAATCTCAATAAAGAGAAGGGAGATGAATAGAGTGTTTAAACAATAGTATGTGCAAAGAGAAGATCCGTATGATAATAGAGAGAGAATAGGTATTTAAAGGGACAGACCATTATTCTCAAATAGTGATTAATTGTCAATGCATTAATTGAGATATAACAACGGCCAAAAGTAGATTTGGCTTCTCAAGACTCCCAGCGGAAGTGCCAAGTAGGACAAATTACCGGAGAGCTTTATCCAAGCTAGAAGTCAATCGGTCAAACAGAAATCCACTCGGTGCTCGGTCAATTACGATCCTAGAGTCATCATAAAAAAAATGTAAACTTATAGAGTCATCATAAAAAACTTATAGATTCAAGGCATTATTGAAGTCTTTGTCATCAGAATTAAACTAGTAAATATTTTTTCTTCAGCTTGAATATTGAACACTTAATTTTCCAGTTTCGTATGTTTCTGGATGACTGTTCAGTACATCAAGAGGGTAAAATATAATTTTATGTAAAATTAATAATAAATGAAGCTAAGTTTGAATTGGTTTGCACCCTTTTGACCTAATTAGACATAGGATACTTTACATGCGTATGAAGCAATGTGTTAAAAGAACCCATGTAAAACATATGTAGGAAAAAAATAAAGTCCACAGAACAAGACAGTTTACTCAGAGTCATTAGTTGAGATCTTGATTACTACAATAGATTAATCATGGCCAAAATTCACATCGTATTGTGCTTTATGAATTTGTCGATGAATTTTGAAATGGATATCCTAAATATGCAACACAAATTCTAAAGACTTGTTGAAAGACATGGAAAATTATTAAAGAAAAGTGAGAAACATTAAAAATATCTTATTCTTTAATTTAAGTAGAAAACGGCAAAAAAATGTCCGGTTATTTTCTTTTCTATTAAAATGTGTGAAAAAAATGGTTGATGATTATATTTATATTCTTTTCATTTAAAAAAAATAAAAGTTGCTTATCAAATTTGAAAGTATAATTTAGCCAAACAACCTTTTGCTTTTATATAATATTACGCAGAGCAAAAGCAGCAGCCATACCATGACATCAAAATGTTGGGCGTGGTTTAGGTTTTAGGTAAAACAGGCGGGGACCAAGCTAAGTAGATAAATTATGGCTGTCTTAGCACAAGATTAGATATTTTAATTTTTAATTAGTTATATTAATTTTCAATAATATCATTTTCTCATCACCTAGTGCACTTGTATCTTGTAGTCACAATTATGAAAGCAAGGATGATATCATGGGACGGCAAAGTGGGTCCACTTAATTCAAATCATATTTTGTCAATAACCCCATCTTAGAGGATTTAAGATATTAATTAAGAATTGATTAAGAAAAGCATGCTTATTAAGTACTATATGTCATTTGTGCATGGCCACCCTCTTGTTATTCCAAGTTTAAATAAATTTGTAGATCTGATAAGTTATGCTCAAGCGATATAGATTCCAAAAAGAAGTAGCATATTCTTTAACAAGATAAAAAGAGCATTTGTCATTATATTCTTATGCTTTTTGCCATTTCAACCTCCCATTTCTTTGTGGTCAATCTAGGGAAATGCATATATTGTATATTGTATGTTACATACCATATTAGTTTTGCACTAAAGAAAATAGGGTTTTTTAATCTGAGATTGATAATTTACCTAGGTAAATCTTTATAGTCACACGTCAATTATGTTATTGCAATCTCCTTGTATTTATTACTTCGGTAAATAGGATTTTTTTTTTTAACGAAATAGATAATATACGCAGGTAAATCTACTTAGATAAATAGGATTTTATCCGAAATAGATAATATATGCTGGTAAATCTTTATAGTCACACGACATTTGTGTTATCAGGGATCTCTTTATAGTTTGCCATTGAGGTGCCAAAGGAATTGGAACTTGCTGATTTATCAGATATGGTGCCATTTCAAACTCTCATATGTCTATGGTCAATTTAGGAAAATGCACAAATTGCACATTGTATGTTACATGCCATAATAGTTTAGCACTTGAGAAACTAGGGGTTCTATTCGAGACAGATAATTAACGTAGGTAAATCTTTGTAGCCACATGAGAATAATGTTATCTCTATCTCCGTGTATTTAATTCTGAGCATGTTTCTACAGATAAGTTAATTGATCAAGACAGCCAAGAAACAAACAATTGTTTCAGGCCTAATCCCTTGTTATTGAAGATCAAGATATGATTAAGAAAAATATGGATTTTATGTGCTTAAGCATCATGTATTGACAATACCATCTTGCAGCATACTTTAAGAGAAATGTCCTCAAGTAAATTGGCAAGTATTTGTATTCGTGATTAAACTAAACTCATGAAGGAGAAGTTACAAATAAGCTAAAGTTTTTGTATTTATAGTCGAACAACTTAAGCAGTGTGTTTATTTTGTGCATTCACAAGGCAAAAATTGCAACAATTTACGAAGCTTGGAAATTTAAACGTCCTGTGGAGTCTATACCGCCATTTCATGTATTAGTTCCCAAAAAAATAAAAATAAAAATAAAAAATAAAAAATTCTTTTACTTTATGTGTTGAATGTAAACCTCTAATGATCATAGAGACATAGAAAAACAAATTAAAATAAAAAAGACAAGAATATTGGAAATAAAGTGTAAACTGCTGAAATAATAGCACTGTAAAAGGAAATGCAGAATTACAAGATATGATCATAACACACACCTAAATTCAATGTACAAGAAGTTTTATTGTTACCATCCTCACTGATCAAAAGCACGCGAGGGATGGATGCAAAAAGGCACAAAAACAGCCCTTCTTTTGCTGGTTTTCTGTACTGTCAAGTGCAGAAGAACCACATCTAGATAATCACCACTACATAGAACATTGAACATCTGTTGCTACATAAAATGCTCACATGACATATTCTACTGCTATTGACTTATAGATAGAAACAGCATAGTTACGAGCATAAATCAAAGCACAGAAATTGCTAGTGCAGAAGAATGGCCTATAATATGCAGCCGTTCTTCGCTGATGGCATGATCAAGAGAGGACTTGAGAATGAAAGGAAGTGTTGGAATGGAACTGTGTAAAAGAGTGAAAGTAAAGCTAGAAAGCCAGAATGGCGCATGATATAAAGGGAAAGACACCTCCACCCAAAAACAAAAAAACAAAAAAAAAAAAAAAGGAGAAGAAGAAGAAGAAAGAAAGAAAAGTAAATGAAGCACAACAGGTTGTTTTGAGAAAAATTTCCAACCTGAGGATGATGTGGTGGGAAAACGAGGTGAGGGAAGATTTTTAGCTCAAGAGCATGATTAGAAGAAAAGTGAAGGAACTAAGGAGTGACAGGGTGAATGCAAAATCTGTAACAAGAAAAGTAGCAAAAAGATAAAAATGAGGAGATTGCCTAAAACTGTACTACCAGCAAAAAGAATTTAGAGAGGAGGGAAGGGAAAGCAAACTTTGTGCCTGTGTTCATGTGTTCAAGTGCGAGTGGGATGACTAATCTGAGCCTAATGCAGTTGATTTTAAGCGAAAGTGTCAGTCTTGATCCTTCCAAAAGAATGGTCTCACGGGGTATGAAGCAGAAGAAGATGAAGCAGTATTATGCAGCTGGCTCTGAGAATCAGAATCATGTGAATTTTGTTGATGAACATAAGCGAAAGGAAGATCAGGAGGTAACATGAGATTATTGGAGGAATCCAAATCATCCCACACTGGACTACCTGGACCCCAACCTGCTGGAATTGCATTCAACCAAGCCTCACCCATTTCACCCCAAACTAACTCAGATGACTGAGATGCACCTTCAGCTACCCCAAAACTACTCTCCGTAGGGGCTGGAACTTCATCTGTCACTTCGCTCGATCCCAACCCAGAGTCCTCATCAGGATTATCCCCTTGATCAGTTGGTGGCTGAAATGCTGGTGGCAACTCTGAGATGGAAGCCTGCAAATCAAGGCCTTCTGGAGCTTGATCAGGCTGCCCTGCCTCTGACTGATGCCTTCTTGATTTCAAATTTTCGTGGGGAGTTGGAGGGGAAGATGCAGACGAATCATGTCCTGCAGCTGATGCTTCTGTTTTATTTTTGCCAAGGAAGAGTTCAGGAAAATTGAGCCTTGCATTCTCTCCTCTCAACTTAAAGGCCTCGCGATCGTAAGCCATGGCTGCATCCTCAGCTGTGTCAAAAGTGCCTAGCCAGAGACGAGTCCTGTTTCGAGGGAGACGGATTTCGGCTACCCATTTTCCCCAGTGCCTCTGCCTAACACCTCTATAGAGCTTAGTAGTGGTGATTGGCTGAATTGGAGGCCTAAACAATGTCCTAGTAGCCTGCCCTTGCCCCAACCTATTCATCATCATCATCCTTCCTCTAGGACTTAAATTCAATGCATCACTCCAGTACTGCAAAAGCTGCTGCTGTTGATGCTGTGAAGCTGCTGCATCCCCAGCAAAATAAGGCGGAAATGCAAACCCCTGATGCTGCTGCTGTTGGTAGTATTGAGAAGCAAAAGAGATCATTTGCTGCTCATTTTGCTGTGATAACAGAGGAGGAATTGTATTTGACCTAAAATTATACAAACTTTGCATGGACTGCTGATTCCTGTTTGCAAGCGTCTGTGATCTGTAAATGCTGTAAACTTTCCATAGATTGTTGAGTTCCATCAAAGGCAAAGGGAAAAACATGCCTTGAAGATGAAGAAGAAGATGGTGAGGAAGTTGGATAGGGAAAAGCTAATGGATTTCCACTACCATGAAGAGAAAGAGAAGGATGTGGAGTTTCTTGAGCTAAAGAAGAAGAGGATTGAAAAGAGTCTTGGCGTTCAGGACTTTTGACTTTCTTGAAAGGCCTATTTTCCATGGAAGCTGCATCAAAAACTGGCTTCCATTGTTGCCTTTCTAAGCCAAAATCAAATCCCCTGCCTTGACCATTAACTCTCTCCCATTCTACTTGAGCCGAGTTTTGCGATTTTTCCATTACTTTCTTTGATTTTCCACTGTTCCTATGTGACGCCATTGACGCAATAAAGTCATCCAACAGCACAAGAGATTAGAATATAACTAGCCGCTCGCCCTCTTAATATTCAATATTCCCCTGCTTGTTTTCAACAAAAACCGGGGATTCAGAGAATTTGTGATGGTTCGCCAAATTAAAAACTCAAAACTCAATTTTTTCAAGAACCCAAGTGAGATATGTGATCAATTTAAAACCCAGATCATAATGTTTGAAAAAATTAATTGAAAAAATGAAAAATCAAGAACCAGTTGTATTCAAGAAAAAACAGGGGAAAAGAGCCTAAACAGCTGAGTTCTTGAGCAATACACCACAAATCTCCCAAACAAAGATACAAAAATAATTGTGTGAGAGAGCGAGCGGCATGAAGGGGAGGTAAAGAATAATCTAAATGCGTTTTTGGAGTTATGTGAATAGCAAAAGTTTCTGAAAATGAGGAGAGAATCAGGGGGCTGCTGGTAAAGCAGGGGATATTTTCTCTGTTGTGATTTTTGTGTAGAAGTAAGATGGGCTTTGGGGAGGTGGGTTTATAAGGGGCCAGAAAAAGATTTGGTATTCGTGTAGAAGAATCTTGGTTGATCACTGCTTCTGATTTGGTCCCACACGGCTTTTTCTTTATGCTTACCTTGCTTCCACTCTAACCTTCCTCTGTTTTCACCTCCACCGTGACAGTACCCCATCTCCCTCCTCCACTCTCTGGCCTCGAGTCTTTCTCAATTAGTTTCTGTTTTGTCCTCTCATTGATTAGAATTATGTAAAAGGCAAGTTTTAAACAATCTCGCGTAGTGTGTGTGTGTGTGTGTGTGTGTGTGAAGAATACAAGTCAATTACTATTTGTCACTGAAACTTTTTCAACACAAACATTAATCAAGCCAAACTAAACCAACCAAGACAAACACTATCCACCTTTGTTCTTGACTATACTTGTTTTGTATGTTTTAAAAAACTTTGTTTTGAACTTTGGGTGTGGATTAGCTTTAATATGCACCACTAATCAAAACAGACCATAAATGGTACCGCAAGGGAGTGCGAGGGTTGCCTGTGCTGCTGATACAAAAACAACTTCCTCGTATGGAGTCAAAGCCAGGCTTAAAATTACAATACATAAACCAGTATTACAGAAGCACGAAAATATTGTGGTAACGAAAAATTATAAAAAAAAAAAAAATTCTTGTTAAAATTTACTCTTTTTTTTTTTTTTTACAAAAATTTACCATTTGTTCTAGAGTTACGGTAACAAATAATCGCTCTATATCATTGTTTCATTGAGGCTGTCTCATTGTTCATAAAGACTGTCCCATTCCCCAATGATGGTCCAAATTTTATTCCGTTCATACTATGACTCATCTTTGCCTCCCCATTTATGCTATTCTCCAATTGCATTTAAACATATGTGTGTGACCAAATTGGAGTACTCTCTTGTTTGAGACTAGTTTCTTGAGGTCCCAAAATTTGATTGATTGACAGCAGTCCATGTCATGAAAATTGCCATTAATTTGCAGTCTCGAAGGATATTGGAGAGCAAATGCCAAGAAAATGCATCCTTTCGTCCTAATTGGTGGTTTTTGGTGGATGGTGTTCAATGTTGATAGCAGCATGTTAATTGGTTCATTGATATTTCTGACAAACTAATTGGATTTCGTATCCAACATGTAAAACATTGAATGGTCAAAGCCGTATCAACCATTGTGACAAAAGTCGCAATAGCAATAGTACAAAAAATTCGGATTCTTTTTTGTACACCATCTCTTCCCTTTCTACTACTACTATTACTAGTCAATTGTTGATTAATTTGAAAGAAAAAAAAAATAGTACAAAAAATTCGAACTCAACACCTTTCAATAATAACCCTAAAACCTCGAAACATATAGTATCTCTTTTGCCTGTAGCATTCATTTTTGTCTTTGGGCTTTAATTTCCTCAAACTAGACATACGGTTTGTTCTCAACTAATTTTGATTTTTATAAAAGTTGATTTTAGAAAAATTAAGAACAAGAATTCAAAATCAAGTCTCAAGTTGTTTCTGATTTTAGTTTATAAAAAATTCAAAAGTAAGAAGAAAAAGCAATTAAAAATCAAAAAATAGATTTTCAAAAATTAAAATTTAAAAGCACGTTAAAAAAAGCAATTACTCACGGTTTAATGTAATTTTTAAATCAATCAACTACTTTCCTCGCTGTCTTGACTTTTTCCATGTGATTTATGAAGGGCAAGTTTAGTCTTTAGATACACTTAAGTTTTAAGATTGTGCATGTTAAGCATGTAACGAAATCAGTCATTGATTGTGCTACAATAACAGAACTCTTTAGAACACATTATGCACGTTAAGCATGTTACCGAGTCAACCATTGGTTGTACAAAACGATTTAAATGACAATAACAATTCACAATAACAAATTTGGTCACGGTATCGCGAAAATGAAGTGTTACAGAGGTACAATGATAATTATAACGATTGGTGTAAACGTGAATTTTTATACAAAGATTTAGATTCTTCTGGATGTAAACATTTATTTTGACGTTATAAATTCAAATTAAATACAATAATATTATAAGACACCTATTAGTTAATAAAATAGTTAAATTTTTTGGGTATAATGAAATATTAAAATTCATATTATCCAGAAAAAAAAAAGCAAAAAAAATTGCTCCCCTGCATGGTAAAAAATTAAGTTTCTGCGAAGGAATAAGCCAAAAAAAATTTAAAAAATTAGTGAAAAGTAGCCATCAAAGGTAATTGAAAACTTTAAAATAAATTCACACCGACGTAATGTAAAAATAACGGAAATGCCGTTCCGTAAGAGGAAGGGCTGTTTCGGAGTTATTCAGTTAACGGAATTAAACTATGCAGCAGCCTCTGCAAATGGATATCCAAAATACGGCACTCTGCCTGAGTAATCTTTGTCTGACATCAGAGATAAAATAAGGGATAATTTCAGAAACCTCCCTGAGGTTTCTGACAATTACACTTAGCCCCCTGAAGTTTAAGAAATTACACTTACCTCCCTTCCTTAGTCAAAAAGACCATAATGTCCTCATTAAAAAAACATATTACCAACTTTCTCTTCACTCCACCCCTTCTCCCTCTTTTCTCTTTTATAAAAAAACCCATTTTCTCTTCACTACATCCCTTCTTCCTATTCATAAAAAACCTTTAATAAACTACAAATTTATGTTGAAAATATGAATATTTGGGATTTTCTAAAATTAGAATTTGGGTGATATAATCTTTATTGTTAATTTGTTTTTTGTTTTGGTTATTAAACTTGTTGCAAATGCCACAAAAGAAAGATGATGTGGGTTTTGCTATAAATTATTTATATACTTGTTGAAGGTGTTGCAGGATTTTTTGGTATGGGTTTGGCTATCTCAGGAATTTTTCTTAAAATTATTTATGCACTTGTTTTGTGAAATCCTAATTTGGAAATTATAAATTAATATATAAGTAAGGAAATTTGTATATTGCAAGATTTATTTTTGTAATTGTCAATTTATAGAAACAAGAGATCATGAGGAGGTAAAGTATGCTTTGGTAGTGTTTTTTTTTTTTTTTAAGAAGACAAGGGCAATTTAGGATATTCACTATATATTTTGAAGTTTTGTTATTGAAACAGTAAAAGTAAGGGAGGTAAGTGTAATTTCTGAAACTTTAGGGGGCTAAGTGTAATTGTTAGAAACCTCAAGGGAGGTTTCTGAAATTATCCCATAAAATAAAAAATGGCTATAGCTATAGATGGAATTCACATACATACACTTAAATGGATGAAAAAGTAAATTAAGGCCGGATCTAGGTGTAGTAATTATATTTTAGAGATATTTTTAGTCAAAAATTTTGGATAATGTATTATCACACCACTTATTATACAATTTACATCTCCTATCTTGTCCAACTAAAAGGAGAGCTTTTATATTAACAACGAAGCGCAATATAGTTGTAAGACGATTCAGGTGGGATGTATAGGTCCTAAGTTCGAATCGCTAATGGGACAGGTAGACTTCTACTGTTGATCATCTTAAAAGAAAAGGAGAGTTTTTATATCATATTTATTTAGATTGTTCATTATTTGGAAAAAGTTTTTACAATATTTTTTAAACACATTTTTTATATGCCTTTTTTATTTTTTAATTATGTTGGCTACAATATTATTTTCAATTTATTTCCAAAAAAAACCCAAATATTTATATTTCTCACTAATTAGTAACTCACACGAACACAGTTTAATCTTCTTGAATATCAAAGTTCACATTTAGTCAAAATATGCACTTCTTCTAATTTTTATTAAATGTAATTCTCTAATCAATCATTCTAAAACATCTCATTTAGCAATCCCCTTAACAAACTTGCAATTATGTAGGTCTCAAAATGGATAACATATAATTAATGGCTGCATTGTCATTCATCCACTTGATGAGAGATTCATGTAAACCTCGGACATTAAATTAATGGGCACATTTTATTTTTTACACTTCCTGCCTATAATCTTCTTCTTTCTCAAACTCAAACTCCCCAATAAATTATAAAAAAACAAAAGAATGCATTGGAATTGGTAGTGTAAAGTGTAAACGAGAAGATATTTATTGAGGGACGTAAAGAGCACTAGAACTTAACTTGAAAGGCATCAATTTGGATAAAAAAACTTAAATTATGTAATTCTTTAACACCTCATATAGCATTATTGGCATGCCACTATCCTAAATTGTTCCATTACTTCCTCTAATAAACCTTTGTGAATTATCTACATAATCTACTTTGTAGTAAGATAACTTTTTTAATTCATAAGTCAACCTTTGATTACTTAGTGGGAACTTTTTATAGTTTTGGGGGCAATGATTTCTAAAGAAATAGAAATTATCTTCTTTGGTTAATGAAGCACCATTCTGATTACTAACTATCAGAGTTGTCTAATGAGTACTAACTTTGTTGTGTTTTGAAGAAATGTCCCTCATAGAAGGCACTAACCAATTATCCAATTAAACAATGAAAGTGTGATATATCCCTTAAAACTTTCCCAAATTATAGGTCTGTTTTCTACCCCGGAAGAGAATGACAAGAGAGGCGGACATTTGGGGTTGGGACTAAAATCAAGAAAATTAAGAATATGTTGGATGATAGATATTTAAAAAAAATATTAGACGTTGATAAATATTTCATTAGTTACCTACTATTTATAACATGTATAGGTAGTTACAATTTAAATTTTACAAATTAATAAAAAATGAAGAGTTCAGACCAGCATATGAAAAAGTGCTTTCACTTTATACATAGCATAGATATAAATGATTAATCATTCATTTGGTTGGTTGTTTTTGGAGAGTTTTTTTTTTTTTATAACTTCATTATAGATATAAATAATTAATAATTCGTTTATATAGTTGTTTTTTGAGTTTTTTTTAAAATTACTGTAGTAATTTTAGAGATTTGTTAATCAATATATATGTAAGATAAAAAGATAGTTGAAGAATGCATTCAAAATTTTCTAAAAACATGTTTCTAGAATGCATATCCAAACAAAAATAGTGTTCAAATTATAGCTAAATGCCTCTTCCTTTTGCTTTTTATTTTTGTGGTAAATTGGATGGAGGGTTATATACAACAATAATCATAGAGGTTATACACGTTAGGCTTCCACTTTCGGTGGCGAATTCAAAATTGTCAGTTCTCCTTTAAACACGTACCAACAAAGTCAACCACCATAACGGTGTCTGTGAGGGCGGTGGGAATCGGCACATTTCCGTGGTCCACCAGTCATTCAACTCATCATTTTTTTCGTTTTTTATTCTTGGTTCCATTCTATCAAGAGTCAAAAGACCCCACGGCACACAATTAAAAGCAAGCAATTGCATACAAAAAGCCACTCTACTTTGGCCCTCGTTACAAAATATCAACACCAAACTCGTGCAAATTTCTCCGCACAAAATTTGGATTTATGTTTGATGTGTGTGTAAGGGGGCCAAGTATGGATAGGATTTGTTAAACATCATTTTTTAACTTAAATTATTGAAATATCATCTTCGACAATTGCGTTTGTTTATTTGTATTTTTTAAAAATGTGTTTTTTAAAAACTTCCGGCATGTTTTCCAATCAACTTTTTATCTCACAAACACATCCTAAAAACAATCATCTAGACGAAGCCATTTATCAACTTCTTGCTAACAATGTCAATTATTCATTTGATCCGATTCGAGTTTAAAATAGTTTGTCTATATATTATAATTTCTACCTATTAAAATCGACAAATTCTAAAATCAACTGTT
Source organism: Mitragyna speciosa (assembly GCA_024721245.1). Classification (NCBI taxonomy): domain Eukaryota; kingdom Viridiplantae; phylum Streptophyta; class Magnoliopsida; order Gentianales; family Rubiaceae; genus Mitragyna; species Mitragyna speciosa. The sequence goes on from CM045567.1 coordinate 17,064,206, forward strand.
GATCTCTATGATCAAAGTCTTCATTATATTAGAATTTGATTTTTGTTGTATGTCATTTACTATCGTAATCCTAATTTTTGAAAGGAATATGAAATGGTGCACAGAAAACATGTACAAAATTTGCATTATTTAATTTTCTTCTACAATTCAATAGGGCAATCCATTGTATTCTATTTCTGTGAGCGAAAGACATCCTTGTCTTGCAATTATAGAGTTTTCTTTGGTTGGTGACTTGTGGGACGGACAAGTGTTTGCCATTCCTATATTGCTGAGGTTGCTGTCAAAAATGTGTATCGAAACATTGGAATGAATCAACTGATTTGAAGCCAATCAATTGGCATGTTTGAGAGGAAAAAAGTAAAAGAAACCTTTTCTCTGACCCTTTAGAAACAAAATTTTCAACAACTAAAATCTACTCTGTGACACGAAATGATTATTCCAAGCATGCATGAAAATATCTCCCACATGAGGAAAGACTTTTTGTTATTTACTACTATAGTTTCTAAATTCCACGGCACAATAATTCTTGTTTGGACGGCATGCGGTTTCTTCTATGGATGACTTTCCCTATGTTATCGAAGGCTCTAGAAAAAAATTTCTTCAATTTCCATTAAACCGTCTTCTATTCAAGTTGTACAGGTGGAAAAATTAATGATATATATGTATGTGTATGTGTGTGTATGTGTCTATATATGTGTATATGTATATATATGTATATCTATGTATATGCATATATATGCATATACATCTATATACATATATACATATGTGTGTGTACATATAGAGAGAGAGGGGGGGGGGGGGGGGGGAAGCGGGAGAGGGGAGAGAATGTAAACAAATTGAAACAAATCACACACTAAAATTGACTAAAATGTTCAATTTTAGCTTGAATTCTGTGACGAGTTTACAATTTGTTTGAGTTTGATTTGATTATGATCTGAATCGAACTCAAATGGCATTTTTATCAAGCTAAACTTGAGTCAAATTCGAATATCTTAATTTATTTGTATGTGAGTTTTAAGTGTTTCACTTATCAAGCCTTGTTTGAGTCAAATTCTGACGTTTAACCAATATTAAATCATGTTCGGACTTAGGCTGATTAGTTGACAAATTATTCTTAATTAAACTCTTATCCAAACAACCAAATTTAATTAGAGTATGGGTTCATTTTCACGTCTCAATAAAGCTGTCAACTTACAATTCAATGTTTGGACAGGACTTCTAGAAAATTATTATTATCTCTGAATTAATGTACACCTTTTTTTTTTTTTTTTTTGGCTTACTTTTCTTGTTTTATTTTTTTTCTTGCTCTTATTGATTTGTTTATTAAATTATGAACTTAATCATCATCACAATGACGAAAGGCCCACAGCCCACGCAGCTGAATTCGAATTAATTTTGATTTATACATTCATATTCGAATTGATGAGTCGGTTCTGTGGATAGGGATTGAATGTTTTCTTTGTCATCTATATCATGAGATTTATTCTTATCTTAGTAGATTAGAAGCATAAAGAGAGAACTTATTAACTCCCAATTTAATGTTTGATTGTAATGGAGACAGTAGTCATTAGATTCAGATGTATTCTTCCACTCACTAAATTATGCTTATCATATAATTAATGAAACTTGCATGTTAAGCCATTGTCTGATTTATCCAATGATTACCTTGTTAAGGATTTGTAAAGGAGTCAAAAATTTACTACTAGCACTTCCTTTTACTTTTTGTTTGATAGAGCTTTATGCTACTTGGTTTAGGATAATATTAGTTGAAGCAATGTCTAATATATGTTTATTTACCTAGGGTCAGTTATAGCCTAATGGAAAGAATATAATGCATAGCCAATACCATAAGCTAGTAAACAGAAATCGAACAATAACAAAATTAATCCCTTCAAAATCTTAACACTTTTAATTAGATGTGTCCCATGAGACAAAATAAAACTTGGATCCTGTTTCAAATCTTGGACCTTTACAAGTGAAACAAGGTAGATCTATCACACTTGTGAGATTACTTTGGCAGGGAGCCTCTAAATGCTTAAAGGAGCAGCAAGAAGTAATAACTTAAACAAACATTATTTAGCAGACTAATAATTTTCTACGCGAGATAACGAACGCGAGAGACGTATCTTACTTCTTGTAGTAAGGCTCATTACCAGGCATGCAAAGTTTCTCGAATTGCCCTTTTTCGCGTTATTATGCAGAGTCTTTCGAATTGCCTCTTTTTCGTGTTAAAAACTTCATGTTTGCAGTTGAAACTATGTAAGATTTTGGCGTTAACATGCTGTATTTAATCCTTCGCTCTATGTGTTGGTGGTGATAATGCTAAGGTTTGACCTGTCATTACTTCTTAATGAGCGTCCTTCGTGGATCGAGTCCAAGTATACTGGTAGAGTTGGGTTGAGAATGAGCCCTTTGGAGGGAAATCTTTAATTAGGCTTTGAGTGAAAGCCCAGTTTTTTTCGAGTCACCATTCGAGCATATGAACTCAGGGCCAAAAACTATCTGCAGTTTGTGAGGATTCAGTGGTTGATGTTTGAAATTGGCCCAAAATAGTTTTGATTAAGAAATTTACCATTGTTGTTAACTCTTTTTTTTTTTTTTTTTTTGATTAAGCCATTGTTGTTAACTCTTGTACATGCCTTTACCATCCATAAATGTATCAGATCCACCAAACAGTGCCAAAATTACAAGGTGTAGTGTACCATCTCTGCATTTTTTCAACAACTGTAACAATCCTTACTGGTTTCTTACGCCTCTCCTTAATTGTACAATCCTGATTTACTAGGCTGAAATTGGATCGCTATGTTGAAATGGCATCCGCCCCCAGGGCACTACAAGAAAAGTAGAAGACAACAATACAAGAACGGTGGAATAAGAACAATATCTTACCCCCAAAAAAAAAAAAATTATATACAGAATGTCACAAGCAGTAACAAAATCAAAACAATATGAGGACTTCAAGAAATATGAATATGTATGACTCTTGTCCCATCTCAACATGTTATATACATCTGTATAGCTGCTGCTAGATAGCTCTCTGCTACTTTTCACTTCGCAAATTGGCTTTCTTGAGAGCCATAAATTTAGCTGCTAATTCATCATAATCTGGAAGATTTGGATGAACATGCCGGCTTGAAGAGGATTCAGGTTCTTGAACTCGGAATGAATTTGATCGGAGCATGCTCTCAGTGCTTACATCTTTAGGCCTTTCAGGGGGCATAGTCATTGCCCTATAGTAAGACGGCTTTCCTTCTTTGCTTATGGAAGGATTATTCCGTCTAGAGCAAGTGGAGACGAGCAAAGTAGGGCTCGCAGCACCTTCATATTTGTTTACTGTCTGATTTTGAAGCATACCCTCTTCTGCCTCGTGGATTTGTTCTTTTTTATTGCAGGAGCAGTGACAATGGCAGAGTTCCACTTGAATCTTTGGCATGTGAGGCGAATAGTTCCAGTCATCTTTTTCATCACAAGTGCAGAAATAACACGGATGGTCCAAACTGCAGCCATTGAGTGTTTTATTGTTGAAGCTGCATTTCTTGCTGCTTGATTTCTTATCATCATCTGGGCACATTACGGAACTGAAGCTACTTCTCATTTTGATGAAGCTAGGGTCGTGATTTGGGATTTCTTGTGCGTAGTATACTTTCTGTTGCTGCTTGACTGGAATTTTCTTCTGATTCTTACTCCTGTTATGAGATTTCTGATCATGATTTGGTGAACTGTCCCATGACTCACCGTAGTAGATTGCAGATTCAATATCATTCATACTCGTGGCATCCCCTGAAATTGACCTCCTCCTCGTTCTTTTACCAGAGATATTTCTGCTCTTCTTGAAGCTTCTTGATCCTGCCTGAAAATCATGCTGTTCCTTATCTCGAGCGTCATTATCTGGATTGTCTATTCTTCCACTATTGGGTAGAACTAATGATTTGAACTTGAACAGTCTTTGATCTTGGATATTTCCCTCTCTGCTCACTGGGGACTCAAATTCCTGAATGTCATCAAGATATATCATTTCCTCAGGCAACTGTGGCGAACTTTGTGAAGATGATTGTACAACTGCACTCCCTTCCTTTTGTATCCAAGTAGAATCATAAACCACTAATGTCCCTTCCAACTCTCGAGGACCAGAAATTTCAAAGTCACACGGATTAATTTTCCTGGCTGAACTAACTACTTTTTGGTCTTTCTTAAGCATTGAGGATTCCACCGTGTTTAGAGGAGTGTGCTGCACTGTTACGGAAAAGGTTGAAGGGATTGTAGTCTTAGAGCTCATCAAAGAGGGAGACAGGCCTTGCAGAAATTCTTTTTCTGATGAGAAATCCACATATACAATCTTTCCTTCCTCCTCTCCTATGTTATACACCTGTTTTCCATCACATGCTTTATGATCAGAGGCTGCTTCAGCACTTCGAATTGGATCACCATGAGTATTACTTGCCTGTTGTCAATAAAATAATGAATAACAAATTGAAACTAAAAATATATCAAGCAACCTCTGTATCATGACCATCTTTTGTTATAATTCAGAACTGCACTCAGGCAATGTAATTCAAACTGTACTAAAGCAGCAATGGTTCTTACCATCTTCTGTTGTAATTCAGAACTGTACTCAAGCAACAATGGTCCTGACTGAAGGGAATTCTTTAGTATTTCTTCCACCAGTCTGTTTTTCACATCATCTGGTACTGATTTTATGTTTACTTTCTCTTGCATCTGCGTTTTGGATATGTCAATGTTTAAACAAAGATTAAATTATTCGACAGTAAGATATAGTGGTAAATGTATTAGTGCTCATTTACTCCTATTGATGACAAACCTGGCGATTCACAAGATTCCCTGGCAGTAATTCAAGTGCAACAGTTGCCAATCTCTGACCATATCGTTCGCCAAAAAGCTTTCTGATTGATCGGAGTTCTGGTAAATCGCCAAATCTTGCTGATGCAAATATAAGACTTGACACTGCTTCATTTATATCATTGGGACAGTCCCTGTAATCACAGAAAATTAGCATCCCCAAGTCTACCATGGCATAGAGTAGCTTGAAGACATGGTCCAAAAAGTACAAGAAGTCATGAAGTTAATGATTAAGACTTAAAATACTGTATATACATACTTGTTTCTCCGGATGTAAGGAAGATTGATGATGATAAATTCACAAAATTGATCCAACAGATCATATACTGCCGCCAAGCAGTCATCCTTGAAGAGCTGCTCAACCTGAAAATTTGTAAAAAAATATGTGAGAAAAGAAATTTGTTTCTCCTGTTTCAAATTGTCAAGTAAATTATGGTGAAAATGCATTCAATGACTCTCGCCTGATACTTACAACAATATCTATAGAGATACAAGGTTCAAACACAGGCATTATACATCAAATGCCTCTAATATATTGGGCAACTCCAGTGATTTCCTTTAAATTTTTGCTATTCAGACTTGGGTATAGCCCCAAAAATATTACAGTAGTATTTTGATATTCAACTTCATACGCCTGATTTGTGGGTAAGGGATGCGGTATCAATTTCAAGAATCTTGCTTTACACATCACGCAGAAAATAAAAACTTCCCCAAAAAGATTGAAAAGAAGTGTATTATCTTTATAACTATTTTTGCACTATTCTCAGGAGAAAGTTCAGTATTGCTTTACCAACTGAGCTAGAATTCTGGCAGGGGCTTTATGAAAAAATCCTTGGTAAGCCGAGTGGCACTAGCAGCATACTTCTATCTAAATAGTTCAATTAATTGAAACTATTAATAACAATTACACTTTACGCGTCTATCTATCTGTAACCTTAGAGATCAATCAAACTTATACAAGCTGAACAACAGATAAGAACAAGCTGAACAATCAAACTTATACAAGCTGAACAACAGATAAGAACACTGAGAATTCTTAAGATACTTGATCACTTGTAGAACAGTAGACCAGTTGAAGATAAGAAAAAAACAATTAACAACATAACTTTTGCTTCTTGAATTTATTGCCTTAATAAGCAAAGCCCATACCCTATCAAAGGCAGTCTGGCCATGGCCATGTTTGAGAAGCTCAGCCACATCATCCCTCAACTGCCTCACAATAGTACTTCTCTTGTTCTTCAGAAGTTTCAGACGACACTGAACCCTTCTAATTAATCTCTTGCTACAACAACCAAGAAATTAAAACTCAAAGTCAGCCACGATCATCACTAAATATGCAAATAAAACTCTTCTTGAACCAGCAAAAACAATTCATAAATCCTACCACTTAGAGGCTTTTCTCCATCCAAAAAGAATGTCAAACATGTCTGATTACACTTGCAAATAAGCCCTGTTCTATTGGTTGGTGCCGGTTAGAAAAGAAGATGAAGAACCTGACTATGATCACAACTTCACGGTTGGTGAATTGGTAGTACAAAAGGAGCTGAAATTAGATATGAAGATGGCCTAAAAATTCTATAGCTGTCTAAGGACTAGTAATAAAGAAGAGTGTAGAGAGGGAGTATGATCATTGATAAATCAACTGAACCATTTCACATATGACAGTTGAATTTTAATCTTCAAAGGTAGTTATTCTATGAGGCGAGAGCAGAAGTGGGGTTGGAAAATGGTACTAGCTACATGGGACACTTTTAAGTGGACTCATCAAACACCTAAGAAACTGCTCTACTACATTAGAAGTGTTTGGAACAGTTACCAAATTCTTGAGGCGCATCACCATCTCCATTGTGGGCTCATCATGTCAATTTTCTTGATATATTTTTTCAACTTTTGGGACACAGTTTTTGTGTTGGTTATTTTTTGTGTGTTTGTTTTTTATATGTACATCTATACTCTTTGTGCTTTGTGTAATGATGAATTACTTTTCATTTAATAATTCTTTGCTTTTGAGTCTTCTAATGGAAAAGAAATATTGGGGATTAGTGGTATTTAGGAGATTGAATATGCCTTTGGATTTTCTGTGACATATTATTTTAAAGCCAACTATGGTATATAATAACAATCGATAGTGTAAAGCATAAATGCCTTTTGCAAAAGTTGAATAGTGTTAATTACCTATTTGAATATAAGACCTATAAATTATCTTATTTTGTGTAAAAAAAAAAGAATTTTTTAAGTGTCTCATTGTTTATTTGGAATACCTAGATCTTCAAGAATTAATCAACATAGTTTAATTTTCCTCAATCCCTTATTATAAACTAATTATAAATAAGTTATTTGATAAAGTAATATTGTGAGCCTATCCCTTTCTTTTTATTGAGACCATATTCTCTTCTGCAAAAGCCCATCCCTCTCAATCACCATTAATCAAAGGTTTCTTAGCCTCAGTATTTCTTGCTTTCATTTTCGGTAGAAAACTGTAAATCGTACTGTCCACAAATGTTTCTTTCAAAAGAATCTCTAGTCATTTTTTTCTATGGTGGATGTGGAGCTGCAAGCATTCTTATCTTCCTAATTAGCAAAAGAATAAAGTACAATTACTTGTTAGTGGGACTTTTCTCGAGGTTTCTCCTCTAGCTACATCTAGAGATAGTTTTCAAGTTTAGTTAATGAAATATTTCTTGTTTTCAAATCTACTTCATAACACTAATTTCAGAAGTTCAAGTATATCTTAGTTTAGTTATAAAATGTAATAATTATTTAAGTAATGTATTTAGGGTTAGGAAATTTTCCAATACATCTCACCTAAAAACGATGTAAACATCATGTACAAGTTATAAACTTTAAAATTACCATAGTTAATATTATTTCACTTGATAATAATTGAGTACAATATTTAGTGAAACTCACACATCGTATCAGAAAGAGTGTACAAATGTTAATTAAATTTTTAAATTTTTTAAAAAAATGAAAAATGAGTCCAATATAAACCATTAAGTCTCTAGAACAATCATCTCTAGTGATCATTTTGCCCCTTCATAACATCTTACAAGATTTCGGGTAAGAATTTGTCATACTTCTAAAATAGAAAAGAAATTCTTGCAATTGTAAAAATTTTTCAAAAGAAAAAAAATCAAGGGAGTTCATAAATAGTTTACCATATAAAATAAGAAGAAACGTTAGTAACAAGAGACATTGGCATGATCATCCTAATTGAATTGGATTAGCCAATACCAAGATTTTAAAAGGCTAAGTATGGTAGGAAGTCAGGGATTCGAATCTTGCATCCTACAAAAAATTCACATAGGTACATAATGCACCCGTTTAGTTTGACAATAGTTCAATCCCTATCAGCTCTCCCGAGTTCAGTTGGATCTCCCATAATATAAGTTAACCTAATTACAGAATATTGTTTACTATTGAAAAAAAAAAACATAAAAAAGTAATTGGTTCACTTTTCACACATGGCACTGATTCCCTTTTGGCACCACAACCTTTAAGTGCACGCCCTGACAATTTCTCTTCCAATTCTTGCACAAATTACATTCTACAAAGTACAAATCTGCAAATTTTATTTTTTTCAAAGAGTCAATGGAACAGGTTATCAAATTTACTTTCCCTCTCTATGGGCAGAGGAGGGGTTGGGTTGGTGGCCAACTGATTCCTTGGCTTGGAAACGTGGAAACGTGCAAACGTGCACAACCTGCCTGGGTTTTTCTTGGCACCGCATGATGCTGAAAGCAAGGCACTAAAATGCACCCTTAATCATTATGGCCCATGCAACCGATAATATTTCCCAATTTTCTTTTTCTTTTTTTAGAAGAAAAGATATTTCTTAAGAATGAGCTAGATGGTAATAAAAATCCAAACAAGGAGCTCGATAATAATTGGTACTAATGTCTATAACACATAAATATGATTGTGCTTCCAAAAAATTATCAATATAAATTTCATTCAACATAATATGGTTTCCATTTAACAAATTTATGTGTATTTTTTTTTTGAAAAAACTTGATTGGTAATTATATAATTTTATTAAAATATTTACTGTTGGTAGTTATGAGATTACCATACTGCTCTCCGATTAAAAAGAGTAAGAATATTAATATATATAAGTTAGATAAAATAATATAATTAATGAGGTATTTTTTAAATAAATATGTGTATTTTCTAAGAAAACTTGTTGGTATTTTTTAAAATTTTTTGGTAATTATTTAGGACAAAAAGCCATGTATTAGTCTACTCAGCATAAATGGAACTCATGTGTGTATGATCCCAAGCCCAAAAAAAATAATAATCAGTATTAAATTATGTAATGGCACTGTAGAATTCTCTAGCAACTAGTTACATTGCTCAAAGAGAGATTCAATTGAAACCCAAGGCTACAAAATTGTAAAAAAAAAAAGAAAAAAAAAGAGCATCAGAGTAGTAAAGAGAAGAGAATTTTGTGTATTTCCTTAATAACTATTCATCTGGGCTTTTGTGCAAGACAAACAGGAATGTTCAATGAACAATTCTGCAGTAGAATATGAATTACATCTGTTATAGGACAGTAATGCAGTCAATATGTTTGTTAATTGGGTTGGGATGGTTCTGTTTTGCACTATCATAATGCCTTAATGATGTGCTAAAATGATGTCTTCATAGGCAGTTCAGGACTTGAGCATTTCATTGCTTAGCAAGAAAAGTTTTTATCAAGAAAATGTAGGTCAGGGATTGATCTCATCTAAAAAGTAGGCAATTTGTTTATAACTTTCTTGGGGTGGTTATGTTTCTGTTCTAGATTATTAACACAGTGGCTTAGAGAGCCTAAATAAAATGATATCTGCATAGGCAGTTCAGGAGCTTAGCTTTTCACAGCTTCAGCACCAAAATTCAGTACTTTTTTAGCTCTCTGGAAGGTGGAAAAGAATAGTAGCTCAGGGTTAGATACATCTCCATCAAGAAAATTTTATTAATGGCTCTTAGTAAAAGAGAATGTGGAGAGTGATCAATTTCTCAAATGCCAGATAGTTTCATTCTGTGGATGAAGGCTGGTGTTTCCTTAAAAAATTGAATCTCGTTATACTTGACATGAATTGCATGAATAATAAGGCACAAGAAATGATCAAAGAGCAAGAAAACTGTATTTTGGTTGCTTTGGTTCATTTATATCATGTGATTGTGCTCCATCTACTCTGGATTCATATGTCTTTCTGTCTGTTTCGCTTTGTGCTATTTAATGATTATCATTCTCGTTCTTTCTTCAACACCAACACAAAGGAAGAATAATAGCCAAAGTTCTAGACAATATTTCCCACATCTGATGAATCCGCATTATATATGTGTTTTGGAAATGAAGACAAAAACTCCATAAGTATTTACAGAACATTGAATCGTCTTAGCTTGCTTTTACTTGTAACCAAAACTTTCTTTTATGCACATTAATTCTCAATGAATTTGCACAATTTTTTGGATTCAGATAAAAGAATTTGTTGGATCTGAATCCATTGCTTAAGTTCCAAAACCACAGGAGATGTTACAATAATGATTCTAGGCAGTCTACGACCTAGAAGAGATGTACTGAGATGACTTGACTTCTTTTGAGGATTCTACAACTTCACTGATTTTGTGCATCGGTATCTAGTACTTGACCTAGTTCCTTGGACAACCTGTCAGCTCTATCATCCTGTCCCCCTGCAAAGGTGTAGACTCGAAATGCTAGCTGAAAAGCCCTCCATTGCAGTTTTGTATATGCATGTTGTTTATCTTCGGTTGCTTCTCTTCGTTCCTGGAAAAAAAAAAATTTCATTTGTAAATGTAGGATGCATCAAAAGGTGGAACTGCTAAAAAGCAGCAGCAAACACTTGTATAATTACCTTGAGTGCCAATTCCATGCAGCCTGAGGAAACGTCCACCATAAGTTCCTTGATTCTAATCAATATCTTGAAGTCAAAATCAATATCATGATTTCGAAAATGCTTAGAATCTTCATCTATGCTCCGGTCCAATGCTTCTATATCTTCTTTAATCTGATTAAAAAGCTTATAGTTCTCAATTCCTTATGGATCAATATCTGTTAAACCTGAGAAACCTTTGCCTTAGTTTTATAAGGTTTACCTTGTTGAAGTAGCTCTCAACCTTATCAATGAGCTTCTCAAGTGGAGGCTTTATTTTCCAATTCTCCAGGTTCAAAGCTATTCCTTCCAATTTTGAGTGCAGTGCTGCTGCTGTCCTCAAAGATTCAAGTTTCTTCATAGGAAAATCTTCAAACCTGGCCAAAACCTGTGAAACAAGAGAATGTGATATTTCTTATTAAAATTCCCATATGCCAAACCTGCTCAAAATCTGAGCACTCACTTGAGTCTCATCACTCAGTTCCTCTAGATGTTCTTCGACATGTCTCTGAAATCTTAATAGCTCAGCCATGTCCTTTGTCTTGAAGGAATATATGGCATCTTTCAGCTTCATAATCATTTGAGAATGCTTCTGAACATCTTCTTCAATTTGATGAAAATATGCCGATCTACAACCAAACAAAGACATCATATCCTAAGAGTATATGCTGAATAGTCAATGTTACTGGAAAAATACCTTTTTGTCATTTCGGCAAGGGCATCAGCCATTCCTTGTTTTGTGCTGGCAACACCACCAATCCGAGGATTTATCTTATTAGATGTTGAAACACTAACATTGGATCCTTCTAGTTTTCTTTTGAGAGATAGATATAAGTTGCCCATGTTGCTTGATCTCTTAAGCTTTGAAATCGATCTCTTTAGACGTAGGAATCTTGAAACCCCAACTACTGGAGGAGGAGGTGGAGGTGGACCAGTTCCAGTTACCCTTGAAAGCCCAACTGTTGGAGGAGGTGGTGGAGGTGGAACTGTTCCATTTACCTGTGACCCATGTGATGATGGGAAGGATGCCATAAGGGTTATTCGAGGGGTGTGACATCGTTCTTGAAATGGCATATTTGATGATATTGGAAGTACATCTGGAGGAGGAACAGATGGCGGTGATAAAAATGGGGATGCTTCTTTTGGCTTTCTTGCTTCAAGAACCTTACCGAAATTAGTTTCGGGACTGATTACATTTGGACTTCTTGAAACTTCATTTGCTGCTATTGTTGGTACTCCTTCAGCTCTTCTCTTTGCTTTGCTAAAGTTCTCTGTCCGTTTATCCACCTGCTCATGCTTCTCTTTACCAGGGATAGAGCCTTGAATGTATACAACAGGAAATATGTTCAAGGTGATACATTTTTCCACTGTCTGAAGTAAAGGGGGAAGAGAATTAGAAATGTCAGCATGTGCACTGAATTTCATCAACTCGGGAGGGACTGATGCTGGAGATGCTGGAGATGGACAGGTGTTTCTGATGTCTGAAGACATTTTTCTCAAAACATCTCCATTGTTTTTCTTGTCTTCATGCATGATATCAAAATTTTCTCTTCCAGCTTTAACAATATTGTCAAGCTTTTCAATCACTTGTCCACCTTAAATGCACAGAACTGTAAATTTTTCTTCAAGAAATTAAATGTTGAATCAGTCGGACAATAAAGAAAAAAAAAATCTCACCAAGCATAGCATCTGAGCTACCATCTGTTCTGTGGGCAGAGTTTGCAACCAGTTTATGAATCTTGGCCAACGTGTCCCCTATAGATTTTAGAGCCTCATAAAGATAGAACAACCCCTGGAAAAACATCTTGGTTTTTGTGAATTCGAAGATTTTCAAGAAAAAAGAAGTAGTAATCATCCTGAGATACCAAGGTTGAACCTGATGTAGTGAAACTACTTTTTTTCTTTGAATGTTGGGCAGAATGCTAGGATACAACTTCTTGAGATCCTCCAAAGTTTGCATAATCAGCTGACAGGAAATATAAAGTATGAAATTGATAGCAAACTTAAAACTATAAAACTTCCTAATTCAACTGGATTCAACCTCAGCGATTGTAGCAGTATCAGCACAAGGTGGAAAGTCAAGGATGTCTCTAAAAGCTATTATCTTCTTCCTGAGTTCCAACACCAACATTAGGTCTCTTATCTCTGTGCTTGAATTGTCTACTTCCAAGCCTGTTGCTTCCTTGTTAACTTTAGGGACATTCATATTTGCCTATTGGGAACACGATAGCATAAAGTTACTGAAACATTCAAGGCCAGTGTTGATTGATGTAGGGAAGATGTCCAACATATTAGCTAAGAACCTAGTTTGCAGAAGAACCAAAACAAATGTTGATGCTCTGAACGCATATACTTGTTCATCTAGTATAATTGCATCTCTCAACATTCTTTTGCGTTCTGCCATAAGTTGTTAAAACACATCGCCTTCAAGATTAGTCAGTTGAAACCCCACTTAGAGAATTTAGATGTGCTTTCCTTAATTTCTCTTTGATAGAAGTCCTAGTAATTGATAATTTACTATAAAATTTTCAAAGAAAAATCCAATGAGTTCATTATGACATGAATCTCTGTGTTACCTGTTGCTTGAGAGAACTTTGTCTCAAGACACAAAATGGTGCAGGATATAATACGCGAGCCATATCTGATATCTGATTTCACCTGATCCTGAATGTTCAGTAATGTATGTGATGATTTTTGAGCAATTATCTTGCTGTTATCAAGAACATCCAATTCTTGATAATTCGGTAAATCTCCCAGGTCAAAACATCAAAATCTTCTTTTGAAAAAAGAACCTGTGAAAAAAATAAAATTGACTCCTTGTCAATGATGCCTGATAGCTAGGTGTCAATGGATGAAGTGACGATTGGGAAGGAGATGCAGGAAAGAGAATATTCAAGAAATTTTGCTCATGATGGAACAAGTGCATGACCCCAGAAATGCCTCTTCCTCCATTGGAACTGGAAGGCCTTCACCAAAGGCAAAAAGGTGGGAAAAGTGTTTTTGCTTCCTGGAAGATTCTATAACTGCTAACTTGTTGATCCTTCGATTTAGGAACTGGAGGGTAGAAAGGTGTGCCACTTGCTTTTAGCTCATAAAACAACTTAGGCAGATTAGTCTCACAATTTGCTTCATACGAAAGGCCACATATTAGAAACTTCTAATCACTAATAAGCATTTGGCCTTGATAAAACCATTAGAGAACTAGCTTTAACAACCAAAATTCAAGCTCAAATTCCCAATTAATTGTAGTCTAACGATATATTGGTTCGAGTTCTAATTCTACCCGGATTCCTGATAAAAGTTACATATTATCACTCTCTAATCTGCCCATTTCTTTCGGAAAAATTATGCAGCTCATTTTTCAAATAGTGGCATTCACTGACAAGCTGTGTTTTTTTTTTTATTTAAAAAAATATTTCTTGTCACTTTAAAAATAGTACAGGAATAGTGACTTTCATCCCAATAAGTAATAATCAATATCAAAATTTTTAAGGGAAAAAGAAGTAGTAATACTGACTTTTTCAAGCTCTGTTAGAGTGCCTGCACGCGTGCTTATAGAGTTTGCAGTCTGTGGTTTCAAACTTTTAATTCACAAATTGTTTGATGCAAAATTCTAATAATTTCTGCAATGTTGGTAGAAAATTTGCAGTCAGTAACTCATCAGGGTTTCAAGTTAAGTTCCAATATTCCTCAGACTCTTCTGTGTCTGTTTACTGCTAAAATTTGTTGGCTTATAGAATATTGCTTCAAGCTTCTTATCAATCTTTCTTGGGGGAAAAAATATTTCTTTGGTAAAAGATAAATCACAAAGCATATGTCAAACTCATGCAGCTCATCTTGAGCATGGTACATCGCATACCCCCGGAGGATCTATTTCAGTTTTGCATTCTTTTCCTCTTATTCTTCCAATTACTTCTTTCTAGGAATCCAATAAAATTATGAAAACTGTTGGAGCATAACATTTTCTTTTTTTTTTTTTTTGTTTTTTTGTGTTTAAAACGAGTAGGATACAGAAAGAGAATGTTAAATGCGTTTATTCATTCTTTGATTGAGGAGAAGCCATGATACACCTATGAAACAATATTCTAAGCATCACCTTCTTTATAAAAATAACTCTTGAGAAATGAATAATACAAGTAGTGGTCAAAGCAACTCTCCTTGTTTTCTCAAGGAGATACTACTATTTAATTTACAAGTCAAGAACAATGGCCATATGGATTTTTTATCTCTAGCTCTTCAACCACCAACATTCCTTTAAAAAAAAAAAAGGATAAATTTTTAGCTACCTAAAAAGAGAAATATATATCCAAATTCTTTTTCTTATAATATTTCAGAACGAGTCAGAATTGAATTCTCGTTCTAAGATGAGAAGACAAAAATTTTGACCACTGTCATTGAATCTTTTACTAGTTCAAACTCATAACTGAATGTCAAAATTGTAAGTGCTTGATAAGATCCCAATTTTCTTGCCTGGGGTCAGATTATCCACGACCAAAGTACAATTAACGAAAACAATGAACTGCCTGGTGGAAAAATTCCCCAACACAATGCTTACAGGAACTTGAATCCTCACTAGCAATGGAATCCTTCCTTTTTGTTTGCTTTCTTGAAGAGCCTCTTGAAGACCTGATCCGAATTCACTCTTTCCTTTCAACTCAATTGGAACCAATGTTGTGTTCTTGGGGCCCTGATGAAAGCTTGGCAGTGTTCCAGAACAAAGAGCTGTATCAGTATATTCAACAATGACTGAGCTTTTCTGTCCATACATAAAACCAATGGCTTTGTTCGGGTTCTCGGCTTCTATAGTCACCAAAAAATCAGTATTTAAGCTGAAATCAGGCAGAAGATTAAAGGATTTGAGATCCAGGCCTTTTACTTTGTACGAAGGCACCGTAGGCTGGTACAGAGTGTAGAAATAGAAAGCCAAGGCCGCGAAAATGAAGATCAGGAGGAAGAGTATGCAATAGCAGCAGCATATGCACCTCAGGCAACCTCTTCCACTTGACTTTCTTGGGTAGTAGTCAGAGTTGTACCGGGGAATATTTCGACGATGAGGAGGCGGAGGGCCATAGTTGCCACTATAGTTTGCCTGACCGTTTAGCATAACATAGGGAGGTGGGGGTGGAGGTGCATTCATTGTGGAGGATGGTTCCTCATTCAGGCAAAGAGTGTAGACTTTTGGGAAGGAAATCCATCAAATACGGAGAACCATTAAAGGAATGGAAGAAGGAGAGGCTGTTGTTCTTCCCCTTCCACCAAATTCTTAACCTGTTGATGTCTAGGATTGGATGGGGATAACTACCCATAGATTGCTTCTTCATGATTGTTAAGGTGATTGTGCCATTTGTTGGGCCAATTTTGAATAGATACATGAATAATTACGCAAAACTGGCCCTGCTAAATGTTAATTCACATGTCAACTTGGTACGATAGACTACAAAGTGTTCAGTAACCATCAAATTAATTTTGCTAATCGAACCACAACTGCGTACATTTTTCCCACAAGATCATCCCGAAATTCGAGAAACTTTATTTGTTATAACAATCAATAGCACATTATAATCTCGAATTGATATCCCATTTTCTCGTCCAGGGTCTCAAAAAAACTCAGCATAGCTTTATTTATTTATCGTGTATTTGAAGTTAGTAGAGTGTATAAATGGTTATCTTGGTTATTTGCAAATCTCAACAAAAAAAAAATATCATGGGATTCAAAATGATTGCTAAGATATATTCAACGTCTGACCTTAACAGGAAAGATAACTATTTGCTACATCAGATAATCTGGAGGCCTTATGTCTTGTAAAATTTAAAAAAAGAAAAAAAAAAAAAAAAAAGAGGCAGAAGGATTGAACTAGTAAGTTCTATCTACCCTAAAGTATAGAACTAAACGCAAAATGCATGGGTACATCTGGTGTGTTTACCCAAATTCAGCAGAACTTTACGATTCTTGAAGGGGAGGATACACAAATGACTGATCCAGAACTGCAAGATTTCAAAGTATTAGCCCGCATAAACGACAAAACCGAAACCACAACTCTTTTCACTTTGACTACAAACTTCTTCAGCTTCCTAGCCCTGGATTTGCTCGCAGAATCCATGGATCCCAACTTGTATGTTTGAAGGAAAATCTGCCTTTGCCTTGCCCGGTTGCGCTTATGAGTAGAACAACTCACCATCAGTAGGACTAAGCTGCTGCTTGTTGTAACTCCTTGGCTTAGCAAATGTTCTCTGGCTGGTAGAATCCACCATCTTATAAGGACCATGAAGCCTGTGACTCCTAGGCCTTGAAAATGTTCTTTGGCCACCATAATCTCCACCCCTTGCTCTCCCAACATGACCAACGGCTTGGTTCAAGGGTTCATAACCATCGGTTCGCGGGCGGCTAAATCTCGAAGTGGTGTTTCTTACTAAGGAATCCATCAAGATTTGCCTGGATTGCTAGCTATGCGCGGAATTAAGAACTTTTAGTCGCATGTAGAAATGAAACTCCACTGGCTTATATACCAAAGCATATATAAATATGTAGTTCTACATATCAATTTATAAATCATCGAGTGACTAGAAATAAATAAATGCTTTGACAATGCATTAGCATTATTTGTTTCCATTCATGGCGGGCGAAGATTGAATTTTAGTGACGGATTATGTGACAACTTGTGAATAGCAAAGTCAGCAATTCAACCTAATATGGTATGTATACATGGGAAGGCAGACCAATAGACATCCACCTGAGTAAGTATGCGAGGCAAACGTGATAAAAAGCAAACGAACAAATGTACATGAAAAAATTGTCCAAGATGGCCGTTAAATTTTGACCTTTGACTAGCAATGGTATTATATATCTTTCTCTTGTCTACGAACGAAGTGAGGTCAATGTCAGTTGAAGCAATCTTTATATGTCAAAACAAGGAAGATACGTTTACATGTAGGAAGCCATTTCCTGGAAATGGTTATCCTATCTTTTTTCGCTTAGGTCATGCCTCCTTTGGATCTTTGGATCTTGTGAGTAGAGGATTATATAACTGTAGATCATTATATTGGTTAGATGTTCTTTGATACTACAAATGCAGTTCAAGATTATAATATAGTGGAAACTTAGAAGATTTGGCATTTAATTGGTGTCTAGAGTTAATAGTATATCTAATTTTTTGCTTTAGTTATGAACCAAGATAGAACATCAAGTGATTGATATTCCAAAGAGGAGGATATGCAGGATTTTTTTTCTATAAATATTTTCAAAAATTATTTATATAGAAATAAATATCAATCAGTCTTATCTGAATTGTAGCATTAGTAGTGTTCAAGTCATCTTTGGCAGCAAGATTATTTTGTCCCTATTGTTTTGAAAAGAAATACTGTACATGTTTTAAATTATTACCTTATAGTTTTCTGATTACAAATAACCCTTTTCAGTGCAGATTAAATAAAATTAAAGATGAAAAACAACTAAACACTTCAAAAAATAATTTGTAATAAAAAGGTAGTCATAAATTTATGATCCAGATAAAGGATTAACCAGACAGGCCCTTCTTAATATAATATACAAGTCAACGTATTAAAGTCAGCCCAGAGGGCTTATGTTTAGAAACCCACCTGGAGGATCTTGGGTTCGTTGTTTGAAAGTCAGGAATCAAAAGCCCATATATCTAGCCCAACCTTGCTAATCTTTGCCTTAATGAACAACATAAAGTGGGCCTTCATTTGAGTTAGATAGAAAGCCCATCTTAGGGGGCTCACTAACTTGTATGGATTCAATTTTTTATTTTTTTATTTTAGGATTTCTATTAAGGCATGAACCACAATAAGCACATAGATAGGTAAAAATTGCATAGATTTTCAAACTCTTTAATAAATTTGATTATTTATATAAATAATAATGAAATGGGCTAAAATTGTACCCTAATTTCCATTGTTCTAAAATTGGCTAAGTATAGATTGATTGTGAATTTAAAGAATATATCAAATCTATGCATTAATCCTCCCCTTCAAATATTTCTCTATTCTTGAAGTCCTATAATTCAAATGCATTATGACAATTGCTTGATTATAAGATTCAAGTATAACTCAACAGGAAAAAAGAAAAAAAAAAAAGAAATGCCTATAAGATTTGTCTATATATCTGTATTTGTATCTATAACCTTTCAAAATATGCCTCGAATTTTAAATTTTTTTTCCTTATTTTCCTGTCTACGTCTTTATTGTTCATTTTCTCTCTTTCATACATTTTTATATTCTTTTTCGCCCTTTTCTTTGGACAAAGGTAGTATGGGAGTGTGATTTAATTGCTCAGCCATCGTCCCAGATTAATTGTCTGAAGCATTTCTACTACTAAGTTTCCAATGAGCTATCGCTTTCCTGTCCCAAACAGAAAAAATAAATAAATAAATAAAATTCAAAACAAGAAAAATCCAGCCAGAAATAAATATATAGATTAAGCTACAAGAAGAAGAAATTCCTGCTTCAAGTTCAAATTCCTTTGTTGAAATAATGAATCTATTAATTGCAAAAGTTCTACAATAAATATTTCACATGCTTTGAAAGAGTTTTCTGGATTTTTTTATCATGAAATTATAAATATGCTGAAATGGTCCCAAGTTCATGAGAGACATACCCTTAGTATACATTGTAACATTAATGGCAATCACATAAATTATACTCCTGTGCATGTAAATTTAATTTTTCAACGTTTACTTGAGATTTTGAAAACTTTCAGTTTGTGAAAATTCATACTCAAATATGCATTAAAAATTCTCACGTAATAGAGGCAATCTGGATCGGTACAAGTTCCAAATTCATTATTGGCATCACTGCCAAAAAGTGTGAATTAGCAAAATGCAATTTAGCTCACAGGCTTCAAGCCCTCTGTATATAGTGCAATCCTTCTCCTTCTTGTGTACCATTCTCTTCATGTGACCTTTTGCATTTCTCTCCTTTGAGTGCATACTCTTGCCTGTGACTTGCTTCAATACAACCTTTCTTCTTCTATCCCTTTAAATCTTCCAGCACTTCTTCTCATTTCTTCCAACCAAGTTTCACAATTTACTCATCAAATAAGAATCAAAACCAGTTGAAAACTAGAAGAGAAGACGAAAAAAAATGAAGGGTTCCTCAGCATGCATTGTTATAATGCTTCTTGTCTTTCTTTTGCTTCCTTTTGCCCTCCATGCTAGACACATCGGAAAGCTACGTTCACGTAAGTTTAATTATTTGATTTTTTTATTTATACATAAATATATGTGTGCGCGTTTGTGTAAGTGTGTATATACTAGTGACAAATTTATACGTAAAATGTAAACTATTCGTACTAATTTTTGGATTCTAATCTAAATTCACAATTTAATTCAATGTCATTACTTTCTAGTAGTATGTAGCACTTTTGCATGGTTTCTTGCTAATGACTTTGACTTATATGTCTTAATTATAGGTCATGGACATCACCATGCAACAATGGCTAGTAGAAAAGAGGGGACGATTGTGAAAACTGAACAGTACTGGGATAGAAGGCCAATGATGCACAAAAGAGCAGATACACTGCAAATTGCAGGATCAAGTTTACCTGATTGCTCACATGCTTGTGGTTCATGTAACCCATGCAGATTGGTTATGGTTAGCTTTGTTTGTGCTTCACTTGAAGAGGCTGAGACATGTCCCATGGCCTATAAATGCATGTGCCACAACAAGTCATATCCTGTTCCATGACTACTAAATTAGAGTACATTAGTAGTTTTTGTAGGTGGACATTTTCTTCCTTTTGTCATCTATTTGTAAAATATAGTGCTAGATAGTTTTTTAGCATTGGTTTCATCTCTTTAATTTCTTCCTTTTTTCTTTTTTTTGGTTCTTTGTTTGAACTTTTGACATAGGCAAGGCCTTTTTATGTAATCAAAGAGCATCTTGTTGTAATCTTAGTTAGGCTTTTTGGTATTTAAGTTAAGCACTATTATTGAATGTTTTCTTGCTATTTTGCCTAGCTATTAATCAAACTAAGAACAAAAAAAAAAAAATACAAAAAAGATTTAATGATCAACCTTTGGTTGTAACTAGGATTGTTCCAACTTCCAGACTTTAAATTAAGCATCAAAACAAGAAGTTCTTGGTAGATGACGAATAATGTTACCTAACATTGAAAATCAAAATGGCAAATTCTGATGAGGTTATGTTTGGACAGAACATTATTTGGAGAACTATTTTAAAATATTCTCTCGATATATTTTTTAATAGCTTTTCATATTTTCAGTCACTTTTTTATTTCACGCGTATCATATCCAAAAAAGTGTTATTATTTTCCTAAAGTCTCCAGGATTTAAAGGATCAATCAAGAATGCTATAGCACATTACTCACAATTAGCAAAAATATAGCAAGAATTCGATAGTCTTGTTACGGTATGATATCGCCAGAAAAGTTTGGATTAATAAGGCTAAAAATTTGAACACCAAATATATGCTTAATTGAAAGTTTAGCTACGGTAGCATATTCAGAAACATACCTACCATGAATGATTTAATCTGGTAGGGGTTGATTTTCACTTTTAATCTTTTCACCAAACAAAATATATATTTGCCTCGGTTGAACATGTGGGCCTCACGTGCCAACTAAGCGATGAGCATTTATATATGGCAAATATCTGTTTGGTCGATATTTGAACCTGTCTCTACTTAACTGGCTGATTTTATCCATCAACTTAGAGGAATGAAAATTCCTCTTGGTAGAAAGCAATTAACAAAGAGCCTAGAAGGGATTTTGTCTTCATAACATGGATACGAGGATGAGAAGTGAAGACTTTTATTTTGTTTCTTTTTTTCTACAGGGATGACTTAAATAATGTAGGCACCTAACTTTCGAATACAAATATAATACCTTTAAAAAGATTTTTAAGTCGAACATACTTACAAACAATAAAAGTTGTAAAAATGAAAGCGGGACTTTTTTGGTCTTATTAGAGCTAAAAATACGAAACAATTGGATTTCAAAACTAATAAACATGGAGTAATCGGTTTTCAAGCTTGTGGGCATTGTTTCTTGTGAAGGGGATATTTTTGTTATGAAATTTTAATAGTCGTAACAGAGTGACATTTTTGTTAAGTTGATAAATTAAATTGAAATTAGAGATCGATAAAGGAAAAAAAATTAAAAATTAGAGGGTAATCTATAATTATGACCAAAGTGGAGTTTCTAAAATTAACCCTTAAAAATAATTAGACCAACAATTGTTCGTCTAAGTTCGCACCAATTTAATCTTCATATGATAAGAGCAACTATAGCAACCGGATTAGGAGGATATTCTGCAACATGGCTGGTTTTAGAATGCCAATGGCAAATCAGACCATCCCTCTCCCTCCACTACTCTCCACCTACTCCTATTAGCCTTCTCAACTCTGATGCTCACCACCACCACCATCACCACCACCTCCTCCTCCTCCTCCTCCTTCCATATCATCCTCCATCATTTCCACCATTTCTTGCCCCACCACTTCCCCCAAGTGGGTCCCAACCACCTCCCCGAATCATCATCAAAATCATGATGAAGAGCAAGAATTCATTTCTCCTCCCATATATGCTATGACAAATAGGTAACTTTTTTCATCACTTTCAATCTCTATCATAATTCACACAACCTTACAAATAGATGTGTGCATGTGCTTTCTTTGTCTTGTTTGTTATGAAAATTTGCATAATGGATACATTACATAATGTAATACTCACGCACGAGCTTGCTTGTCTTTTTTGCTTTCCTTTTGAAAAACTTGTCTTGGTTGTCTGCTATATAGTTAAGGCAACATATATGGCTCCCTTTGATTGCGCTGTTAATCTTCCCCTTTACATCTAGAAATCTAAATATTTCACCTTTTCTCCTTTTTGGGTTCCAAGCAGATAGGTTTCTTTGACATCTATGTGCTGAGGGAGAGGAATTTTTGGAATGATGAGACGGTTGAATTATAGGAGTAAAGCATGCTTTTGTACAATAATTTGATGAGCTTTTCATCATTAATCGGGGTGTTCCTTTTCTTGTTAGTTATAAAGGGTAGGAGAATTTTGGTCTCCAATTTTTGTTTCTGATGAGAATAAGGCGGAGGCAATACATCCCTTCTTGTGCATCTCACCATGGAGTAAGCTACAACTTCTATTCATTCATATCTAGGCATCCAGTTTTGTTTTTTCCTGGGAAAAAGAAAAGAGAGAATCTAAGCCTATTTGTGATTGATTTTAGCAGTGTTCATGATTTAAAGCTTCTTGCATTTTTTCCGAATGAGTCTGTTTGCCAATGTGTGAATTCAACACCATGATGCAGATTGACAATCATTGTTTTTTGCTTTAAATATCATAATTTGGATGTGTCAAATTCATGTGTGTGATCACAAAGTGGATACATTGTAACACCACCACAATACTTCTTGAAATATCATCCTTTTCGAAGAAGCAGTCTTTACAAAGCAGAATAATTAAGCTGGTAGCAGCTTCATTACAACTATTGAATTAGTTTTTTTTTTTTTTCCTCCTTCACTTTTATGTATTTACTTATTTTTGTCGAATTCTGTGAAGTTGGTTATTGATTTACCTGACTTTCAGGGAGTAAAAATCCTATAAAATTTTCTATACATAGTTTTTTCAAAAGTTCAGCCTAATTTGATACTTTTATGTAAAGTCTTTTTTCATATTTCCATAAACTTCTGTTGTTTCAAGCTGTTCTTTGCTCTCTCAGTATTTATGATACTTTTCATGATTACCTTTGGTTTTTCAACACGCAAGGTACACTCAACTCTTTAGAATCCATTCTCACCTTTAATAGAAACCTATTCTGTAACATTAATATCTGTGGTGATAATGATTCTTAGGTATTCTACTGTCAATTGCTGATTCTGCCAATGGATACTTTTATGGAAGTCAGAAATAACACAATTTCTATAACAGTCTAGATCTTAACATCACCAGTTTGTGGGTCACTCATCCATTAGGTCTTAACACAGTTTCTATAGCAGTCTAGACCTTAACATCACCAGTTTGTGGGTCACTCATCCATTAGGTCTTAACACAGTTTCTATAGCAGTCTAGATCTTAACATCACCAGTTTGTGGTCACTCATCCATTAGGTCTTCCTTACTTTTCATGTTTTATGTGTTTGCATTTAATTCTTTTGTAGATAAATTCTTATAATGATGAAAGTAGCCATACTCTTGATTATATCAAATTAAGACTTTGTACTCAAACAGGCTTATGAATTCAGGTCGACGAAGATGAAATTTATGGGGATGCAAAGAAGCAGGATGAAGAATCACCATTGTCACATAATTCTCCTCACGTAATATCACAATTAGCTCAGTGCTTTAGTGAGTAAAAATTGCCACCAAATAATTATAAAAATATGTTCTTTTTCTTTCTTGGTTTTTCACTTTCCCATCCTCCTGCTATTGCGTTCTTTTGTACAAAATACTTTTTGCACATTTACTCTTCTACCTTTTTTTTAATGCAATTGTTTCCACTTCTTAGAAACCATTAGAGGATTTAATTTTATGTTTTCTCTCTCATTTGCTTTTATTGCAGTCTTTATGTAATCGATGACATCAGGAAACTTATGACCGAAAAGTTTAGTATGTGGAATCCAGAAATTACTGGCTGTCCCTTTTTTTTGGCAATCTTATCCAGAAGAGGAGAAAAAATAAAAGAAACTTCGAAGGAAAATGCCATTGAAGGTTTCTAGGCATCA
This sequence comes from Mitragyna speciosa, assembly GCA_024721245.1. NCBI lineage: Eukaryota > Viridiplantae > Streptophyta > Magnoliopsida > Gentianales > Rubiaceae > Mitragyna > Mitragyna speciosa. Next base: position 17,088,648 of record CM045567.1, read on the forward strand.
GTTCTGCAAATCTATCCTTTCTAAGCCAGGTCTTAAAAAATGTTAATGATTTCTCCAGCATTCTGATGCTTTCAAGTAGAAATTACAGTCTAAAAGGGATGATATCAATGAGTGAACTTTCAAGAATATTACATACATAGGGAAAACAGAAAGTTCAGATGTCACTTACCAGTTTTACATCCCTCTTACAGCTCATCTTCTGTCCCAGATCAACTAGCTAACTTTGTGTGACATCATAATTATTTATAACATAAAGAATGAATTACCAGTAGTGAAAACAGGAGCTAAAATTTTGCCAGAAGTGATAAATTTGAAGTCCATGTCCATTTCACTTGTTAGGCTTGCAAGTTTTGATTGTATTTGACTGAAATATGACCAATTGAGTTGTTTTGGTTACCCCAAGCTGGTTTTGGAATGGTCCCCTAACACTTGCCCAGCCTATGCTCATAAGAACAGCTACCACAATGTTAATCTAAGACAAGAAACATGCTTTCCACTGTGTGGAAGCAGATTTATTTAAATCCAATTCTGTGATAAAGCATCTGCTTGACAAGCCAATATCTGTAAATGGAGAGACTCACATTCTTTGGTGCTAGCTCTGAGGCTTGACAAAGGTGACACGCTGGGTAATTGTTAAACAAAGAATGATGCGTGGTTGTATGCATAGGAACCTTTTCACCCAAAGTCCACATTGGAATACTTGAGGAGAATGTGTTTCTCCCAAATCCCTCTCAAAACATAGTGAAGAACATATTTCACTACTTGCTCTTGATGCGATCAGATTCATTTCAGCTAGGAAGTGTTATTCCCTTTACCTAGTTCTAGAAAAAGTCCCACCTTGCATTTTTGGGATCAAATGCGGTCTGAATTTGATGACTTCCCTGACTGATTAATAGGTTACTTCATCTTTCATTTGAATCTCGCAACATCACTAAGTGGTGTTAAAGAATTTTAAGTCTAATGTAATTTTCAGAATCCTGCAGAGTTGTTAATTGGTCATACGGATTTGTGCCCCTCGCCTGTTGCTTACAAGACCAAACAGTGCATTCATCTTTCAAAAGAATATTCACATGAAAGCTTTCAACTGTTTTTATCCGCCTAGTAACCTAGTCAAGTCTTCCTGGTTAACTACCATCATTTTTTTCATGTCAAAATTCATTCCTAGGTTTTTCAAGTTGCATCTAATGCTGCTCCCATTTAGATGTATCTCAAAACAATTTTTTGGCATGCAGTACTTATGCTCAGTCTTCTTGCTGCTTGAGCTCATAAAACGATGAAAAGATACTTTGCAAACCATGCAAGAATGACCTGCATCAGTTCTTTCTTAAATGTCTTTGATTTATTTTTGGAGGGGAACTGACTTGCATAATGTTGAAATCTTCTTCTAAATAAATTTTCTTGTATTTTTTATTCAGTTTGTCGACCATTCTTGTATACTAACCAGGTATTTTTATTTATATAGCTAATGCTATGGTTGGTCCACGAGCATGGATAGGAGGAATTTTTACTCGATCAATCAATAAACGGTTTGGAAGTAACAAATTTTTTGACTATCCTTTTACCCCTCATCAGGTGAATGGCTGATGCTTATTGAGAAATTACTTTTTCCATTTCTACAGTGCATCTGATTTTTCAGCTCCCTTTCTTCCTCTTTACTTGCATCTCTCTTTTGCTTGTTTTATTTAATTTACTTATGCCTTAATATGATGTACACCAAGTTAGTGAGGAGCTTATGCGATTTGCATCTTTCAAATTCTTCAGGAAGAGAGACTTCGAAGGCTTCAAGAACGAATTGGTGTACCTTTTGAGGAGACTTGCACTGGTCACCAAGTATTGCTTCAATACTTATTCTATCATTCGTTGACACTTTCATTTCATGACATGAGAGACTCTTCAGGAGTCATGTAAAATGATACTCCAGTAGAATCCAAGATGTGTTGCAAAGTGGTTTGCATGCCAATGTAATAGAATTTGGTAAACTTATACTTTTTGTGTATGCCTCTGTCCTCACTTCACCAAACACAGACAGGCTTATTACTTCCAATTCACTTTCCTCTTCAATACTGAACATTGGCACACATTTTAGTTTATTGTTCTTGGCCTGTAGCATTTCATATGGATGCCAATGTGGTCAGCTTTCAGAACTTTGTTTTTGTTGCAAACCCAACATTCCAATACTGATTATTCTGTTAGCAGGAAACTCTCCGCGCTCTGTGGGACATAGCCTTTCCAAATGTCAAGCTTAAAGGCCTAATCTCTGAACAGTGGAAGGATATGGGTTGGCAAGGAGCTAACCCAGCTACAGACTTCAGGTGAAGCTCTGATTTTTGCAATGCTAGTTTCTTCTTCATCTGTATGAGCGATAAGCTGCCTTGTATATTGCTTTGGTAATATATAGATCTTATCAAGTAGAAGATAATTAGCGTACTAGGCATACTTCATAGAGTAACAAATCGTTGTATTTGAAGGTTGGGTCTCTTTTACTCAATCAGTCAACATAGTTGCTAGTCTTCATTAGTGAAAATGCAGCAGGCTTAAGTATGATTGGAAACATTAACTGGAGAAAGACAATTCTCATACTATTTAGTTTATTGTGGGTATGAGTTTTTTGGTTACATTTGGCATTTTTCCATTATTTGAAGCATGTTTTTGCTACCTCGTTTACAGAATTGTTGTTTAATAAAGGGCAATTTATCACCTTTAAGAAAATTTCAATCAGATGAAATATTGGATTGCAAAGGATCTCAAAAACTGTTTTGGTCTTGTGTGCATGCTCTATGAATGTAGTCTGGTTTTAACATATTTGGTTTTCATCCTCATCGGTCTTCTCTGCTTTTCTTATTATACCTTCATATATAGTGTGGGCACCAACTATGACCCTGATATTTTCCTTGCCAAGTATAATTTTTTGTAGAGAGTCTGTCCTGACTAAGAATTTTGATTGGCCCAGGGGTTGTGGTTTCATTTCGCTAGAGAATTTGTTGTTTTTCGCAAGAACTTATCCGGTATGCTTCCTTGGCTGCTGCTCAGTAGGGATATACTTATCTTTTAGTCTTTGTGTAGTTTAATGAAGCAGTGATGAGTTTCTACTAATAGTGTATAATTCAAAATGAAGGCTTCTTTTCATAGGTTACTGTTCAAGCAAGCTGGAAAACGTGCTAAGTGGGAATACCCATTTGCTGTTGCTGGAATAAATGTATCATTTATGTTGATTCAGATGTTGGATCTGTATGCAGGTATGTAAAGGAATACACGTTTATGAACACATATATTCATATCAAGAGCTTAAATTACAATACTTGCATAATCTGCCATATCTACATTGTAGACAAAATTGTGCCACTTAAGATTCCTCAGGTGTATATGTTTCTATTGATCTGATCATAATAGCAATGTTAAATGGAAAAACCATAAACTTGTATTTCCTTTTGTTGGAGAACAAGTATTATCATCACTTTTGGGCTACCAAGTCCTACTCTATGCACAAATCCACACAAGTCTCCCTGTGGATGTTTAACACATTCGCTTCCTTGCTAACCATACTGTATCTTCTTTCTTGTTAATTTCACGTGCTTTTTGTCATATCTTATTCTATTTTAACTTTTTGGGGGATATAATTCTAGTTCTCACAATATTCTATATCAACTCGCATCCTGGAGCATCAAAATGATTTTGAGTTTTCAGTTGCACAAAAAGGAAGTTAAATCCATGTTTAATCTTTTACTGCAAGTAAACGCTTCCAAGTTTTGCACGTGATTGGTAGTAGCTAGCTTATCTGAAGTTATTCTCTTGTCTCATAAATGGTATGACTGTGGTGGATACAGTTGATCTTACCTTTATATATTACTTAAAAAATTGAGTGCCTTACTGTTGGAAACATGCAATTTTCTTGCCAACGTATCCTGCAGAAACACAAACTAGTTTTGAACTTTGACTCTAACTAACCTTATCATTTTTGCAGCAAAACCTAAGTGCCTTCCAGGAATCAATTTTGTCAAATTATTAGGAGGTATGATAACAGAAGAGCTGATTGACACAATTTTTTTGTTTTTGAATTATAACTTTTTATTGAATTGATACGGGAGAGTCTGAAAAAAAGTTATGTTTCGCATATTGCAGAAAATGAAGAGGCATTTGATGTACTATATTGTGTAGCATTTGCAATGATGGATGCTCAATGGCTTGCAATGCATGCGTCATATATGGACTTCAACGTATCTCTCTCTCTCTCTCTCTCTCTCTCTCTCTCTCTGTGATTAAATCCTTGTGGTAGGACAATGGAGAACATTTCATGATTTATACTAGTAAAAACCTTTAGAGACATATCTAATCTTGTGCTTTATAATTTAACAGATATGCTGTATTCCTTTGATAATGAAAGGTCAAGTCATTTTGAGTTCTTGTCTGTGGAATGTAGTTTAGAGTGACACTGAAGACTTTTTTTCACTTTAAGCATTCTTTGCAACATAATCATAGTTACAATGTGTCAATATTTTTCCTTAAGATATTATCGTCCCATAATCATCCAGATGAATTTTGTTTGGAACATAATTTCATGCAATTACTTTTGCATAATGTTAATAAGCTAGTAAGTCTTCACATGGTTTATCATTTCTTAACTAGAAATCCTACCAAAAAAATATAGTGATAGCAGTAATAGGAACCTGAATTGGTCAAAGTTCATCTGCCATGGGAATAACAGATACCTTCTTTTGATATCATTTCAAATTTTTGGTGCACCACTTTTTCTCTCATTCTGTTCAAATGCGTAATTCCTCTCTGTCTTTTTGTCCAAACATTTTTTGGCTGAAGATGAAAATCCAATTAGGCTGTAGTCTGGTCACATGCCACCAACTTGAGAAACATTGGAAAGTATGAAGAGGGGAAAAAAACAAAGAACAAGAAAGAGCTGAATGCTTGGCCAAATGTCGAAAATCTATATTTCAAACTCAATGCTTGATATGCATATGTGCAATCCTAGATTTTTTATATGGCAAATTGGAATCATGTATCTCTTGATTTTAACAAGCATTGTTCTTGCCCCTAGTACAATGTTATTAGTACTTATGGCTGATAATTGTAATTCTTGTTCACTGATGAAAAAGTTCCAAATGTATACGCAAGAAATATCATGTGTTTATAAATTAATATTTTATGCATTGACAATGTAAAGATTTTGTGTACTAATGGTTAAAAGAATGATATGTCATTTATTCAATTTGAAATTCTCATTTTGAACATGTGACATGCAACTAAACTTGCTAGTGTAATGAAATCTTTACAGTGTCAGTGTATAGAAGATTAATCCTCTATTTATACATCAAAGTTGGACCGTTAACCCTACTTTTATTCACTGTCATTCCTTCAGGAGGTTTTACGACTAACTCGGACGCAACTGGAAAGAGAATTGTCCTTAGAAGATGTTAATAGGATACAAGATCTGCCAGCTTTCAACCTATTATACCACTAGTTCATCTGCTTATAACCTCCTTTGGAAACAACAGAGTTCCTGCTTTATGAGTGTATCATCAGCTGAGCATATGTTCATCCATAGCAAATGATTCACTCAAGAGGATAACTGACATGTTGCAGACAATGTATAGAGAAGCAAAATTGTCTGGGGAGTTGCCATGTGTCAAATTCATTATGCATTTATGCCAATTTAGGAGGTTGTTTGGCAAAGTTTTGCTTAGATGGCCATGCCTGTATTGCAGTGCATTTTGCTCTTTTGGAGGCAGATGCTGGTTAATGAAATTGTTAACCAGATGCTAGCTGGGCTTTGCTAATTGTAATCTTCTCTGCTTTCCTTTTTTCTTTCCATTTAGTTTTCCTCTTTCGTTATTTGTTAGTAGTTTTCTTGGTAACCATTTTGTAGCCATGCTCAACGCAGGCTCAATTATACCGTGTAACCAGTAAAAGGTAAGAAATTAAGGACAGCAAAATTGTCTTGACAAATTGGTAAATATTAACATAAAAATGTTTAGAATCTCAATCGTTACATCCTAAAGTTAATATCTTATGTCAGTGGTATGCATTCTCAAATTAATATCTTTGTTAATTGACAATTAAGATGTCCTTGGCCGACACTTTTAACAGATAAACTTCCTCAATTTATGCATCGACAAACATATATGTTGTACTTGATTATATATGTGAAAAAATGCACAAACAAACTTAACATGGCTTTCCTTTACCAGTAAAAATATATTCCCTCTATCACACAAGGATTCCTTTTGTCTCTGTCCAAAATATATGTTTGTTTTCTTTTTTAAAAAATAATTAGCTTGTTATTTTACTAACATACTCGTATTTAATGTACATAGTTATTAACAAATGCACTACTCCATTAATTATTCTACTTGGAATATTAAACACTGCAAATAGTATTAATAAAGGGTATTCGAGAAAAGTATGAATAAAAAATAATTATTGTAACTACATTAATTAAATTTCTTAATTTGTGTGAAAAAAGAAATGGACTTCTCTTTACAAGACGGAGGGAGTATAACATTATCCCTCTTACAATTGAGACTAGCATCATATTTTTCTAGAAAATAATAAAGAAGGCATGTAATTATAATTTAAATTTAATGTTGCTTTTATTCAAATGGATCGCACACAATTTTTTTGAAAAAGGGATATGAAGAAGTTTAAATTATACTTAATACTGGAGTTCGTAACAGTGTATATGGAAGAATTTGACCGTCACACATACCTATGCAAATAGAGATTTAATGTAGTAAGAATAACATTAATAGTCTCAAAACAAATAATGGGTCAAGTTGTTTAAAGTTTACGACCGCTCCCAACGATTATCACTGTCAAATTTGCAACAAGACAGCATGCAGGCATAGCACAGTTTGAAACAAGACAGCATATAGGTACAACACAAGAGCAGCAGAAGGCTCCCCATTTTAGTTATCCCTTTTTCCTAATACCTCCTTGTAATAAAATAAGATTTCAAAAAAAAAAATCTCTATGGGCTTGGATAAAATATTAGCAGATCCCCTTGGTTGAAGAATTCACCCTCCCAAATTAGGGTTGAAGAATTCACCCTGCTGAACTGAATTTTTATTTGGATTGGTAAACAAATTGTCAACGAACTCAATTTGCCGAATTTGGATTTATGATATATAATTTCTTGAAAGTTTAACCATTTTCATATTACAAATTTTTAATTTGTTTTCCTTTTCTTCTTAAAAATATTTTAAATGTATCTGACATTTGGAAAAAAATTAGATATAACTGATTTTTTATGTCTTTTTTCTTCGTCCAAAAGATCTTTTGGACTACATGATCGGCAATTTTCAAGAGGAAAATGTATTGATTCTTAAGGCTATGTATTAGGGGTATATATACTTGAGAAAATTTTGTTATAGACTAGAGTTTAATTGCAATGATATTAGGGGAGTTCCCCTTTTAGTTATCAAAATTATATAAATTCATGTTCTCTACAATTTAAATATCCACATAAAATGTAACAAAACACATGTTCTTATTATATTTATTTCTTTGGTTTTTGTATGTTCTAATAAGTGATCCTCCAAGAAACCAATTTATGGGGTTGATGCATGACATTAGAAACCATATTGCCTCATTAAGATTAGCATAGTTGCTATTTGATACCACTAGTTCCACTTTAATTAATGATGCTTACAACACCTCAAGGACAAGTGGTTAGAAATTAACAAGGAATAGTCCTTATCACCTAATTTGAGTTGATTTAATCAACAAGCACTACCATAATGGAGGTAATATATGCCCATATTAGAAATGCCAAAACCTCCCCACCAATATAATTCATTGGGCACAAATCTTCTTTGACACCCAAGTGGATTACAACTTTTACAATTCTTAAATTTTAAGTTGCTAAATAATTCCCAACTTTTTACCCACCCATTATACCAATTCAATTCAATTGGCACACTACATATTTTCATTTCCAAATTTGGAGAAAGTGAGTAAATTAAGACTTAGGCTTTGACCAAATTTTGTTAATTGTTTTGCCATGTCAAATAAAATGGTGCAAAGAGTACACGAAATTGCCATGGATAAAGACAATAATCAAGTGTTAAACTACTAAACATTGGAAGCCTATGTTGACAAAAGAATCCCAAAGCACATGTGTAGGGTACTAAAGTGTAGTGTGTGACTATGTGTAGAGGTTGTTTGCTTGGACTAAATCTTGCAGTTCTATAAGAATATTATTTTATGTTATTGATGGTTAGTAGTTGCACTTTTGTGATCAATGTGATGTTTAGTTGGATAAGTAGTCTTGTCAGATTACTAATTTTGATATGGATTGGACCTAGTTTTAAATGTGAAATGGCTTATATGTTTAGTTGAATTGGGGAAAAGTCAAATATGAGATTAGTTCAAGTCAATAATGTGGGGTTTTGTGCAATGAATCAGTAGGCAGGTTGTAAGTAAATGTATGGACCATCCATGTGATTCATGGGTTTGCAAAGCTTGATAACATTTCTGCAGAATTGATTAAATAATGCCAAAAGAAAAAAAAATTAAAAAAGGTCATTTTTTCTTGTGTCAATTAAGAGGCAATGCTGCTATAGACTGGTTTCCTGAACATCACATTGACTTTCAACTTCATTAGCTATTTTATTTTAAAATAAAAATTAAGTTCAATAAAAACTTCAAATCTTGTAAGGAGAAGGAAAAATAATTGTCAATAAAAACTTCAAATCTTGTAAGGAGAAGGAAAAATAATGATTTGAAAGTCGAACTAGAAATCTCATGGTAACGTGTAAATTTTAGCACATAATTTACTCCGTCATTGATCATGTTGCTAAACTCGGATAGGAGTTGTTAGCTTGATTGATAACCATTGTCTAAGGTCTTATCTAAATTAATGCTAAAAGTCACAGGGGTAACAGATTAATCAAGCTACAATCAAGAACTGGTTAAAATCTATCGAAAAACAAAAAATACAATTGCTGGATTGGCCATAATTTTCTTTTTCTTTTTTGAGCTTTTATAAGCTTTGACTTGGAGCAATTTACTATGAATTGGTCGTCAAACTAAATCAACTTAGTAATTGCATGCCCTTTTCGCATACGGTAATGGAGCATGTGCAATCATTTCTATTGCACTGTGCTAACCATTTTAGCCACAATTTATGTCAATTGTATCCTAAATACTACTATTCATCAAGATATTAAGAATAATTAAACTACTAAGATATTCAATTATTCTAGACAATATCCTTGTCCAAATATAACTTTGGGGTCTCTCAAATCTTGACTTTAAGGGTTAGTTAATTTATATTTTGATTTTTTTTTTTGTCAACTTGTAGACATTTTCAATTCCAGTCTGAAATCTTTTCTTCTGGTTCAAGATTATTTATTTATGCATCTTTACCCTCTTGCAAGCACTATCCTTTGACAAAAGTGTAGCATTTTTGTTGTCTGTTTATGCCATCAGTAATCCTAACAAACATTAGCCACCAGAAAGAGAGGAAAAGTGTTTTGTAAAAGACAAAAGGCAGCCTCATCTTATTGTCAGTTTCTGTAATATAGATTAAAGATAAATGAGTGATTCTTTTTAGAAGAAGAATTAAGTTTAGATATAGTATACCAAGTATTCTTAGATTAGAACCAATAAAACACTTATTTGATCCGAAGGAAATAATTTTGATATTGCAATTTACTACTAACATTTACAATAAATCCTTCTAGGTTTTTGTAAAAAGTGGCATTTGCTTTTCTACAAACCCAACTCTCAACCCCCCAACCAAAAAACAAAAAACCAAAAAAAAAAAAGAAAAGAAAAAGTGGCATTTGCTTGAAAATAATAACTGACCATAAGTAATCAATGTGTTTGGAGACAAAAAAAAAAAAAAAAAAAGAAGTCATTAATAGTTGCCTGCATTGAAATCTTGAAATGAATATAGCTGTGCACTTGAATGCAAAGGCTTTCAGATGAGGAAATATTTACAATTAGAATTTGTGTTTAATGTATTTTTAATACCATTAAATATGTCTGTAGGATATGTTATTCTCCTATAACTCATCAAATTAAGACTAACTTAGGATAACTTCACATTTTAAGACTTTCTTTTCAAAGCCTCAGGGAAGGTACTCTTTACAATTAATGCTCCCTCATTTCAAGAACTAAAATCAGATTAGACGTATTCAAAAATTTCTGATGCTCAATTAGGCAATTGGTGATACTTCAGGGGTTCTTTTTGAAGAAATTAAAAATTTTGGCAGTCTTCAACGACCAATTCTCAGTCCAATTAGCCATCATTCCATAGTTGATAACATCATGGATTTCTACATACGTATTCCAAGCATTAGTGCTGGATCAAAGTGCGTTAATTTACTGAAACTGTTGACTTGGTAATTGCTCATGGGGTGCTAAAATAATTAATAAAATATTTTTGGCAAAGTGGACAGAACTTTTCTTCTGTTAATCTAATAATGAAGTACTAAGTCGGATTACATCAAACTAAAAACGTGGCCCAATCATAATCTATGGTCTCCAAGTCCAATTCTATACTCTGAGGACGAATCAGACAAATTGGTTATCTTAATCACACAATTAATTATTCTCGAGCGCCGTGAATCCGTCAAAGATAAGTTTTCTATTAAGGTAATTAGTTTGATTAATTTATACAGGCTAATATATAGTACCTAGATTAAAAGAAATTAATTTTTTTGTGAGCATCATGAACATTTTCAAAGGTTGTTTGGACGAAAGTGCAATAATAAGGCACCATATTTTAATTTTTCACGTATGAGAATGACATGTTATGGCCCAGAATAGCATTAGAAACTGGCTGCAAATTTTCTAAAGTTTTGGTCCCACCTTTTCTTGTGGCACCGGAGTTTTCTAGAAAAGATTTCTAACTTTCCTTTTCATCTACAACGTGGGAGGTTCAGACCCTAAGGCCCAACAGAAAAATCTTCTACCTACTAACTTTAATCTTATCCATACAAAGGTAGCCTGAACAAGTTATTGAATGTGAATACGGATTACAGGCATTAAGATAGGGAAACCAAGAATTTAGCCGGAAATTTTGTACATTTGCTAATGAAACGCGGTACAAATCTTTTGTTTTTTTTTTTTTTTTTTAATAAATTATCAACAAATCTTACCGACAAAAATATAAATCGGCCACGTACAAGGTTGATCGGAGTGATTAAGGACTATATGTTTGCTTAAGGTTGGTTAGGTAATTATGTTATTGTCACATCCATTGACAAATCTGTTAATGTTATAAATCTGTTGGTGAGGTAAGTGGTATTTTGTCGTACTTTTCACCAATAAGAAATTCATCCAATATTTCTTTGCTTTGTGGGCTGCTTTCTTACGAGATTAAGAGTGATAAATCTCTAAACACACTTCTTTTAACAGATACATTATCCTCTTTAACAAGTACAATTATTGTTTTTTAAGTGGGGAATCATAGGACATAAAAGAAGGTACTAGAAAATTAGGTTATGCTTACTATAGGAAAGACAAGGATCTCCAAGAAGGGAGCTTTCAAGATTTACAGAACATGCATAACTTGCAAGCATTGATTTCATTTACATAGCTTCATCATAAGCATAAAATTGTTCCCAACAGAATCAATTCACAGTTTATCAGAGCCCCATGGGCTGCCCCCTCTATCTCTCTCTATTCCCTCTTGGTCTCAAATTTATCCCTTAAAAGTCATATCCACCTCACTACAAAACAGAGTTTGTTAATCTCTAGAGCAAAAGGGAGTTCATACAGCCTCAAAAGTTGCCCTGTGACAAAGGGCAAATTAGTTGAAGAGTTGAGCAAAGCAAACAAACTGCACGATGCCAAATCTCAATATAGGCTATCAATATCATCTAGGCCTTTCAGGTCTTTGAAGCAAAACAACATTAGAGCTCAGAAAAGACTCTTAGTCATTAGTCATTCCATTTAGTGAAAATCCATGAAAATTAGAGAGTCATTATGGTTTTCAGCCAGGACGAATCCCAGTGAAGTAGTTGAAGTCATGGTGTTGGACCCCCAATTGCTTTAGCCACGAATCTGCAACGCTCAACAGCGACATGAGCCTCTCTTGGTCCCTACCACTCCTGTCCGATACCCACACATTGCCTTGCATCTTATAAGTGGACAAACCAAATGGAGGGAGAGGAAGGCCTTCCCCTTCCTTCCGTTTCTTTACAGCACTCACCATGTCATCTTCAAGGTCTGTATCTGTGAGTCAAAAAGGACTTCAATGTGACCATATGCTGTGCTAACGACAAGCTTTCCAGTAAGATAAAGAATAATAATCTTGAAAATGAAAGAGAATAATAAGCGAAAATGCATCAACAGACCGAAATGCTTACCCTGAAAAGACGAAGAAAGGGTGTGGTACGTAAGAAAGCATGTGGACAAGTCCTTGATGGTTCTTCCCATGGGAATATGATATATGGGATACCTGAATATTATTACATCAAACAAAGTCAGTGATACATCTTATAATTGTTCCATTGTTTCAATCAAACAAAAGAGGGAAACAAATTGAAAAGGTCAGATTATTAACACAAGTGTAACAGTTTAGCTACTGCATTAAACACAAATAAGTCTATTCAAATCCAGTATCCTGTAACCCAAAGTATTTATAGTCAAATGTCAAAAATTTTGGCACCAGTGTATTCGAAGTGGCACTACATATGTGGATCTCTTTAGGTTCTTTTAACAAGATTAGCCAAACTTGTAACAAATTTCTTCCAGCAAGATAAAGAAGAGAATAGAGATGTACCAAGCAACTGACATCCAACTAGCTGGTGAAAGGTCTACACTTCTCAAGGACATCAGTCCAGGGTACGTCTGTGCTAAGCCACTGATCTGAAATCAACAACAGAGAAGACTTTAGATTAAGTTGACACAGAGAAGGTGATAAAATAAAAACAGTTTCACTTCATGTTTCACATAAAATCAACAATTTGACACTTCCATATGGTTAATTTGATTAAAAAAATCAATACATCAAAATCAAGGACAAATATGTTTCAAATCAAGAAAGAAAGGGGGAGAGGAATCAGAAAAAGATGATAGACGACAGAAGACACCAATAATTTCCTTAGAGAACTGGAGTAAAAGAAGTCTTTGATTCTATTCCAAGTCAAAAGCTCCATAAAATCTTTACAAGATGCCTACAGCAAAAAAATATTATATGATTCTAACATATCCATTGCAATCGGTACAAATTTCTTGTCTTTAATCTTTAGGAATCCTAATAATTATAACATGCATACAATCAGGACTAGATTAAAAATATAAAAGACAGCTAATTCGCAATGCAAGTAAAGAACAACCAAAAACCAAATAAACTTTGCTCTATGCACAAGAACAAGATCAAAATAAGCTGGAGAAAGCAAACCTTGTCCATAAGAGGAACCCTTCCATAAGGAGTAGATCTTTCAAAATACTGCAAATAAAGGCTACCCAATCTCTCATTCACATGCCAGAGGCTATCATGCTCAGAAACTCCTTCCTCGGAAGAACATCCATCCCATCTTGAAAGCTTTTCGCACTCACTCTCATCACTGAAAGAATCGCTAAAGGAATCCCTTGTCTCACTGACTGAATCAGTCTCCTCTCTGAAAGATTATAAATTCACCCCCAAATCATCACAATTCCAAGTTTAAAAAAAAAAAAAAAAGCCAAAATGGTAAAAATCAGAATTTGCTGATCAAATTATCCAAATTTTAAGTCAATTTTAATTAATACTATCAATTAAAGTGCACAAAGCAGAAGAAAAATGTGGTTCTTTCATCTTTAAGCATTTCAGTTACAAAAATGAAAATGATACTTAAATAACACAACTTCCACCAGCTCAAAGGGAAGTAGAAGGATTATAATAATCATAATTAAAGCCAACTCTGAGCCAATAAATCAGGCACTTTACAGTTTTTCTTTTTCACTCGTCCAAACAAAACCAAGAAGTAGAAATCCAGTAAAGTGGACAACAATTTTACATCTTCTTTGCACCAAAAAAACTCGAAAAAAGTTTGGAAAGAAGATCATCACAAAATCCCACCAACAAACACAAAAAAACCAAAAAAAAAAAATCTTACAAATTCAAGAAACTGTAAAAACCAATAATTAATTACCTTAAGCAATTTGCAGATGAATTACTGGTGAAAATTTGGATTGCTGAGAGATAAGGCACATAATACTGGACTAATGTTTCTCCATTATCTAAACTAATTGGAACTCCAGCCCCATAAGCACTCCATTCATCATAGCAATTCCAAAGATCACTCAAGGTAAAGTACTCAACTTTCTCCCTTTCACATGGATGCCATAGCCTATTAAGATTCCTCATCTCACTCTACACCAAAAAAAAATGTTACATCAAAATCCAATGCATTGCATACATGATTATACAATATAGAAGAAATTCAAAAGCCATCACAGCAAAAACAGAGCAGACCTTGCTCAAGAATTGGGATGGAACTACTGGTGTTATGCAATCCAAGAAACGGTCCAAGTTTGATTGCATTGAGCCCTTTTGCAAAATCATGATTCTTAGTCCAAAGAAAGCCAAAAAAAAAAAAAAACAGAGGGGAACAGAGCAAGAGAAGGCAAGAGGAAGGGAATAAAAGAGAGAGATTTCACAAATGCTCTCTCTGATAACTCTGGGAGAACAGAGGAATCCCAAAAGGGAAAAACAGAGGAAAAACAGGGGGGTAGAAGCAGGGGATGGAGGGAGAGAAGGAGAGAGATAAAGAGGGAGAGAGAAATTAACGGAATTCTACTTGTTTTTGTTTCCTTCTTATAAGAATGATACAAACCGGTCTAACTCAAGAAATTAAGATTAGGCTCTTATTTGACGTTTGGACAACTCATATTAATGTTAAAAGAAAAAAGGAGGACAAAGAAGAAAAGAAAGTCTTTCCGATTTATGGGAAATTCTACCTTCCAAAACTCCAAAAAAAAAAAAAAAAAAAGGAAGAAAAAGCAGAAAAAAAATTCTTACAATTTTTGGAAAATTCAACAATTTCATCACAAGAAAATTCTACCCTTCCAAAGCCGTTTGATATCAAAAATTTCACCTTTGTATAATACCGTAAATAAGTGAAATATATTTGAATTCTAATTTTTTGAGTTACTTAAGTGTTATTTGTTTCTCTCTTTTCTTAAAAATAAAAAAAAATCTTTTTCTTTCCTTGTTTATCTATATGTATGTACATATATGTTGAACCCTTTTTGTCCCATCACCGGGCAACTCGGACTCCGGCGAGATTTTCTGCCTTAGTCAAAATTAATGTATTTACTTTTTTTTTTTTGTCAACTAAACTTCAAGAAAAGGCAAAACCCATGATTATTTTTGAGACTTGTCTTGAAATTCAATGGAAAACAAAAGCAACCAACAAAGCCAATTTAATTAAGAATCAAATATGTAAATAAAGAATTTTTCATGGTAATATAGATGTTTATTTCTGTTAAT
This sequence comes from Mitragyna speciosa, assembly GCA_024721245.1. Lineage (NCBI taxonomy): Eukaryota > Viridiplantae > Streptophyta > Magnoliopsida > Gentianales > Rubiaceae > Mitragyna > Mitragyna speciosa. Next base: position 17,104,084 of record CM045567.1, read on the forward strand.
TTTCTTGTGAAGAAAGTGACGTGCACTAAATGGTTGTATTTCTAAAAGAGCTACCCGTAAATTCCGGTCAGGCTCTCCACTGCGTGTGAGTGTGTGTGTTTTTAGACTTTACAAAGACGTATGCTATTGCGTGATACCAGAAAAATAAAAGGAAAATAAATATGCTATTTTTATTGTTTATTTTTTTTCTTTTTTTTTTTTTACTGAAATCCATGGTTCTTGATAAAGGGCATCTAACTTTTTTTTTTCTTTTTTGGGCCTCAAAAAGCAAATCTAACAAACTGTGAACAGATGAATACATGTCATGACATCTCTGCTGAAGTGAAACGTAATCTTTTGTGTGTGTGTGACGACAGATTGAGAAGTGTTCAAAAGGGGGTTCAGAGGGCAGGGCAGGAGAAAAAACTGGTGCCAAATCTAACTAGTTCATTGGGCGGTGGCATTGTGAAAGGCTGAGGTGTTCAAACACAAGGTACATCTGTGTGTTTCAATGTGTGTTTTAGTAGGTGTAGAAATGTGTGTGTGTGTGTGTGTGTGTGTGTGTGAAAGAGGAGATGAATTGGGATGTGAAGTTTAAGAAAATTTAATGTAACATGGTGCTAGAGTTTATCATTTATGGGTCCAATGTGTCACCTTCAATTGTACTATTGATGGATAAGTTTTTTTTTTTTTTTTAATCTTTCATTGTAATTGTTTTTTCAGTTGACACATGTAATATTAGCTGGAAATTGGATATGCAATTGTTTGCATTTAATTTTGTTAAATCATGACTTGAAAGTTAGGAAATAGAATTAAGGGTTAATAACACTTTGCCCCCCTAAAGGTATGGAGTAGTCACACTTTGCTCCCGTAACCTTTAAATATATATATTTTGCCCCCTCTATGTGTCTTGTTTGACTTTGACCCACTTAAATGAATTTTCTCTTCCCAAATTAACCTTATTTATTCTTAAACTAACTTTAGTTTTATGAGTTGGATTAATTACTTCAATGATCCTTGAACTTTTTCATGAGTGCCACTTTAGTACCTAATCTTCTGATTGTGTCTATTGAGTCCCCAACTTTTTATAATAGAATTTAATTGGCCCCTATACCAATTGATGACAAAATATCCTTCTAATTATGTCATTTTATGTTTTTTTTCTCTCTTTTACTTTTTTTCATTTTTTATATTTATTTTTCTTTATTCCTTCGATTTCTCCTTCCAACGCCATTTACATCCTTAAGAACTTTGGATTTGGGACTTCACCAGTGCTATTTCTCACAAGTTAATGGCCATGATTTAATGTAGCATAATAGACGGCTAAAATGTGTGCCAGTTGGACCAAATATGAATTGAAACAAATATAAAAAATGAGTTGATTTTAGAGGAAAAATTGGTTACACTAAATGTTGTTGGAGGGAAAAATCGGAGGAATAAAGCAAAATAAATATAAAAAATGAAAAAAGTAAAAGAGAGAAAAAACATAAAATGACATAATTAGAAGGATAATTTTGTCATCAATTGGCATAGGGGCTAATTAAACTTTATTATAAAAGTTGAGAGACTTAATAGACACAATTAGAAAATTAGGTATTAAAGTGATACTCATGAAAAAATTTAAGTATCATTAAAGTAATTAACCCAAACTCATAAAGCTAAGTTAGTTTAGGAATAGGTAAGGTTAATTTGGGAAGAGAAAATTCATACAAGTAGGTCAAAGTCAAAGAAGATACATAAAGGGGGCAAAATGTATATATTCAAAGGTTAGGGGGGCAAAGTGTTATTAGCCCTAGAATTAATTGAATTGTACATTTTTTGGTACTAGGATTCTTGTCAAGGGAGACATAAGATTGTTGATGGACAGTTGATTGTGAAAATATTGAATTCCCACCACACAAGCAAATACTACTGCCTATGAAGCCTGTGGTTTGGCTCCATCAACTCAATATAAACTTTAAGCTTTTACTTCTTTCTGATTTGATTGTTTTCTTTTGCTTTTAAGCAAAACCATGGAAGATACATAAAAAAAATTATTTATATCAATTGAAATATTTAAGCACATGAAAATGAAAAAAATGAAGACCGGAAAAAGACTTTATGTGGTTGATGGTCAGTGGATCATATTTTTAATTCACTTTATCTTTTTTTTTTTCTTTGACAAAATAGTTATGTTTCTTGTAGGATACTGTTTGTGACATCAACACTATGAAAAGAAGAATAGAAACTCTAGAGAGGCGTTAAAATTTATAAAACAAAAAAAAAAATCAAAGGAAGAAAATTTAAAGAAAGCAATGTGACATGTTGAAACTGTCAAACAAATTTAATTAAGACAGATTCACATGCACCCCTTTAATTAATTTCACTAATTAATTACTTGTAATACAACATTCTTTACTAATAAATATTAAAAAAATCTTCCAATTCATTCAAATTATCATTAAATAAAAAGATCACACGTAACAGAGATTATTTATTACACTTAATTATAAACAAATATTACTGGCTACTAGTTCAATTTGTTGACAACCAATTAAAAAAAAGGGGACAATTAAAAGGTACACCAAGACATTTTACTTTTCCCTGTTTGGAAGTTTACAACTTGGTTTTTAGCTTTTCTTTCGGTTTTAGTTTTACTAGTTCTTTGTTTGTTTGCTGCCAGAAAGAGAAAGAGGAAGCTTTGCTCTTCGTAAACCGCGTAAATGAACAAGTAAGATATCGAATCCACTGACTTTGGATTGTATTAACGTTGTTTATACCTAGAATGTTTTTGATTCTTTAAACGTAACTCAGACGAAAAATTAACAGTCAATGATTTGACAGTTTCTGACTATGCAACGGGGCTGAAAAAATTGGAAACCCTCGTATCAATTTAACATTGAGAAAATTATAGTTTTAGTACTTAATGTTTTAAGGTATCGGTAGATTTAGTTACTTAAATTTGAATGAAAGTAAATTTAGTATCAAATGTTTTAATTTTTTAGCACATCTAATCGTAGAGGCAATACTATACACATGCATTTTTCCTTATAATTATTCAATTGCACATGTGTTTCTTTTTTTCTCTAAATCTTATTCTTTCAACTATAAGTTCTTCTTCGATCATATTTTTAAAACTCCTCAACTTTTATTTTATTTTTTTTGCACTAACGTTTCCCTGACCATGTCCAAAGCAAAAAGTATGTCATCTATTAGTATTTATTATACTGATACAAAATTAATTGAGTAGAAAGCATGTGAATGAGTTTAATATCAATTTTCTTTCCATTTAGAGTTAATTTTTGTTCTATAGAAAATTGTATTTTTTTGCTTATAATAATAGTGATTGATTTTTTAATTATCAATCGTCGCAATGAAGTTACAAATTTGGGTGTATTTTTTATTTGCCTATACTTTCTTTCTTATCTTATTTTAATTCTCAATCTTCTTTAAGCCAATTATATTATCTACTTAATAGATATATGCTTTAAAACAAAATTTTTTTAAAATAATTTTTAGTCAAATTTAATTTATTTTGAATAAACTCAAAGATAGTACATATTGCCGTACAACAATGGATGAGTTCAAAAGTAGTTGGTTAGTGAAAATCAACCTATGATAGGATCATATGACTAGGTTAAAAAAACAAAAGGTTAGTCGCAGTTGATGACCAAAAGGCAAAAAATAATTAATAAATAAAAATCAAGAACCTGTCAAACATGTTCAAGAACCAATAAGATCGACAAAATCCAGGAGATCGATTAGTTAATAGAAAGCCCACTAATGAACAAAAATTAGTTTTCCATATAACTTTTAGAGCCAGCAAAAAATGTATATCTTTTGGCATAAAGATCATGAATTCAATGGTGTCACAAGCTGCATCTAATTTGACTATGAACCATACTAAGATGCTAATTGAGATTGTTTTAGCAACCGTTATTGACTTTTGAAGATATTAGTATCATGCACTTGATGTATTTTCCAAAAAGATGAATGGAAAGTCACATTATTGGACAATTAATAGAAAAAATGATAGCTCAATACTAAATAATCTTGTGACTTCAAATCTTGACCCGTTGATTGGCAAGTAGATGGAGGATAATTGCGAAAATAGTGGAATTATAAATTGGTCCATTTCATCCTTATTGTGAATGAAACATACCATATTATGACAGCATTTACTTGCTAATTTCTGCTAACGGAAATATAAAGTCCGATTGGAGTTTAAAACTTTGAACATTTCGAGTTTTGCCAACTAGGAAAAGCTTTTTCAAGTGTCACACATGAAGTGACCATTTTATGCTCTCCCAGAAAGATGAATGGTTCAAATATGAAAATAAATTCTGTCAAATACACACACGCACACAAAATATATATATATATATATATATATATATATTTATATATCCAATCTTTTACTTGACTTTTTAGTGCAACATGGGCTAGAACAAAATGGAGATACTCCTTTATGTTCGTAGTACTAGACCTTGTAATGACAACCCTCCTATCGGTATGTGTGTGTGTGTGTGTGTGTCCAATCTTTTACTTGACTTTTAGTACAACATGGGCTAGAACAGAATGGAGATACTTCGTTATGTTCGTAGTACTAGACCTTGTAATGACAACCCTCCTATCGGTATAGATGTCTCAAATTCATGTATCCTGCGCAAGTACTGTTAATTCAAGTTATTGTAATAAGTGTGCCTTTCCTACTACTATTTAAAGTTTGGTGAGGACTCTAAATGAAGCTAGGACAGTAAGTTCGTTTATCCAAACCAAATCATCAAGCAAGACTTGTCTCAAACCAACCCTAAAAATGAAATTCAAATGTTAGTTGTTGATCAAAATAAATGTGTTTAATCACTCAACCAAAAGTGATTCTTTCTATTTTTAGGACTTAGTTCAACTAGTAAAAACATTAGTCAGATAATCGTAATATCTTTGTTTGACTCTCAAGTTCTACAATTTACTTAATTTTTTTTCATAAAATTTAGAGTATTCCAACAAACCGAAAAGAAGAGTGGGTAATTCCTTTTTGCATGGCTAATAATATATAGTAGACTTACTAATTACATTGATATAACGAAGGGTGGTGTGTGTGACCAGATATAAGATACTTATGATCCGAGAGTAATGTGCTTTTCTAGAAATTATGGTGCTATTTTGGAGATTGTTGAGTACGGTTTTCAATGCTCCAAATTGCAAATTATGTTGAGTCCTTCTGATCTTTTTCTTGTAATCGATGCTCACATTCACATTGTGTAGGCACAAAATAATAATGTAGGGCAACAAATGGCAACATGGTTCTGGCTGTTTGTTCATTAAAGGGGAATAATAATTCCATCACAACAACATGTGTTTCATGCATCGAATGAAACACTGAAAATGAAATTTGAGGCAATTGAATCTGATTGAGACAGTCTACACTCTGGAGGCCAAAAATTGAAAGCTGGCCACTTGTAAGCATTGATGTCTTTTAATATACATGAAAGAAACAGAGCTTGAAAGTTTTAAATGTTCCAGTACACTTATTGAAATTGTCTTGATGGATAATGATAAATAATGCAATAAAATTTAATTCTGTAAACTTTTTAACTTATCAAATTTTTTAGTGAAAAGTGCCAAAAAGATATTACGTGATAATCGTTCGATATCTTTCAATACAATTATGTATCTGTGGTATAAATTAGCATCTTTAAATGAACATGTGCTTAGTAAATTCTGAAGTCATTTTTCTATACATTATTCAAGTTGGTAAATAATAGCATTACATTTCAATTTTATCTTAAGTTTTTATTTATTTATTTTTTGTGTGTTTTTGGGGGTTGGGGGCCGCGGGGTGTGGAATAATGGTGTCAATATAAGAAAATATGAACTCAATTACTTAATCAAATAGAAATCGGATGCTCTGAATCTTGAATTTGATGGTAGTACCAGACCAAACAATCAAATACGGCGTCTGTTAAATACAAAAATGTTATCAAAGGTGATTACACCAAAAAACCGGGTAAAGTCTGCAATAAATAAATAAATAAATAAAGAGTCTTGTAAATTTTTATGGAAATAAGAGTTCAATTCTCTCACTTGTCTGGTTCATATGTGGGCAAGTCTTTTTTCTTTTTTGTTTTTCTCTTGATGTATTTTGCTATCTTGGGCCCTTTAATACCTATAATTTAAATGTGAACCCCACCACATGCAATGCACTACCTCAACAGGGCCACCTCCTAGGAAAATCGTGCATATGTAGCATGTAGTTGTCCTTCACTTTATCCATCGCTCATCATTTTTTTTTGGCCCTCTACTTATTTTTTCCCCCTCCTCCTCTTGTCTCTATGGCAGCATCGGTATCTTAGGCTAGCTTATGTAGTATCATAGGGGAGTGAATCGAGTAATTGATTTAGACACTTAATATTTTAATTAATTGTAATTAAATGTATTAGTTCATTTAATTTATTGACAGTATTTAATTATCAATATTTGTTTGATTTTTGATAACCATATGATATTAAGTTGATTCGTAAAAAAGAATAGAAAAAGTATTAGAATGCATAATACATATTCAAATTTTAAAAAAATCTATTTGTACAATTCTAATACGTCGTAGCATAAGTAATAAAACTATAAATTAAAACTCTTGCATCTACCTTTTTTTTTAACAAGTGAGAAAATTACAAATCAAGATCAAATAAGAAAAAGACACATATTATCTTTTATGCTTATCATCTAAGGCATTTGAAAGTAATTTTTTAGTTAGTAATAAGAAAGATATAACAAAGAGAGTATAGAATTATAGGATAATATACAAATTGAAAAGAAATAAAAACAAAAATTAAGCATGATATTTAGGTTTTTGAGTTATGTTAGACCTGCATATGAAATGTCTTAAGAGTTCTTAACTCTTCTATAATATTTATGAATATTGGGCGTATATGTAAACCAGTTTTAGTTAACCAAAATTTCCGAAAATTGATACCAAGAATCGATACCACTTTTGTTAATGAGTTTAAATTAATCTACTGTTTTCAAAACTCTGTGAGATTACTATCAATTTTTTTCAATCGAGACTGATTTTCCAAATTTTTTTTAAACCCATCCCTATTACCAAGTATAAACTTGATTGATATTAATTCAGAGAGTAAGATGAAGTGTTATTAGTTAATTATAAGTTTCCATTTCTTGTTTGAAACAAAAACTTGATTCTCAAACATCTTTATTACCCTCAATAGGCACAAATAGAAGGCACAAACATATGCTTAAAAACATGACTAAGTTTTTAGTTCATAGAGTTAGCAATATCTTTTGTTTACTACAACATTGCAATCTAGTACAAGAACATAACATGAGGCAAAAAGAAAAAAGGTCTTAAAACTCTTTGAGGAAGAAGGAAGCAAAGGGTAGAATTAGTGTATATTCATTTTTTCTTGTTGTTCTCAGATTTTGGCTAACAAATTCGTTAATTGTTAAAATCCACAATTAGGGTTGGCAGATAACGAATGATTAAAGTTTTAATTACATTGTAATTATGGCTATGTCCCACGTTGTAGATTTTTCTGGACCTGTGGCTAAGCCGAATGGATTTCGGGATGGTTTGGTAAAATGAATGGTTTTCAAATTACCACAACATTTCCTACTTGTATTAACGTTTGTGTAATTTTCACCGTCGGATAAATTCCGTTAAATAATTTTTTCATTTGTTTCCTTCTCAAACCCATGGTATTATCATATATAATTAGGCCACTTTTGTTTCAGATTATTTTTTTATCAATTATTTGTTTTCCTTCCTGCTTAAACACTAAGAAAAAACTAGTTTGATTAACTCATTGTGAGATAAATTGTTTAAATCTATACTTTTATAACTATGAGGACAAGTAGTAAAGTAACGTAGTAAGGATTTGTTAGTTACGTGCGCCTTTAACATTCAAATCCTTTGTTCCGAAGAGCTCTCTGCTCCCTATATCCGATCTTATACAGCTATTACATGTATTAATTCGTATGTGCATTTATCAAAATAACCTATCAAGTTTGTAAAGCACTCTATCCCCTTTGTCCTGATCTTATACAGCTACCACGTGTATTAATTCGTATATATATTTATCAAAATAACTTGTCTATTACAAAAACACCATTAATTAATACACGTGACAGTTGTATAAGAGTAAGATAACCTACAAAGTCTGTTTCAAAAACACTATAAATTAATACACTTGGCAATTATATAAGAACGGGACATAAGATACGGAGGGATTTTCAGGACATAGAATTCGAAGGAGTGCCTTTACAGAATACATGGTGTTGTACATCCTAGAACTGTACTATTACCGTAAAAGAGGGAAAAAAACATTTTTCATATAATCAAATTCACCTAAAGGATATTTATGGGTGCACTATACAACATGAGCATAAATATTTACAATCGGGAGCTTAGATGTTAGTTTCTATAGCTAAATTAATACTAATCATAGCCTTATATTAGAAAGGAATGAATTAGTTCAAACAAAAAAAAAAAAAAGAAAGGAATGAACGTTGCATATTTTAATACCAAGTGTACAAATTTTTCTTATTTTACTGAATTTACATCTGAGCATTGATATCAGACAAGTATTACCTCAAATAAATATGGATTTTACAACTTGATCCATTGATAGCATTATTCATCTATAAATGAATAGAAATATTAGTACTTAAATTTTAATCATGCTGCCTTAGTTTTCAACAACCATATAAATTAGAAAGTGAAATGAAGAGTGCACGGGTCTGATTTGCTATCTTTAAAGCATTTTTATTTCTAATGGCATGTTTAGTAAACAAGTTGATGTGGATAGGTTTATTTAGAGATGTAGACCATTTGCCACATTCTTTATCGATCAAAAATCTAATCTTTATGGCTAAATGGCAAACTCAAAACTCTAATGACAAAGAGTTCTGTATACTGTTTGACAAGAAATGTAATGAATTTTTATGGGGATATTTGGAAGATAGTGAAAAGTCACTTTTATGTAATAACGATGCTTTTGAAAAATCAAATCCTATATTTTTCAAGAAAAAGGACATATCTTATCTTTGCAATGGGTTTTGTTTGGAGAGCCAACTTCAAATAACAAATGTATAGATAGACATGCATAGATGAATAGCTTTTTCTATTCATAAAAAAGAAGCCCACAACAATTTTTATTATAATACAATCTCCCTGCTATCTTTGTTCTTTTTTTTTTTTTTTTTGGGCTTATAGCTTTATTTTGCTTATCTTTAATGGTAAATTTTGTACTTTTTTGGCTAAAATTGTACGTGGATCCTCCTATTATTCCCTGTCTTGGAGCATGGAATAGACATGCCTAAATAAATAATGGAAATAAATGCTATACACTCTTCCTCATACTGTAATATTAATTTCTCTTAAAATGCCTTAAATAGATAATCTTCTTCTTTTCTTTGGTAAAATAAGAGTAGATGCCAATTAAATGCAATGACTATAGAATGAATAACACACGTAATATTTGCTGCCATGTAAAACTTAAAACAATTAGGGGATAGAATTTTAAAAAGAAAAAGCAAAAATGGAGAAATGATAGTTCTTGAATTGTTACCAACTTCTCCTCCTATTAAGCAGAGAAAAACACATGGAGCTTTCGAAATCATATACTATTATACTGATGATTTATAGTATACTTTTTGGTACTAGCTGAACAAGAATATATGATATACATATAGTTAATAAACACAATTCTAAATATGAAAATTCGAAAAAATCCGACCAAAAAAAAAAACTATAGACATTGAAAATTTTGGGAAAACAAAGAACTTAGTAATTAAATATGTAAATATGATACAATAGAGACCTTGCTCTTTTGCTTGCAATTTTCTCATTGCCACTCAAAATCTTACATCAATATATTCGTTCAACAACTTCTAATAAATATTTCCTTTCTTTGTTTTTGCTTGAACTGATTTTCTCTCAATAATTCACCTTAGCTTTCCTACTGAGTACTAGCTAGCACAAAGAAAAGAAGAAACAAGAAAAGCTCAAAATTATGTAACTAAGTCAAATTATCATTAAACCACAAAAGACAACAATGTTTAACTTTGAATCATTTATTGATCTTATGCTGGAAATCTTTCGTACTGACATATGAGAATTTGCTGCAAAAATGTATGGAAAATCCCAAAAGAAGATAACGTTAATTGAGATTTTTAAATCGATCGATATAACATGTGTTAAACCCAACATTTAATTAAATTTTCACTACCTTTGGCTACTTAATTTATATAAATGTTTTATCGAAGTAATTTAAAATGCCAGGAAAATTAGGTTGTTTTATTTGATTTTTATCGTACGTGATGGACCAAGGGACCATTTCTTAAAAAAAGTTAGGGACCACGTATTTTGGACACACCAAAATAACAGTCAAAAATAATGATAAGTGGTACATTCCAAACTTATCTACTCCAATCTAATTACGTGTATTGCAAGTGGACAAAAAAGAACACATTTCACATGCAAATTAAGTGGACCTTACTTTCAACTTCATAGTTTTAATGGATGAAAAAAAGGAAAAAAAATATCTAATAAAAATTAGTATTATTAGTGACTCAATCTCAGACAATTAAACCAGAAAGAAAATAATTGAAAACTATTTTATCCTTTGAACATGAATTATTATTATTATTATTATTATTATTATTTGTCTTTTGTGAATTTGAGAGAATTGGAGGGGTAGGTGGCGTGGGTTGGGACATGAGTGATGATATGTTTAAACTATTACCCATAATTTTTCTTTTGTTTTTGTGATTAATTTATAGTGATGAGTTCCTTGTCATTCATGTCACCTTTTTACTCGTTTCAAACGCCAAAAGTAATGCGAATAACAAGTTTTAACAAAATGCAGAAATAGTTAGGATTAGAAATTTGAGAAGCTGCATGGTCTGGGTACAATGAGGGTTAAGTATAAAAAGAACTGTGGGTTTCATGTTTCCAGGAACATTTATATTTTTCTTAGTATAACTTGACATGTATCAGTGAAAATATATGTATGATAGAGCCCACAAAAAACTTTCCAGAATCTCAGTCCATTATTAGTTTGCTTCAAAAGGCTGGTTCTCAACTTGTTTTTAGCTTTTGATTTTTAAAAAATTTGTTTTGTGATATCCTCAACTTCTTTTTTTTTTATATATTATTTTTGAATTTTTTAAACTAAGATTAGGAGAATTGATTTTCAAATTTCTTAAAATCGGTTTTTACAAAAATCATAATCTATTGAGAACAATTCCAAAGTTGTGTATTGGAAGGGACATTAACTAAACAACCATGAGATTTTGATCTAACCCTCAAAAACTATTTCTTTTCTTTTGGGTTCCCTTACATAGAGTTTTTTTTTAATAGGAAAAATGAAATTTAGATAAATTACATAGACCTTCTTCAAAATCTACCAAAATTGCGAATAGAATATTTTTCCAAAAGATCTTTAAAATATTCTCCATTCCCAATCATTTTTTTTTATCTCACTTGCACTCTTATCCAAAAAGTGTATAATAATAACTTTTTCTAGAAACTCTTCTAAAAAATATGTCTTTTCATATTAATTTCTTTTTTATCAAACCAAGCTTTTTTGAACACACTAGTACTCAAATATTGTGTGTAATGACATTTCGTTATTGATGCATTTTTAATGTAATTTCGAAACAATTATATACCGTTACTAACATAAAATATGAAATTTGAGAAGAAATTATTGCAATTTCAAAAATAATAAGGGAAACTTCTTTCTTTCTTTCTTTCTTTCTTTTCTCCTTCTGTCAAACTTCTAGACAAGTAGGTAGGCACTTAACCTTCTAGTAAGCCCCTCAAAAGAATATTCCTTCCCAGGTGAATAATATTCTTAGACAGAGGTTTTTGTGGGTAATATTCCTTGAAGAGACTAGAACCTTTAAAATTTTTGTCATCTATCAGTATTTTCTCCTAGGGAACCCTGAAGACTTCATGATTATTCATTCATGAAAGAAAAATATTTTGGTCCTTTGCTTCAACACACCACAGGCATGGGCTTCAAGACGCCAAATTTTATTTTATTGGTCCAATAAAAAAAATCTGAGAATAGGCATAGGCCCACTTTTTTTTGTCCTTTCCCATATTGTTCTAACGACGTTCATCTCTCCTTTCAGTCATGGACCAGTTAAGCTCCAGTTGGTTTTGTGCCCACCATGCGTAGCAGCCGTATATAATTTTGTCTCTCTGAACTTTAGACTTTGTAATTGAAAAAAAAATATTATTTATATATTAAAGCGCTAGGACAAAATTCATAAATTGTTTGAGCCATTTCATTTAGTTGAGGATAGCTTTATCCATTTTTTGTTTACTGTTTTGGATAATGAATGTTGACTTGTACTTTGATGCAACCAATACTCTTCGAAAATTTCCGGTAGAAGGAAAATTTTAAAAAGATTTGATCAAGAATCTATTTTAAAAGAATAGGGTGCTGTGTTGGGATTTGGAGGTTTACAATCATGATAGAGATTTAAGTTTGACACATAACAAATTTCTATTGATGTGGATAAGATTGTGAAAAATAGAGACCCTTTAATCCTGAAGAAAAGATTAGGAGAGGTTCTTGATTTGGAAAGAAAAGTTTGTTGTAATTCTGAAGTTATTTGAACTCCACCCACAAATTCAAAGGTGGTTGTCAAAATGGGCATGATTACAGGAAGTTTTCTACAGTTCCTCCAATTTTGACAAGATGTGCTCTTTCTTTTAACATAAATGGTACTTTTAAGGGAGACTTTAATAGTGTTACGGATGCTGCAATTATAAAAGTTACTTGTACGTAAATACAAGTAGTCACACTCTATTATACAAGGTTTTAGATGACCACCTAAATGTCTAAAAGTAGAAATTGGATACGCCTGTGAAAGAAGTGAAAGAGCGCTAGATTTCTTTAAAAAAAAAAAAAAAAGAAAGTCCTTTAGTTATATTAAATGGGTTTGAGGATCGAATAATTGGTCGAGCAGTTAGAGGTCTACGGACTCCATCCCAATCGTTAGGAGTTCGATTCCTACCATTGTCAAGTTTGCAAATATTATGGCATTTTGACAAGACAACATGCAGGCACATTACAAAAGCAACAGAAGGTCTACACAGTTTAATTATCCCCTTTCCTTAAGACCCCTCCTTATAATAGAATAAGATTTTTCAGGAAAAAAAAAAAGGTCTGTAGTATCAAAATCGGAGCATTTGTGCAAATGCTAATATCCTTTCAAGACTCTGTTTATCAAATGTTTGGTAAAATTGTTTTATGTTGATACATCAATGAAGGGAGGTTTGTTAGTTTGTGTACTTGGCTTAGGGTAAAAATAATTACAGATAGCAATTCATGGTCTGGATTAAAAGTACAAAAAATGAACTGATGAGATGCAATCACCAAGGTCAAAATTGAGTATAAAAAACGATGTCGTTTTGATGTGAAAATGGTTATATTACAATGGTAAATAGTTACACCAAAATTTTGGACAATTATACAAAAATGTTGGATAGTTACACAAAAATATTAGACAGTTACACCATCTTCAATTAGTCTGAACTGGACTGGACTCAACTTGTGAGGCCCCAGATCCGATATTGACCGTCTAATTCATCTCTAACTTGTCAAAATAGATAAGACTATCCCCTTCTAGTAGATTATAGCTAAAGTTTCAAGGTACATTTTTTAAATTTATAAGGACGAATTAAGCAGAAACCCCATAATTTTTCTAAGCTACACATAGCTCCCTATACGGTATTCAACAAATACACAATATATTGTCTCTCGCATTTGGACTTTTTTTGAAAAATGAATATAAAATGTAGAACTAATTTTTGAGAGCCATGGGCATAAGATGCAACTGATCCCGGTAAAATGTGATCTTTAACGTACATTAACAATTGATTTATTCGAATTAACTATATAAAAAAAAACTACCAAAGATGTGTTTATTGAAGAAAATATACAAAGTTAAACCCTTCATTAAATCTCAATCCAAGTCTCCAAGCTAAGTTTTTGACCCACAGCAGTTTTTAAAGCTTTTATATTGTAATTTCTGATTTTTCTTTCTCATATATAAGGATATTCACTGCTTTTTATATTTTTCCATTATAATCAATTATTTTCGTCTATTTCTCAAAAAAGTCCAAACCACCATAGAAGGGTTATGTAAAATCAAGACCATGTAACATGCTTTAACAAAAGTTTAACGTCAATAAAATAATTATATTTAATATTGATGTTAGTTGAATTAATTCAAAAAAATTAGCTTAAATTTTTAAAATAAACAAGTTTAAGATCCTCCATGTAATATGTATTTATGTTATTATGGAACCATATAAGCAAACATCAATTCATATTCACAAATATATCTTTTATTTGATGTCTCTTATTTATTAAATATCAAACGCATATTCTTCAAATAGTAAAGAAATACTATAAACATGAAGTGGCTCATTGTTATTCATGATTTTTTTAAAATAAAAGCATTGCAATTTGAAAATTCTTAACAGACACAATATAAAACTAAACGTAGAAAATAAATCAATTTAAACATTATGACATAAATTTGCTAGATTTTTTGAAATTCTATTTTCCTAATATATTTTCACTTTTGAAAGGAGATACCTTTGAGTACAAAAGATTTAGACATACATCACATAAGGCTATTCTTGACCATTTGTACAAATTAGAAATAAAGAAGCACCGTCAACAAATATAAAGTGTGAATCGCTACCCTATACACATTATCATACCAGCTAAAACATATCAGGCATCAATTTTCTGCTTTGAAAATCTTATAACTTCTGTAGACCTACAATATAATTAACTAAATAAACAGTTCAGATATTCAGTGCCAGTTTTTTTAGTGCCACCACAATGCCATTCACCAGAGACTGTCACCTTGTATTCACACTTATCACACTTGAGGTAAATCAGATGACTATTATACTGTGAATGCAAGGTGACAGTCACTGATGAGTGGCACTGGGGTGGTACTGAAAAAGCTGACACTAAAGATTTGAACTGGTAAATTAAGGTCCAAAGAACATAATACTTTTTTGCATCTTTGGATTCCCTAATTACCCTAGAATGGTGGTTAATGCATTATTAAATTTAAATAATCTTTGACAGTTCAACATTAATTGGCCGCCAAATCGTGTGGCCGATTTGCTTGAAACAGTGTCATCACTATCGACATTGCCAAACATGAGGATATTTATCGTCTTTCAGAAAAGCACAAACGTTTATTAATTATTTAGTGTTTTAAAGATCATCAAGGTTGACTTTTTAATCAAACTGTCAAGTTTCTCAATCATTGTTTCCAATTGGAAGTATTGATTAGATAATTTATTTATATTAAAAATGGGAGATATATAACTAAAGGCAGATTTGATAACCCCATTTACTGGTGAATATTAACGAGTTAGGAAGTTTTGCATTTAATGTATACTGGATAACAGGATTTGCTTACTACTTAAAACATTAAGAAGAGATTTGTGTTAAATATTTAAATAAATTCTTCACTTACTAATTTTTATTGCTCTCTCCCCCTCCTTCACACACATACACACACTCACTCTCTTCTTTTAATCACACACACACTCTCTTGCTCTATGGAGCACATGTTAGTCTATTATAAATAAATAGAAAGAAATAAATAAAAAAGCTCAGTAGGGCTTTATTAAACTATTATAAATAAATAGAAAGAAAAGCCTTAAAAAGGGCTTTAAAACAACCTTTAAAAAAAAACAAGAAGAGTAGAAACTATAAATAACTCATAACTGATAGCTATAAGGATCAACATAACCCTTACTCTATTTCTTGTAGAAATAGCGAATTTGGGAAGAGAGCTACTTAGTTAATTGTAAGACTAAGAAGGAAGATACTCTACTTTAAGTCCCGCTTAAAAAACTCCCTAAAAACTTTAACTCTGTCTAATTCAAAGTCCAATTTCATATCACGGCAGATGATCACAGAAATAATGATGCCTAGAGCTAGCGCATGTCAGAGAAGTGGTCTAGACTTAGGATAGGATAGGCACATTCCTCGGATCCATTCCACTATCTGGGTTAGTTTAGCTTTTCTGATTGAGAGTAGGGTTCCACTTAGTGTGCATCATAGACGAGACGGCTGAGAACACATATGCTGTGAAATAAAGGCCCTTTATTTGTTCTCGCTCGCCACAGGTCTTGTCCTCTTGAAAAGCAAAGTCTTCGTGGAAGTAATGACGCCAGAGTGAAGAAAGTGCCTTCATACAAGGGAACACGAGGCCTTTTTTCACACTCTTTCTTAATAGAGCACATGTGCACATTGGGGGTGCACACGGGTCAGATATCTGACCTACTATATACGGGTCAAACAAAGTTGTGACTCATATTAAAATTTGTATATAGAGATATTTAGCGGGTATGATATCTGTATTTTTCGGGTCACATATTCGTATTTTTTCGGATCGTACTTGCATATTGTTAAATTTGTTTCAAATATTAGATAATCTAATAATAATTAAAGTGCTATATATAACAAATATAAACTTGAATAACATATATTAAATCAAATGTTACAAACCATGAATTC
This sequence comes from Mitragyna speciosa, assembly GCA_024721245.1. NCBI lineage: Eukaryota > Viridiplantae > Streptophyta > Magnoliopsida > Gentianales > Rubiaceae > Mitragyna > Mitragyna speciosa. Next base: position 17,120,631 of record CM045567.1, read on the forward strand.
ATCGCAAGCACTAAAAAAAATTTCAATTGTTTAAAACAAAGAAATACCGTACACATAAGTCTTATAACATAAATAGCAACCATGCTTTAAGACAAAGAATGAAAAAAACACACAAAACAACTATCATAATTAGAGTTTATGGTACCGCATCTTTAATTCTTCACATTTTAATGTTGATAATACGATACTCTTCACTGCCTAAGATTTTTACAAAATAAGAATAAAGATATTGATATTAATATTAATGAAAAATAACAAATACTACATAGTAATATTACATAATAATATTGCATAATAATATTGCATATTAATATTAGGCAACCTCATAAAATTACATCATTATCATTATATGAGGGTCGGGTCGGATACTCTCCGGGTTTTTAAAATCCTGATCCGTATTTGACCCGCTTAATAGAATAACCCGTATATGACCCGTATCCGGTATAATCTGTCGGGTCAGATACCTGCATTTTTCGGATCGGATCAACCGGATTTTCGGGTCATCGAGTCAACTTACACACCCCTAGTACACATATTCTCACATACATTTATACATATATTTTTATTTCTCACACACACATTCATAAGTACATTCTTGCTCACTCATTTTCACACAGACTCATTCTTTCTCTCCCCTTCCCCTCTCTCCCTCCCTCCCTCCCTCCCTCCTTCCCAATCTTCCCCCCTACACGTACTTTTGTCTCTCTCCCTCATATTTGAGTACACTCTTATCTCTTTTACACACCACTCCATACATATACACATGCACATACATATTCTATTTATCTCCTCATACATACATACTCTTACACTCGTGCAAACACATACAAGCTTTCAAATACTCTCGCTTTTTAACAAAAACACATGCATACTCTCTCTCTAACATATACACATAATTTCTATTGCATGTATGCATATACATAGGCTTTTTGTTCTTTCTCACACATTCTGTCTCACGCACATAGTATCTCACACATGTATTCTCACATACATGTACACATGTTCTCTCTCTCTCTCTCTCTCTCACACACATTCTCATACACACTTTTTCTTCTTACACATTCACTCACATATATGTATATTTTTTCTTCTATCACACTCACTCTATCTAAAACATACATTCACTTTCTCTCGCACACATCATACACGCGTGCTCTCTTTCTCACACGACATATTTTTTATCTCATACGCATACCATACCTACACATATATAGATTTTTTCTTCTCACATACTAGTAAATACTCTCCTATACATATATTCTTCATTGTACATATATTCTCACCCTTTTTTTACACCCATACACAAACATTCTCCTACATGAATACACTCACTTTTTCTATCACGCATTCTCTTTCTCTCTCTCTCTCACACACACACAATATCTCATGCTTGTACAAACTATCTTTGAATGGTTTTATTTTTAAATAAAAATATTATCTTTCTATTAATAAAGCAGGAGGTAGAATTTTCTTATTGTCCAATCATGTTATTTTATGTCTTTCATAATTACTCTTGAAGATGTGGTTTTTAAACTGTCACTATCACTCGCATCCTATATCTTTACTCCAGATAACATTTAATAGAATATTTTATTCCTAGGGTTTTTTTAATTACATATATCATACCTTTGCATATATATTTTTAAACTAAGCACACACCCAGAATGTCGTAAAAATAAGTAATATTTGTAAAATGAGATATTGTATTCTAGTGCTTTGATTTAGTTAATTATCAAACACTTTTTTAATTCAATAACTTAATACTTTCAATACTTGTATTTTAAATTTCTTGAGCTCTAAATTAAAAGCTTGATACATTTGAGGTTCTAAACCTTACAACGGGAAGTGGAAATAGGAGGAGAACTTCAATGTTCCCACTGGGGCTGGGTCTCGGGACAGCAAGAAAAATAGCCCACTTTTCGGACTTGAAAACCCGTGAACTCTTGAAAGTCCTGATTATGGGAAGGCCCCGAATGAGTAATTGGGCTCCCAGCTGCTAGCCCACTTGAAATGTGGGCTGAAGCCTGGGAAAATAAACTATCCATGTAGGTTCAGACCATGGGGATTGGATATTATCTACCGCCGGCTATTGAAATCTGTAGATTATGGGCTATTGAAAAGTAGTCTTTGTAAGTAAATTAATATTTCTTTGTTGGTAGCCATCAGTTTCATATTGTCCTCAATCGATTTTTATCATTACACGCGCGCACACAAAAACATATCTCGCTTTAATATATATATATATATATATATATATATATATATATATATATGTATATGTATATGTATATATATCTACATACATACATACATACATGCGTACACGCTTTCTGACCATTTTTTATTTTTAAAATTATCGTTTTTATGTTACTTATTATAGTATTGTTTTTTAATAATATTAAAAAAAAAAAAGCACAATTCAAACGGAAGTCAATACCTTTGTGCAACTTTAACTAAAGCATATGGTACTTTGTTGTTCTAAAATTAACATATGTGTCTCAAATCAGGTTATGGCTATAATCTAAAAATGTTGAGTTATTAATTCAATTTTAGGATATTTTTGGTGCTGGGAGTGAGACATCAACAACAACTGTGGAATGGACGATTTCTGAGTTGATTAAAAATCCTGAAGTAATGAAAAGAGCATAAGCCGAAGTAAGAAATGTCTATGATGAAAGAGAGACTGTCAATATCGAGTCTTCATGAACTGAAGTACTTGCAAGCAGTCGTTAAAAAAAGACTTGAGGTTATACCCTGGTGTGCCATTGTTGCTCCCAAGAGAAAGCAGTGAACAATGTGAAACCAAATGGGTATTATATACCAGCCAAAACTAGAGTTATAGTTAATGCATGGGCAACTGGGAGAGAACCCATGTACCGGACTGAAGCTGAGAAGTTCAATCGTGAAGGATTTCTTGATTGTGATGTTGATTTCAAGGGAAACGATTTTCAATATTTTGCCCTTCCAAATATCGAGCTGGCAACAAGGGCCAACTCAACCTAACTTAGTTAGGTTGGTCACTACCATGCTTTTAAAGGTTAACTAGGTTGAGAGGTTAGAGATTCGAATTCTATCTCTTATAAAAAATCTAAATAGGTGCAAAATGTATCCATTTTGTCTGATGGTAGTTCAGTTTTTATCGGTTTGTTATAATTGACCCAAAAAAAAATTATCGAGTTGCCACTTGCACAATTACTGTTCCATTTTGATTGGAAACTTCCTGATGAATTGAAGCAAGAAGAGAGGTTTAATATTATACTTTCTTCCCAAAAAAAAAAAAAAAAAAAAGGCAAGAAGAGAGAGAGTTGAACACGACAGAGGACTTTGGTGTGGCAGTCAGGCGAAAACATGATCTGCATTTGACTCCAATTTCTTACCATCGATCTTTGTCTAGATAGGACCATTAGACAATAACTTTTTATGTTAATCAAAATCATGATGAATAATAATTGTTATTTACATTCTGAAGTATCTATATATAGTTGTCAATTATTTCTTAAAAAAAAAAAAGATAAGCGATCAAAGAATATTGTCAATTATTTGATAAAAACTTACGTCTCTCCATCTAACTACATGTTATCGTAGCATTTTCCCACATTTACGTATTCAACATGACTAGAAACAATTCTATATATGGTTTTGTTTTGTTTTCCTAGGTCTAGAATTTTCTTGTTAAGGGGGTATTTAACATGACCAGGAGCATTTCTATATGTGGTTTTATTTTGTTTTTCTTGGTTTAGAATTTTCTTTTAAGGGTACATTTGACATAAATAGAAGCAATTCTATACGTGGTTATGTTTTGTTTCCGTTGGTTTAGAATTTTCTTGTTAAGGGTACATTGGACAGTATTTTAGGACTATAAGTTTTAAAACTTATATTTTCAGTCTTTTGATTTTTACACGAGGAGATATGCACAACATTTTCTACATCCAATAACAAACTACTTATCACCAACAGTGGTTGAAGTTCTTGTTTTTCCAAAATATATTTTTCAAAACAACCTTATATAGATTACTTACAACCGAAATCACACTGAGGTTTACAGACCAAATCAATATAGGGTGACTCATGCCTTTGGCTAGGATTAGATCAAATATTTCCAGCCACATGCTTTATTAATCCTCTAAGCTCATGTTAAATTAAAATTATATCTTGCATTTCTGTGGAAAAAATGTGTGCTTAATTTGTGATAAAAATAATAGCATTTTATCAACATTGCTTTGGTTACATCAAGGCAGGCATATGGATTAATGTAGAATTCTAATCAACATCAAAAAGTGTCTGATTCAATGATAACTACATTGTATCCAACATTGACACATTGCTAACCCCACAGTGTAATGCACTTACTTTCGCTTACTGAGGAAAACAACAAAGACAACACCAACAACATTTTACACATAACCCGTCAACTGAATACAACCAATGCTGCCAGTTTGTCCCATGCACCTTCAAATTTAGCCAAGTTCCTACATTTTGTTAGAATATTCCAGCAAATAATTTATTAACAGCAATGTTATAAATGACAAATTGTGAACTTCAAGCATCTTGTAGAGAGCAAAATACCAGTCGGTTGTGAAAATATTTTTTGCAAGCCTACAAAGCTGAAGGACCATACGTGTTCAATAATCTCTAGCGACAGATGACAGCGAATAGATATCGATGAACCATTTGTAACAGTGATACGGATACGTATTCAAGTGCGAACATGTCCAGAAAAACGCAGGAAATGTTGACAGCCAAAAACTACGTGGTCGAGGGTTAAGATGTACTAGAAGCTGATAGCGAGCTAAATTAGATTACGTTTGGCTAACCGCAACGTGGATTGTAGAATGATCTAACACAATATTTATGTTGTGGCAAACATTTGTTATTATTCAGTGTTCGATTATGTTAGCGGAAAATGTTGTGATGTAATTCCAAATATATTAAACTATATTTAATACAAAACTACAATGTATCAAATATGAAACAATACGAAATGATGTCGTACCACTTAGTGATAATGTATAATTTTACCTTAGGCACAAATAGATACAAAAAAAAAAAAAAAAAAAAGAGACAAGATTTGAACTGAATGTCATGAGTTGGAGTTAGACCATATCCATATCGCATAAGTTTTTTTGAGAAATCGGTAAGATTCTTTTACAAGTTGCTACTCTCTAAATTTTTTTTTTTTTGGTTGGGTCACCAATCTTCACGTCGCTGTTGCACATATTATTACATCACTTCCTATTCAAGATAAATGTCATATTTTGAAAGTCTAATTATGCATGCCAAAAATTGGATTAAAATATTAATTGAACTTGTACTAGCCTAGAATTCTTATAAATAGTGGAAAAAATTATATAGTTGTTTGCTCGTCTTTAAAGCTGATTGGTCGGCATTATAAAAAATTTTACATCAATTTTTTAAATATTGGACAAAATAAAATATGCTAAAAAGTAATTTTATTATACAGGAGATCAAAAGTAATATCTATACTCAAGTTCAAATCCTCTATCATTTAATTAATTATATCTAATATGAAACTACGTAATATTCTAGTAACATGACATAATTTTAAATCGGACATAGTTGGACAATGAAAAAAATTAGACTTAATTAGAGAGTAGAAAAAATTAAACACGTTAAACATTAAAAAAAATTGGACAATGATTTTTAAATGTATATTGTCCAGATTAGATCTTCAGTCCTGCTTTTTTGGTGCCAAGTCTAGTGGTATTGATAAAGAGTTGCCACATCACATTCACACTTTATTAATTATCTAATTTATCTTAAGTGTCACAACTTCTCATTAATAACACTGAATATCACATTGAGAAAGGGACACTGAGTATCCGAACTATCTGAATTGGTATATTTTCACCATTTCATCATCTATAAAATCGCTTCTTTACTTAGCCAACAGCAATCAAATTGCACTTTTCTTTGTTCAATCTTCAATGGAGTTCATTATTTTCCTTGGTGCTTTGCTTCTCTTCTATTTCGTAATATCCTTGGGTAAAAGCTCAAAATTGAAGCTTCCGCCCGGCCCTAAACAACTACCTATCATAGGAAACATGCATCAACTTCATGGCTCCCAACTTCATCACTTGCTAAGAGACTTGGCCAAAATTTATGGGCCCTTGATGCACCTAAAGCTTGGTGAAATTTCAACCATCATTGTCACTTCACCTGAAATGGCCAGAGAAATTTACAAAACAAATGATCTTCTATTTGCTTCAAGACCCTCTCATTACCTTGCATTCAAGATATTCTCCTATAATTTCGCCGATATCGCATTTTCTCCCTATGGAAATTACTGGAGACAAATGCGAAAAATTTGCACCTTGGAGCTTCTTAGCACAAAACGTGTGCAAACTTTCCAATCAATTAGGGAAGATGAAGTCTTCAATCTCATGAAATCGATTTCTACACAAAAGGGATCGATTATCAATCTTAGCAGAAGCATCTTTACTGTCATTTATACCATCACAAGCCGCGCAGCATTTGGTAAAAGAAACAAAGATACTGAAAGATACATACGACTTGTCGAAGAAGTAACTAAGCTGGCATCATGGTTTAGTTTAGCTGATGTGTATCCTTCCGTGAAATTGTTTCAATTGATGAGCACTGTGAGGCATAAGGCGGCGATTGTACACAAACAGGTCGATGAAATAATTGAAAATATTCTGAATGACCACAAAGAGAAAATCGAAGAGGCAAAACAGGCAAGTGGAGAAGCAAAGGAAGATCTTGTTGATGTTCTTCTGAGCATTCAAAATAGCGGGGATTTTGAACCTCAACTAACTGACACAAACATCAAAGCAATTATTTTTGTAAGTGAAATTGAAACTTAGCTATTTTTTATTTCTTTCTTTCTTAAAGATTAGCTCTTGCATCGTTGGATTGCGTGCTTTTACTTTAGAAACACAAAAAATCCTACTCTAGATTAAGAATAGTATTCTTGGCCAGCCAGAACCTAGCCTACCCCATCGTTGTTGAAACATCGAGCGGTTAGAATTACCCCTAGATGCATGCTTCATAATGTAATTTAACACGGATGATGATAACAGTAATTTTATGTTGGCTGTTTATCAAATTAATAATGTTTTAAATTATATGAATTATTTTCGACAAGATATGATTGAAATTGAGTCGACACAATTATTTTTTGGATTAATTACACATTGTCCGTGTAATATAAAACTGTTGTTTTTGTCTTCTAAAAAAAAATATCATTAATTTACCCCCGTTTAACTAAAAGTCAAAATAAAGAGGAAGTCTGATAGTTTAATCAAAGATGTAAGATGGCTAAAATAAATTTAAATATTTCGTTGATTCGATTATTTTACCATTTTACTGACAGAAGAAACGTTTATGTTCCTTTGTTCCAATCCCCATCCACTCTCCCTCCCCCCCCCCCCCCCCACCCCAACCAACACCCAAAAAAACACACACACACACACAAACAAGAGAAAAAAATATCGAAGCATGCAGGATAATACTTGCCATTTCAGCAACCTCCAACTATCTGCAACGCATAATCTAAACTGGATTTCCTATTTATTTTTCAGGATATGTTTACCGCTGGAGGTGAGACATCGTCAACTGCTGTAGAATGGGCAATTTCTGAGATGATAAAAAATCCAGAAACAATCAAAAGGGCACAAAATGAGGTGAGGAATGTCTTTGATGAGAAAGGAAACGTTGATGAATCAAAGCTTCATGAGCTAAAATACTTGAATGCAATCATCAAAGAAACATTGAGGTTGCACCCTAGTGCACCATTACTAGTTCCAAGAGAATGTAGTGAACAATGCGAAATTAATGGTTATGTAATTCCAGCCAAGGCAAGAGTTTTTGTCAATGCATGGGCAATTGGCAGAGATCCCAAGTACTGGATTGATGCTGAGAATTTTAATCCTGAGCGATTTCTTGATTCTAAAGTTGATTACAGGGGAAATGATTTTGAATATATCCCCTTTGGTGCTGGAAGGAGGATTTGTCCTGGCATAACATTTTCTCGACCAGGTATTGAGCTTGCACTTGCACAGTTGTTGTTCCATTTTGATTGGAAGGTTCCCGGTGAATTGAAGCAGGAAGAGCTGGACATGACTGAGAACTTTGGCATGACAGTCAGGCGAAAAAATGACCTGAACTTGATTCCAGTTCTTTACAATCGCTCTTGTCTGAGCAAGGATAATTAGACTGCATTAGTGATGCCTATGTATTATTGTACTATGTGGTTTTATACCTTGTACTCTTGTGATTGTGAACCTCTACAACTTTAAATCTGCTTTTCACTATCAATCATGTACTACAATGACGCTTTGTTGTTGTAATTTTAAAAAAGTGATGAATTTTCGTAGAAAAGCGATAAGTTTTTGGTAATATATACATATACATACATACATATATATATATATATATATATATTAGTCACTATAATACTTTATGTTTCAACAATACATAAGTACATGAACTCAAACAAACTTTCTTCTATTCTATTGTCATTATAAGACAACCATATTTGCTTGTTTCAAATGGATTATTGAAAGTATCGTGCTATTTCCATATAACTAGTTTGGTTGGCTTTCATATTATGCATTTTAATGATTTTTACAAAAAGATGTATTATATTATTCACTATATTTGCTTCACAAAAAAAAAATCAAATTACTTGTCTCAAATAATAAATTGGTGAAGGAAATGATGGTATTTTGCAATTTGATGCTAATAATTCAGTGTCAAAATCAAAATTTCAATTTTTACTTTATAATCCGATTCTGATTACTTTGAAAATGACCTTAGTGTTCTTAATCATGGGACGACTTAGATATACAAAAAATCATGGCCAACTCCAAAGGTACCGATTCCATCTACTATCTTTGACTATCGGCCAATTTAGTCTTTGCAATGTGGTATATAAATTGGTGGCCAAGGTCTTAGTTAACATTTTAAGACCAATAATATCAAAGATTAATTGCAGAAGACCAAAATGCTTTTGTGCCAGAAGGGTCAATATCTGATAATGTTTTGATAGCACACGAGGTAATTGAATTTATTCGGAAAAAAAAAATGGAAAGGCAACATATGCAGCATTGAAAATAGACATGAGCAAGGCTTGTGACAGGATATCATGGAGGTTTTTTACGTTAAGTGTTAACAAAAGTGGACTTTCCGCAGCATTGGGTTGATCTTATAATGAGCTGTGTATCCACTGTTCAGTTCTCCATTTTAGTTAATGGCTGGACATCAGAATATTTTATTCCTGAAACAAGGCTGAGGCAAGGGTGTCCATTGTCACCATACTTGTTCATCTTATGTCAGGAAGCATTGTCCATGGCAATTTCTTCAATGGCGAGACAGAAGAGATGTCCAGCGATTGTGCTTGGCAGAGCTGTTCCAATGGTTTCCCATTTGATGTTTGCAGATGCTAGTATCATCTTTTTAAAATGCTCAGAGTCGGCAGTGCTTAATTTGAGGGCCTTCTTGGAATTATATTCAGAGAATGTTGGTCGGAAGATTAATTTCCATAAATCAAGTATGCTTTTAAGCCTAAATATTCCGCAGCCATTGATGGAAACTGTCACAATGATTCTGCCAGTTCAACGTATTACAACAATGGGACGATATCTTGGTCTGAATCTAGATCTTACTCAAAGGAGGTGCAGATGTTTATGGGGCTTAAAAATCGTATTTTTGGAAAATTGCCATGTGGAAGAATTCACAGTAATCAATTATGGGCAAAATAGTTTTAACAGAGTGTTCTCCAATCAATGGCACCAGTATACACTACCAATGTTCCGAATTCCAAACCAAGTAGCCGAATCAATAGATAAGCAGATCGCGAGGTTTATTTGGGCAAGAGACTTGGAAATCTTGGAGGGCGATATGCAAATCAAAATTTCATGGTGGTCTTGGAATGAGATCTACCTCAAAAGTGAACAGAGCATTGCTAGAAAAGTGGCATGGAAAATTTTGGCGGTGACGAACAATTTTCTTGCAAAATTTTTTATAAGGAGATATTGCACTCCTCAACATTCCTTGAGGTTCAAGTGAAATCAACGACTACTTGGGCGTGGAGAAGCATAATATGGGTAAGGGATCTACTCAAATATGGTCTAAAGTAGAAAGTAGGAAATGGGGAGTTGATACAAATTCAAGATGATTGGATTCCAAATCAACGAAGCCCTCCGTCAGGGAATGTAATCCCAACAAATTATCTATGTCTTAGAGTTCGAGATTTATTTGATGATAGTGGAAAATGTAGAACCATTGCTAAGAGTTCTCTATCCTCCAGAAGCAGTAAACAATATACTGGCTATTCACATTTCATTGGAAAGGGAAGAAGATTCAAGATACTCGATATATGAAAATAATGGTCGGCATTCAGTGAAGTCAGGTTATCATATTGCATGTCAATTGCAAGAAATGCAACAAGCTTCATCTTCAGAGAAGGCAATCAATAAAAGGGAGGAAATCAAGTTTTGGAAGAAATTTTTGCTATGGAAAATTCCCCCAAAATTGCAATTTTTTATTTGGAGATTAGTGACTAATGCATGTCCAACTAATGAAGCTCTGTTTCGAAGAGGAGTACTGCATGTTCCTCTATGTTTTAGATGTCATTCGAAGGAGGAATCAGTTAGTCATTTGTTCTCACAAGTCCACATTCAAAACGCGTTTGGTGAATTTCTCCTTTGGGATTTAATTTTGATTCTGGTGAGCCGGTTCCTTTCAAGGAGTGGATAATACAATGGTTCATCAGCTCACCAGATCTTCAATGTATTATCCCATCAATAAATATATTGTGGCACATTCGGATTGCAAGGAATAAACTTCAGTTTGAAGAAGTATGGACAGAATATAGCCTAATACTTTAGCAGGCGTTAGCAATGTCTCAAAAGGATATTGTATTGGATACGAGGGATAAGAGTCAGAGACAACATGTCCACCACCAAACTACAGCCCTCAATTTTCAAGGTACACCTGCAAATCTGTTTACTCAGACGTTCACTCAAGACTATCGGCATAATCTTCAGGAATGGAGTCATTATTTTATGGTTGTGGATGGTAGTTATAATTCGAACAATTCCAAAGCGACAGCAGGATGGATAATTTATGATCCTTCTGGAATATGTTTGAAGAAAAAAGCTTCAGCAGTTAGGGCATCATCCCCTTTGCAAGCGGAAGCTTATGCATTTTTAAGAGGTTTGTAGGAAGTTGAATCAATGGGCACAAATAAAGTTAAACTGCTAACGGACTTTCAATCATTCATAGCTCAACTGAAGAATCACAAAGAGGGTTCAATTGAAATTTAGTCCATACTGATGTTTTAGTTATGATTGCTAAATTTCAGCAGGTTGTGTTTACCAAAGTAGCAAGACAGGAAGTAGTAGAGGCTCATAATTTAGTTGCTCAATTTTGTAAACTCTCTGTAGTGTATCTAGACGGTTGATGAATGAATAAAAGTATTTTTTTGGTCAAATATCATACTTGTAGTTATCTATTTGAATTCTTGTTGGCCAAAAAAGCCATTGGATCACACGATAAGAATGAATTGGTTAGACGGTGGCGAAAGCCTCAACCAGGGTTGACTAAAATTTGATGTTGATGAGGCTTAGAGACGGGACAAGCAGCTATTGGAGTGGTTGTACGGAGTGAAGAAGGATAGATATTGGCTGCAACGGCAGAATAAATTGGTAGTGTGGTAGAAAAAAGTATTAAATGTGTATTATCATATGATGTATTGAAATTAATAATTTATTATTACGTAAATAATTGTTATATTTAATATTATTTAGTGATTTGTAATTAATTTAACTTAAAATTTCATGTGACTCATATGATGCATTTAATACTTATTCAGTGCGATAGATGCAGAACATGACCGAAATCCTGGCCATCATTAATGGGCTCCTGTGCATATCTTGAATTAGAAAGAAAGGATACAGATCCTGACTTTTCTTTTTTGTTTTTTTTTGAAATAAGATCCTGACTTTTCTAAGATACGAAACTTGGTTGATCAGGCTAGAGCAATTTTAATTGCAATTTTCATCTTGCAAGATTCTTCATGTCTGCGGACTGTACAACAAAGCAGCACGAGAACTGACTCATATTGCTCTTAATTTCAATCACACAGTAGTGTGGGGATACAAGTCCTTTGATGAGACAGTAAGATTTTCCTCCGATGATTTGATTCAACTTGGTTGATCGGGCTAGAGTTCTTTTAATTGCAATTTTCATCTTGCAAGATTCTTCGTGTCTGCAGAAGTGTACAACAAAGCAGCACGAGAACTGACTCATATTGCTCTTAATTTCAATCACAGATTCGTGTGGGGATACAAGTCCTTTGATGAGACAGTAAGATTTTCCTCCGATGATTTGATTCAACTCGGTTGATCAGGCTAGAGTTCTTTTAATTGCAATTTTCATCTTGCAAGATTCTTCATGTCTGCGGAACTGTACAACAAAGCAGCACGAGCACTGACTCATATTGCTCTTAATTTCAATCACAGAGTAGTGTGGGTATTCAAGTCCTTTGATGAGATAGTAAGATTTTCCTCCAATGACTTTTATTCAATAAAAGAAGTATCTATTATCTCTGTTGCCATATTATTATTACCAAGGAAGCTGACATTATTTCACTATATGATTTTACAGCCACGATGAATAGACAAATGGGACCATAAACTTTTACCTCCCCTAGTTCCCTACTTGTAACTATCTCGGAAGCAACAAAAAGATATTACAAGAGACCTTTACTATGGCAATTGTGAATTTAGTTTAGCTGTGGATTACCTTATAGAAACTCCAATTCCTAGATATACTTCACAAAGTTCAAACAATAGTAAAAAACAAGTACCTCACAACGAGAAACCCTTTATTGATGCAAGGCAAACAATAAGAGCCAAATTGATATAGAGACTTAATCATTCCCCTTTTAGCTAATGGCCTAAGAACTTCATAAAAAAGGAAGCAAAACCAAATTAAGAGCCTTCATGTTACTATTAGTGCGGAGTATGTTCAGGTAATATGAACTAGTTAGAATTTCCATAATTTTAATATGAACTAGTTAGAATTTCCAAAATTATAAGTGTGTCCATTACAAAATTAGGAGGTAAGGTTTTATTGTATCCCTTTATGATGTACTAATTTCAAAAGATTTAATAACTAGTATGGGATTTAGGCCTAGAAGCATAAAACCATCTCCTAGTGGATATTCCTTAAAAAAGGTTAAATGTCAACCGAAAAATATAAAATAAACTATATTTATTACCATATAGTATATTAAAATTAATAATTTATCCTCAGGTAATGTTCGTGAATCACACGTTGTAATATTTAATGACAAATAATTAATTTTAGTGCACCACACGATGTATTGGGTGCATCTAGTACCACGTCAATGTCAACATGCTTGAATCTCAGTTGGCCACATGGTATGATTTGACACGGTTGAAATGTGTCTAATTTTCAATTTCTTATATAAAATAACATCTGACGTCGTTCAATAATCAAGTTAGTCAATCAACTCATCTCCAATGACATAAACAAAAGACAATCGTGCAAAAGGTGCCACTAGGAATTTAGAGAAGACACTCCTTGAACGGAAACTAATAAGTTAAGATAAATATTTAACTAGGTGATTTAATAAGAAAAAAACTCTTGGTGCATGTGTTTGAAATCGAGACTCTTTTACTATTGCAATTTCCAGCTTTCCCTGTCAATTAACCTCATATTTGCTCTTATTTCAAATCCTATATAATTTGAATATAAACAAGTCAAGATTTTCGAACCTAGGAGATGACAAATGATCAGAGCAAATGTAGGCAAAACTGAGAGAAAGGTCGTGACCTACTCAATCCAATTAAAAAGGCAAAAAGAGAAAAATCAGCAAAGAAAGTGCCAATGTGCTCGAAAATTGAAACCAAGGCCTCATGATTCATTTTCTAAATTAGTCAAACAACCAAAATTCCTAAAAGATAAGATCATATAAAAGATTGTGCTCGAAATCTTGAAAAGTTTTTCCTTGGATTAAGGTTTGAACTGCAACTAATGAAGTTTTGACAAAAATTTTTTTGAAATAGGTGTGATTAATGTTAACCGACTATGCTGACTTGTCCTTAGTAAACAATGTTGTATTTGGTTTTTTCGATGAATGTCAAGGTCAGTGCATGATTGGTCCCAGTCACTAAAACAAAAGCAAGAAAATTTTAGAGCCCACTTATCTTTTTTGACAAAATGTGGAGAAAGTTTGATTACAGAGTTTTTCAGAATTTAAAAATGATATCATCCTCTATAAAATCAATTCTACTCAAGCTAACAACAGCCCAACTTGCATTGATCTTCAATGGACTTCATCATTTTTTGTTGTGCTCTCCTTCTTTGTTATCTCATGGTAGTAAAAATTCATAGAAAATCCACAGGCGAGAACTCAAAATTGAATCTTCCACCCGGACCTAAACCACTTCCTATCATAGGAAACATGCATCAACTTCATGGCTCACCAATCCATCACTTGCTGAGAGACTTAGCCAAGAAATATGGTCCCTTAATGCACCTCAAGCTAGGTGAAATTTCAGCCATCATAGTAACTTCACCAGAAATGGCCAAAGAAATTTATAAAACAAATGATCTCCTCTTTGCTTCAAGACCATCACCCCATCTTGCATTCAAGATAATCTCGTACAATTTCGTCGATATCATCTTTTCTGCCTATGGAAATCACTGGAGACAACTACGAAAAATTTGTACTGCTGAACTCCTTAGTCCAAAACGTGTGCAAACTTTCAAATCTATTAGGGAAGATGAGGTCTTCAATTTAATCCAATCGATTTCTTCCCAAAAGGGATCGATTATCAATCTTAGCAGATGCATTTTCCCTCTTTCTTATAGTATTACAAGTAGGATTGCGTTTGGGAAAAGAAACAAATACACAGAAAGGTTTATACAACTTGTGGAGGAGATAAATAAGTTGGTATCAGGGTTCAGTTTAGCTGACATGTATCCTTCTGTCAAATTGCTTCAAGTAATGAGCATTATGAGATATAAGCTGGAGATTGCACACAGACAAGTTGACCAAATACTTGAAAATATTCTCAATGATCATAAGCAGAAAATCACAGACGCAAAACAGGAAGGTGGAGAGAGAAAAGAGGATCTTGTGGATGTTCTTCTCAGCATTCAGGAAGGGGGAGACTCTGAACCTGAGCTAACAGACACAGCCATCAAAGCAGTTATCTTTGTAAGCGATGCATAAAACTCAGAAATTATTTTTTTTTCTTTTTATTTTTTGGATAATTTCTTGGTTCTTATATTTCATAAATGAAAAAGATAACTCAGAGGAGAAAATGTAAGATCTAATATAAGGTTAAGGGTCTTTCTTTCTCATCATAGAAGCAGCTGATTATCACCGACACCATTCTCCTTCCTACCTAACTTTTTCATTTTACCTCTCCCCTTTGAAAAGTTAAGAAAAACTAAAACACTGAGAAAAGGAATGGAAAATTCAAAAATGATGCATGTTCCATGAAACAGTAGTGCAAATTTGTTGGAATTTTAAAGCTGTGGGATTGTAATAAAGACCATTTATTTGGTACTTCAGAAGAAGTTTCAAAACTCGAATAGTGAAAGCCTCCTGAAAGAAGCAACTATAGTCTAACAAATTTTGTAGGCTAGTTATTGCCATTTTCATATTAACAACAGTCTAGAACAGCACTCGGACAACGACTAAGATCCATCACCAATATTATGTGCAACAGATTAACTAGAACTTTTAGAAAACCTGCAACCAAGGGAAGAAATTCCAACAAGTTATCAATAAAATATTAAACAATTTATAGGTTTTTGAAAGGATGTTTGCATAAATATTGCTTGTGTCTGTTCACAGCGTTAGCATTACGGGAAATTTTTTTTTTTTTTTTATGGAGATCAAATATTCAGAGGAACAAATGAGAATATGATCAATATTTTGGGGAGAAAGATATAATTAACACTGTCCTTATTCTTTGTGTTCTCTATTTTATTAACAATGTCCCAATATCCTTTACACTTTTGATCAGAATACCTTTTATTTCTACACTTTTAGAATTTGTCAATTTTTGTCCCTTAATTTGGCTGTTGACTTCCACTTGGACCTAACCTTCATTTTTTAACCTACTTAATCTCACCTTCCGTTTACGGATCTTATATTGAGTACCCACCAAATTATCTTATAAAAAGTTCAAGAACTTGATTAACAGATCTTTTAAAAGGAATTGATAGGAATTTACATCAAAAATTTTGATGACGTCCGATTATAAGTAGACAATCTCCAAAATAATTTGACACAAACGAATATAAATAATGGATCAATACTCCTTAACTTTTTAACTTAAGCATATCTTATTGACTTCATTTAGAAATTTAAATTGGAATATATCATGATCATGCAGTCTACGTAATCAAAACTCAAGTTCTTTATTATATTTCAGGACATTTTCAGTGCTGGAAGCGAGACATCATCAACAGCAATAGAATGGGCACTTTCTGAATTGATTAGAAATCCAGAAGTAATTAAAAGGGCACAAGATGAAGTAAGAAATGTCCATGATGAGAGAGGAACTGTAGATGAATCAAGCCTTCATGAGCTAAAATACCTTCATGCAATCATCAAAGAAACCTTGAGGCTACACCCTAGTGCTCCATTGTTACTTCCAAGAGAATGTGGTGAGCAATGTGAAATCAATGGTTATGTGATTCCAGCAAAGGCCAGAATTCTTGTTAATGCATGGGCAATTGGCAGAGACCCCATGTACTGGACTGAGGCTGAAAAATTCAATCCTGAACGATTTCTTGACTCTGAAATTGATTTCAAAGGGAATAACTTTGAATATATCCCATTTGGTGCTGGAAGAAGGATTTGTCCGGGCATATCATTTTCTCAACCACATGTTGAGCTTGTACTGGCACAATTGCTGTTCCATTTTGATTGGAAACTCCCTGGTGAACTGAAGCAGGAAGAACTGGACATGACTGAGGACTTTGGTGTGACAACCAAGAGATCAAATGATTTGCACTTGATTCCAATTCCTTATAATCGTTCTTGTTTGAGAATGGATGCTTAGAAACACTGGGGGGGAATATATTAAAAATTTCAGATATTTGTAATACCCAATATGATTTATATATAATTTGTACCTTATAATATAGCAACATAAAAATTTTATGATCGTGGAATAAAATTGTCGGTTCGAAAATGGCTCCCATATGATGATCTTTATAAGGTTTTTGAGAAGAATAGTGATATAGCATTCTTGGGTGTACATATTTTTGAGATAAAAAGGTTAATGAGGCCTATAATTCACTTTTTGAGGTGTATGATAAAAAGATAATTAAAATATAAAAAATTGATTGAAAAAATTATTTAAAAAATATTTCAAAGAATGGTCTCCACGTATATTTATCAAGTTGTTATCAAAGCCTTACTACAAGTATCGATTTGTTTTATGCAAATTGCTTGTGTAAATGAACTTACAACCAATTCCATCTATTTCTCAGTAATCCAGCGGAGATAAAGCAGGTTTATTTGCTATCTTATTTCTTTTAGTTGCTTTGCAGAAAAGTTATACTATCATTCTTTTTATTGTTTTGGCACAAAAGTCATGTTCTCCATCCAACCAAAATAAAAAGTATAAGCTAGTAACTACCCCCCCCCCCCCCCCCCCCCCCAAAATACTGGCCTATTTGAGTGGAACAAAACCCAAAAAAAGAAAAGGAAAAAACTAAAATCTGTGCATTAGCATAAGATAAAAAAATAAATTAACAACCTTTGCAAGTAGGTGGACATTTTGAAACCTTAAAGGATTGGTGTATGTCAATTGGGTCCTTGTATTTTTCAAAATCCACATTCTTCACGCATGCCTAATTTTGTAAGATGAAAAGGACTAGCCTTAATCATTTATGAGCAAATGTTGTTTCTCTTGCTAGAGAGAATAATTAGCAATGAGGTCATCACAAGGCAAGATACTAAAAAGCCTCCATGAAAAGCATAATGTAGTAGCTCTTTTTCTATTGAGTAACAATTGAAAATTGAATTCAAAAGATTTTATCACTTTCTTGAAGAAAAGCAATTTTTATGCAATGGCAAGTTTAATTGACAACTAGTTTTGTACATACAAGAAAAACTGTCCGTGTATCTGCGTGTCTGTAATTTGCATGGCTTATTTAATGGAGGCTGCCCTTTTTTTTTTTTTTTCTTTTTTTTGGGGCAGTCGAAGATGGCAACATTTTTTGGCATCATGCTACAGAGGCATCATTAAAATTCTCCACTCGGAAACTGTGACCATGCGGTAGCGACAACTTTTTTTTCATTTTTCTTCATTCATGACGATTATGTTTTTGGTTTTGGACATTAGAGTATTTATTGATATGTGAAAATTCATTCTGGAGTAGAAGAGAAATTAAATCTTTGGGTTGGAAATCTATGGTGTCTAGAAAAAATCTTGGACATATGGAAGTAATTTATTACTAATTTAATTTAATTTTTCAAGGGTTGTAATTTCTGATGATATTTCACCCTTTAGTAGTTTCTAATTATTTTAAAAAGTAAAAAGATATTA
Organism: Mitragyna speciosa; assembly: GCA_024721245.1. Taxonomy (NCBI): domain Eukaryota; kingdom Viridiplantae; phylum Streptophyta; class Magnoliopsida; order Gentianales; family Rubiaceae; genus Mitragyna; species Mitragyna speciosa. The sequence continues at coordinate 17,139,218 of CM045567.1, forward strand.
AGCTATGGACAGCTATGTACAAGTTCGAAACACTAAAGATTGAATTTATTTTCATTTTAATTCAATAATGTACGACTACAATAAGATTGATTAAAAAATCATAATAATTTATGGAGATGCGACTCTCAAGTTGTCTACATCATGAATTCAGGCGGTTGAGTAAATTGTATAGCAATTAGGGTAAATTGGACAGAATGTGGTATAATCATATAATGCCAAATGTTTTCAACCAAAAAATTTTGAAAAATGAAATTACATCACTTATTGTCCAATTTACACCACTTAATATCCACTTTACAATAACCCGTCAAAAATAAGATTTTGGATATTTTTAGATCATTGTAATCACTTAAAGGTATAATATAAATGGCATATATTTGCTAAATTACCCACAATAGTCTTGGAGATTTAGAGACATAGTTGTAGATCGGGATTTAGATCTGGATAGATTTGCAAACAGTCAAGTTTAACCTAATATTTCATGTTTGAATTCGGCTTTTTTATTATTCAAAACTTATTTTAGTTCGGCTCATTTATTAAGCAAAATTACCATTTGAGCTTGGCTCATTTGACAAAAGTCAAAGTTTGAAGTCGATCTTGAGTTTGACTTGTTTCTATTAAACACACCAAGCTCGAATTCGAATATAAAATTTTTAACTTTTTTTTTTGCTTGAAAAAATATTAAATAGCAAAAAAATCTCAAATACAAGAAATAGCTCATTAGGAACAAATTAAACCAAATATACAGACTTATCACTAAGGGAAGGTGAAAATGATAACTAAAAATCTAAATGTTGTTCAAACTCCATTGTTCACGAATACAAACAACTGTTCGGAAAAGAAGAAGTGTTTGTTCATTTATTAATTGACTTTTATTTGGTGTTCAAGTTCTATTCGTTTAATCAACTAACCTGCTGAATATGAGCTTATACAAGTTGAGTCCAGTTTTCTTTGGCGAACAACTCTACTTGTTAGTAGTTCTAGATATGGATTTATGTCTTCTTCTTCAAACAAAAAGGATTACAATGATATAGATCTTAGTTTTGTCAAATGTTTGTATGCTAAAGTATTTTAAAAGAAAAATGGAGTTATATTTCATTTGCTCGCCTAATTAGCTATACTCCTAGTCAACTAATGTGTTTTATACTCCTTCCGTCCCATAAAGATAAGCTTATTTCTTTTTCACACAGATTAAGAAATTTAGTTAATTTAGTTACAACAATTATTTTTTGTTCATACTTTCCTCAAATACTTTTTATTAATATAAGATCATTCATTTAAAGTAAAAGATTTATTTAATATTAGTTAAAAAACTATATTTAGTATTCCAAGTAGAATAATTAACTTATTGCATAAGATTATTAATTAAAAGACTCTATTTAATATTCCAAGTAGAATAATTAACTTATGGAGTAAGCCATTTGCTAATAACTATGTACATTTAATGTAGGTACATTATTAAAATAACAAGATAACTACTCTTTAAAAAAAAATAGACCTATAATTTGGGATAGACACAAAAAGAAAGTGAACCTATCTTTATGAGATGAAAGGAGTACGTTATTTTCTGTATATTACTCTAGTTTATACAATGAAATCTCATTGCTGATAAAAAAGAAAAAAGAAATTTGCAAATGGTAGGTGAAAAATTCTTACATAGACCTGGTCTACAGCCCCTCCCGTGGATATTTGTGGTCTGAAATAGAGCCACGTAAGTATTCTTACATTACTTTAATCACTTTTTTATATCAACATATATATTATGCTTATGTAACACTCTTTTAAACTACGAGGTTTACATGTAGAGCTATGGACCCGGTACATGTAAGAATTTCCCATGGTAGAGTGCACAATATTCATTGCTATTTGTGCTTTATGTTAAAGTATATATATTTTTAGTTTACTTCCCTAATTATGTTTCCGGACGTTTTTAGTGATTGGAGTGAGACATCATCAGCCCTCGTGGAATAAAATAGCACTAGATGAAATAAGAAGAATCAATGATGAAAGAGTGAATGTTGATGAAGCATTCCTCCTCGAATTGAAGTATTTGCAAGCAATTATAAAAATAAAAAATAAAAAAATAAAAACTTCGAGATTGCATCCTAGCGCTCCACTTTTGGCCCCAAGGGAACGCAATGGAGAATTTGAAATTAACGGATTTCAGATACCGGCCAAGGCTAGAGTATTTTTTATGCTTGGGCTATTTTATATTTATATATATTTTTTTGGTAGGAAAAAGAAAAGATTGGGAGGTATAGAGGATTACCCCAATTCAAGTTTCGAATAGATTATCAACGCAATTTTTAACAATTTACAGAAATTTTTACTGATTGCTTACTAACAGTGCAGTGTTAATGCGAGAATCCGTATTCGAGTACTCTCAATACAAGGGATCAAACTTTTGCCAACTAATGGCATTGACTATTGGTAAGAGATCATAATATTGGATAGGTTTTTCGATTCTGAAGTTGATAATGTGACATAATTTATGTGGAAATAATTTTGAATTTAATCCATTCGACGCTAAAGGATGGTGCATCAAAAGATTTATCAAAAGATGGCCGCGAATGAGTCATTTCAATACATTAAAGACATGGTAAAGACGAAACAGAGTGACGAATCTCACTCCAATGGATAAAACGAGAAGCATTATTTAACAAACATCATTAGTTCCATTGATTAATTAAGCATCTAGGTGGCTTGATCAAGGAGGAAAAGAACAGAAAAAATAGATTATCTCTTGGCATGTATAACAATTTATTAACTAATTAATCGTTTGTAAAAATGTACAACCAATTTAGTGAAAAGATTACTTGGTAATAGTTTACAACTAATAAGATTCTTGCATAAGTTTCAAGATAAATGGTGTAGTAAACCAAGAGATCTATCATCTACGCCTGATTTTTCATACAAAAAACAATTTGTAAATAAGACGCATCAATTCGAAATTAACAGAATAGAAAAATAAACTAGCCAATCAGGCTTTTACCGAAAAAAAAGAAAGAAAGAAAAACAATCAAACAAGATAATAGAATAAGTTGCAAATACAAATGACAAAATAGTATACTTATGCAGCCCAGGGAACCTATGAAAATGTCAAGTGGGCATTGATCACTTCATGACGTACAATCATATAACAAACAAAAATTGTATAAACTAATTTCTTGATAGTTAATTAAATTTTAAGCATAAGTTATTTGATTTTCGTGGCAAATAACTTGATTAATCTTTCCTATATCGAGCTATAGAAAATCTTTTACACAAGCCGGTTTGAATGTGTACCACATAGCAATTATTTAAATCTAAAATCCTATCTTGACACATATGACATGTATCTAAATTCTGCTTGAATAAAGAAATTTTATACTGTGTAAAAATATTAAGCCAATAAGTTAAATCAAACTCATTTTTAGTACCTGATCATAAATGACCTTAGTGGCTTCCATTCTACAATCTCAACTCAAAAGTCTTACAACACAAAAAAAGAGCTCAAAAAAAAAAAATTGCAATAAACAACGATTGAGTTGCTCAAATTTATCTCCCTCTCAACAATGCCTTCTCAGCAGTGTCAACTTCTTCCAAGATTCTTTGCTTCCTCTTCGCCGGAATTGGTGCCGTGGGACCAAAGCTAATATAATGGCCAGAAACAGCATTAAGGGCTGAATATATATCCCGAAATGACGGCCTGCCCAGCAAAGCCTTCTCTCTTCTATACTTAGCCACCCATGAATTGGACGTTTCTCTTAACTCAGCTACAGCAGTGGCTATGTTGGGATCATTTTTATCCATGTTGATGGTGCTTCTGACCTTGGTGATTACATCTGAAGTTTCCTTGACGTATTCCGTTTCATCAGTAGCCCATGCAGGCGTGACAGGCAGCAGAAATGCAGGAGAGAAAATCCCGGCAGCCAATGATAAAAAGTCTCGGCGGCCCGTCGGTAGAGGGATGGTTGTGGTGGTGGAGGTGGTGGTGGTGGGACTGGTGAGTTTTGATTTAACTGGTGTTAGTGGCTTTGGGGTGGAAGTGGTCGGAGTGATTAAGGTTGGGGAGGCCATGTTTGATTTGTGGGCTAAGGGGAAAGAGATGGTGGAATTTTGGGAGGAAATTGAAATAAGGTTTGATATATTGCCACGTTGGCTTATCATCTTATCTTGATATATAGTTTCTGGATGAGAATGGATCCAATCAGATTTTGGATGAAGTGAAGAGTCTTCCTTAGGTACAATAGACAGATGCCCAATAAACACTTAAGTCAGTAACATTAGTTGTTTGATGTCTATTGAACTTTAACAGTGTGTTAGAAATTCGATGTTGTATAAGTCAACATAGATGTGGTGCTTGAGTTTGTATCGGGGCACTGATCCTCTATAATATTTTGTCGTGTTACACTATTCAAAAGAATAATAGGTATCACTTTCGTAGGAGACATAGTTAATGAAAATACATATATCACCTCTTTAGATAGTGTAGCACGAACATAATACTAAAAAATATAAGATACACTAAGAGTGTCAACGGGTCGGGTTTGGGTCGGAATTGAATGTTTCGGATTTGGACCTGTTTGAATGTTATAGTTTGGAACCGAGACTCGACGGGTCTTGCATTTGGTTTTCTGGATCCAAGTCCGTTCAGGTCCGAGTCCATTTGGGTCGGATTCGGGTCTTAAAAATATAAAATATTTTTATATATTTTACAATTATTATTTATTAGGTATTGAGTATTAAAAGTGTAAAATACCTATATATATATTATAATTGTTATTTATTAGATATTAAGTATAAAAAGTTTAAAATACATATATATAATTTATAATTATTATCTATATAAACGGGTTTGGGTCGAAATACAACATTCTGGATTCCACCCATTTTTTATTAGGAAAAAAGGGGTTCGGGTCTGGGTCCGAGTAAACGGAATTTTATCCCTACCGGACTCGAAAAAAATTAATGGGTCCGGAATAGCCCTAGATACGACTTCAAAGTGGAAGGTCTAAACAATTGATATCATGGTCCAACTGCAAAATAAATCAGTAAATTTTTGTTGTGTTTTACAGAAGTATAGACTTTGCCAAAATCCTTAAACACATTCTTTGCCAAATTTTAACTGTCTTTGCCTAACATCCTAAACCTCTAAACGGGAGAAAACCCAACAAAAGGCAGGGGATTCGAAACTCCGTAGCATTATAATACGGGTTTGAGCCAAAATTCAATTGGCATTCCTCAAAATTCAACAGGATTGGCTCCATTTTTCCAGCATCGTGGGCCTTTTGAACAATTGAGAACACAAGGACAGCAGACCCAAGTGCCAATGCTCTGACAATCATTCGTCTCTCATCCAATGTCGCACGTAGCATTTGCCATTTCAGGACCTTCAAATCCATCTTTTCTTTTTTCCCATGAATCCACAAGTTAAGGCCTTTCGAACTATTGTAGCCCAGATCCAGCTAAATCAAGAATCAAATTGCAGTGCAGCGGAGCTAAAGTTGTGATTTTGATAACGTGAACAAATCATAAAAATAACAATGAAATTGAAGCCATCAACGTCGAAAACAAATAAATTAGCGAGTGCAAAACCTGGATGATGTGTGATTTCCACCCACGAGTAATCCTATTGACATTTGAAATCCAAGCCAGACCTTTCTGGAACCCTTTTAGGCATTTTATCAAACACATGACTACCATCTTCAAAATCCAAATTCACAACCTGATTTATCTACATACTAATCGACGAACAATTTCAACAAAAAAAAAAAAATTTTGTGGGTTGTTGTTTGGGTGGGGGGGGGGGGGGGGGTGTGGGAAAGAGGGATTCGGGTTGTGCGTGTTAGGGGATTTGGGGAAAAGTTAGTAAGGGACCTGACGAAAGCTGATTTCTTGGCCAAATTTTCACACAAAAAAATTTAAAAAAAAAAAGACTTTGCCAATTTGCATTAATGGGTCTAAATTGTAGACTTCTCAATTATTACATTGATTAGTTTTGACTATGAATGTCAATTCATAGAAAAAAAAAATTCCACAAAATCAAATTCTACATATATATCATCTTCCTTTACACATACTACATTGTTTTTCAATTGTTTAAGTGCAGACAATTTTGATGACATCACCAAATGTATTATTTTGGGCCTGATCCACTAAAATTGACTTACAATGTTCTGTGAAGAATTATCGGTTGTTTTGGCCATTGGGCTGCTATCAAATGCCCAGTCACTGCCGATTATGACCTTATGATGTGATAGATGTATATGCATGGAAAAAATAAGACAATTAGGTTAGTGCACGTGTCCCAGAGTCATATATCTATCAAGGGTTAACCAACCCCACTTAGCTAGGCTAACCAACCCAACTAAATCTTTAAAGGTTAAGTGGAGTGAGAGATTAGGAGTTCGAACTGTGTTTCTTATTGAAAATCCAAATAAGTGTCTAATGCACTCATTTCGTTGGATGGTGATTCAATATTCATCGGTGACCTCTAAGTTTAGTTGGGTCTCCCCATAAGTTAGAAAGTTAGAAGTAAGAAAGGATTGCTAAATCAGATTTTATCAGATTTTCCTGATTTTATGTTACATCTATCCTCATGAATTCCTAAATGCTCAAATTACAAACTAGACAAGACTGTGGGAATCCAAGATGATGCCTCCTTTAGTGAACAAGCTATTGCCACGGCCTAGAGGGTAATTGATTCGATACAAGCTAATGACTAGGACAATCATTACAGTTACACTACAGATTTGATGGTTGATTTGGTGTAGATTCAAACAAGTAACATAGCAAATTGATTCAGTCCTGTGAATGATTTGGAGCTTTGCACAAACCAAAATCTACAGCCCATCTGATGAGAACATAAACTGAGACGGCAAATAGTATCTACTTTTATACGTTATATGTAAATTACTTTCAACAGAAACTTATATGGCAAACTAAAACATCAGAAAATTTAGATGGCAAAATAATTGTATCTGTTTTCACAAAGTTTAACATGCTGTATCGTATTTATTTGTGCTATTAAAAGTTCGATACATGTGTATTTCATTCTCCACATATTTAATCATAGAGCATTTAAGGGTTTGATTTGTTAGCCAGTGCAATTACAAGTTGCACTAGCAACATTACATAGGATACCCCTTTTGTTTAGCAGGAAAAATCTTTGCCATGAAAGGCACCTAATATTTCTCCTCGTCACCATTTCAGATAAAGTTCAACAATAACCAAAAAAAAAAAAATTGATCTAATATCACACTACTTGAAAATTTCTCAATTATTATGATGAGGTTGAGAGAAAGTCCATCCCAGTATCAATAACTTCCAAGGGTTAGGCAGGTCTCTTCATTAATTTTAACGATGCATGCGTGCTAGATTAAGAAAAAATGCTTGACCAAAATTATGATATTGATGCTCTCTTACTTATTGATGTCTGTGACTAAGGAACTGTCACATGTAAGGATATGTGACTTCTATATATTGGACAATTGTGGAAGAAATCGATAAAAGAAAAGAAAATGTTTTTCAAGGTTTGCCAACCTTAATAGTAGGACTAGGGGGAGTGATACACATGGTTGTGGGGACATCATAAAAAGACATCATAAAAAGAAAATTAACTTTAAACCTGTCAATGAGATTCCTTTAACTTTTTTTTCTGAGTTTAGGGACCCAATCTCCACATTCAAGCCCATATATTAGTGATAGTGTCATAATGTGACACAGATGTTCTCATAACTAATAAGTTGATGTAGGCCTCAAAAAGGAAAATTTTCTCATAACTAAGTCAACACGTGCCACTTATGATAGTGATATGTGTATTCTCACTAATTTATCTCTTAAATATGGACACGTATAACTCTTTTAGATAGTGTAATATGAGTGTAGCATCACAAAACCTGATAGAAAACCCAATGCCATATTTATGTGGCTAATCATTAAGCAATTTAATATAGTATAAAAGACTAATCATAGTCATTTTGGCATGAGGGTAATTCTTGTGTAGATATATTGGTAAGCTCCAATTGGAAGCTTCTCATTGTAAAGTAATAAATTTGTGATTCAGTTTCCCCTCAATTTCATATACAAATTAAAAATCTAAATTATTTCACTTTTTGAGAGATAGGAAGGTGCTGTTGCTAGGGTGTGTAGGTATGGGAAGCCATGAGAAAGCACAAAATATCACATGTAAAGATAAGAGAAATGCATGCCTACTCCCATATAATTCAAGTACTCTTTACATCAGCTCATCTTGCTTCAATTGTAAGTGAACAGGGAAAGGAGTATGTCAGTTGGGAGTTGCCATTTGGAAAGAAAGGAAAAGGAAATGAAAGTGGGAGAAGGTTGCATCATTTGGATGTTTGAAAGTTTTCTTAGGAAAAAAAAAAGAATAGAAAATGAGATATTTTTGGAATGTTGCTAAAGCAAAAAAATAAAAAGTTTCTCTTCAAACTAGAGAGAAATGGAGAAGAAACTAGCAGAAGGATGTTAAATATTTTCATTACATCAGCTTTGCTCCAAAAAAAAATACAAAATTCCTGTCGGTATACAATAACAAAATCATATCATTTCTTTCCTCTCTATTCCAAAAAATTTATAGAAAATTTTCTTGTTTCTATTGTAGACACCAAATTTTGACACACATTTTATAAAAATATGCGTATTACTTTATTTAGGGGTTATTGTGATTTTCAGAGGCTAATTATAATTTTTGTGTATATTACGTCTAATTTGTCGTGTCAGGGGCAAAATGGTAATTTCACTATGTAAATATTAGTTTATTTTATTTTATTTCCTAAATACATGATTTTACTATTTTTATCATTATTTATAATTTTAATTATTTTTAGGAGTCATCTAATATTTATTTAAAATTTTAGCATTTTAAGTCTATTGGCACGTTTTCCAATGTGCTATTTTTATGAGAATTTTCAAGTGAAAAATTTTTATATATGCATTTTGAATACTCATAAATTTTCTGTAAAAATCTCATAATTTTTAGAGGTCGTTTAGTATTTATTTAATTTTTATCTTTTTGTTTATTAATGGCACGTTTCCCAATGCATTCCTTTTATGAGAATTTTTTCAAGTGAATTTATTTATGCATAGCTCATATATTCATGAATTTCCCGTATAAATTTCATGATTTTTAGAAATTTTTAATATTTATTTTAATACTTTGTTATTATTATTTGTTATTTTTATTTTTTATTTTTTATTTTTCTATTAATCGCACATTTTAATGATATGTTAATTTTTAAATTTTTGTAGTAAATTTTATTTATCCGTTTTATAACTATAAATTCCAGTATCTTTTTTGGTAATTTTAGAGACTCTAATATTTTTATTTTTATTTTTATTCTATTTCATTTTTTGTTTTCCTTCATTTTCCTCCTCAAAAAAAAAAAAAAAAAAAAAAAAAAAAAAAAGAGAGAGCAGGCTGCGTTTGCAGCCTGCTGCTACTGTAGCAGCATGGGGGCTGCCATCAGAGCAGCCCCATGCCATCATCACAATTCTCTCCAACTCCCCTGCATTTCAGCAGATTTGAGGGGATTTGGAGAGATTGATTTTCTTCCCAATTCCTACACCTGCATTTCTTTCCCCTCCCTCTCCCGGCAATCAGACAGACACACAACACTCACACACACCTGCATTTCTTTCCCCTCCCTCTCCCTGCAATCACAAGAAACACACACAACACACACTTGCACATACACACCATAAACATTCACAGAGAATTCACACACACAGTTGCACAAGCCTGCACACAACACAGACATCACAAACGCACACCTCACTTTCACTCTCTGCCTCCCTTCCCCCTCTCACGCCTCACATACAGGCACATAAACACTCACACACACCTGCATTTCTTTCCCCTCCCTCTCCCTGCAATCACCAGAAACACACACAACACACACTTGCACATACACACCATAAACATTCACAGAGAATTCACACACACAGCTGCACAAGCCTGCACACAACACAGACATCACAAACGCACACCTCACTTTCACTCTCTGCCTCCCTTCCCCCTCTCACGCCTCACATACAGGCACATAAACACTACACACACCTGCAATTCACTCCCCTGCAGACAAGCACACACAACACACACAGAACACACACAGAACACACACACAGAACACACGCACAGGCATACTCACCTGCATTCACAAAAACACACACTCACACACCCCTACACCCAAAACTCAATACCAAGTGGCGACTCATTTTTCACTAAAAAACCCTTTTTAGACTCTATTTTCGGGCCCAAAAATCGTCGCATTTCAAAAGTCCCATTTTAGGCCCTTTTTCTTTTATTTTTTAAAGTAAAGCATTTGTTTTGTCACATTTTTATCGAATCATCTTTTACAAAGCATTTGCAAAAAATTAGTTTTTACAAAAAAAATTTTTACACGTTTTTTTAATAACCACAACATTACATTTAATACTTCCTTTTCCCTTTTCCCGACATCTTCTTTACATCTCTTTCTATTTATTTTTCGAAAAATGGGGCGCGACAGCTGGCGACTCCACTGGGGATCACTAGTGAGTCCGAGCACTAGGTTTAGTCATTTTATTCTTTTTCTAACCCTTTCATTTTATTGCATTTGGATGCTTAGGATTGCATTTCTATTTTTCTAGGTTTTTAGGTTTTTCTTTTGCATCTTGCACTTCCCGTCTCTCGGTTACTTATGTGATGTATGTATGATTTATTCACTTGTTACTGCTTTACTCGACCGCGCTTGCATTTGGGGAAGGGGTCAATCACCCTTAGAGCCCACGCGTGTTATTGTTACATTCCTTCCTCTTATAAGGAGCACTTCATACGTGCATTCGATGTTTTTTACCCTTTTTATCTTTTTGGTGGTTGTCACCCACCCATCCCAGTTAGGAATAGGATTGATCTACTTAGGCATGTGCGCGGGGCACGATGTGCACGTAATCATGTTTGGGAGATCACCCGAACTCTCGGCTTGAGTCCACAAGTCTAGGGATTTGGGCTTTAAAACAGATCCACTTGGACACGTGGCCGGGGCACGATGTGCACGTAGCAGTGTCCGGGGGATCGCTCGAGCCACCGACCAAGGGTTTTGGGATTGATGACCCTTACCTTTAGGTCTGAAGGCTTGGGAACCGACAGCCTAATCAAGTCTAGATGCATTAGTAAGCCCAACCTCATGCATCCATGTAGAATAACCTAGAATAGAGTCAACCTTACCCTATCAGGTACACTAGGCACGAGAGGAGGGAATCCACCCCTCTTTATTTATCTTTTTCTGTTATACTGTTTATTGCTATTTGCTTTATCAATGTGTTATGTGATATTGTTGAAAACTAACGCATTTTCTCTCGTTTCGATTGCATTCATAAACCGTAGAATAAAGAGCCCTGGCATGGTGCTCTTATAAGAAATTAACCCGTTTTTGGCATGTTCATATTTCTCATCTTACAAGTTCGTATTCTTTCGAAAAATAAATATATAGTATCTCCTAGTTTCTCACAAAAGTTTATTTTGTAAACCCAAAATACCCAAGAATTCAATAATGATAATTTTTAACTTAAAAAAAAAAAGAAAAAAAAAATCTGATTTTTTTTGACTTATATACACCATGTTTAAGTTTGCAAACCCGAAATTCTTTTTTAAAGACATTATTTTTCTATACATACTTATTTTGTAGCAAATACATAAATTTGAAATCAGTAATCTTTTGTACAGTTTGTGACCCTTTTAAAAAAAAAAAAAAAAAATCAATCAAAAATCATCAGGCATAATTGTAGATAGGATTCTTTAATAATATCGTTTCGAGAGATTCGTCTATTTTTGTTCTGCTTTAATAAACTGGCATCATGCATTAACCCTAGAAGGGGATGCCGCCTAGGGAACCCCATTTGTTAGAAATAAGCCAACCTTGTTTCCCGCGGGTATATAACCCTTTTATGGGAATTTCACGTTTAAATTTTTTGTAAAAACTCGAGAAGTAGGGCCTGTAGGTAAGGTATCTGATATGAGTGACATGCTTCAGATGGAAAGTCCGCGGCGTATCTACCAGATGTTGGCAGTCCCACCCGAAGTCCAGAAATGGCCAACCCTCATGTCCTCTAGTGAAATCAAGCAAGTAGCAGTGTTCTTAGGACTAATTGGCGATTTTAAGGATATAGAGGCAGATGGACGTTTGGTGGAAGCTCTGGTTCACCTATGGGATCCCAGTTGCTCAGCATTCAGGATCGGGGATCGAGAGATGACTGTCACTATTGAAGAGGTGTCTGGTTTGCTAAATTTGACAACGAAACATACGTCAATAGTGTTTCCTACTGCTTCAGGGAAGGCCGAATTTTGTCATTTTACTGGTTTAAAGGAATTTGTAATGCAAGGGTCGGATCAGAGTGTGGATGTAAAATTTCTGTTCGATCGGTTCGCAGCAAGAGATGGGTTCGACCGACACATGGAGGACTTCACATTCGCATCCAAAACGATATGGGAGCATAAGAGACCAATGGTGTACGGGTTCGTAATGGCCGGCATCTACCTTTTTCCCAGGAGAGACAAGAGGATAGGCTTCAAGACCACCAAGTTCATGACCGATCTATTCTTTGGTATTGGAGGCCAAAGAGTTTCTATAGTACCAACGGTATTGGCAGACATATTCATTTCATGCACGAATTGTCAAAAAGGGGAAAATTTCTTTCACGGGTCAAACCGGATTCTGCATATATGGGCCATGGAACATTTCAAGAGGCGCTCACCTGTCCGTGATAGTTTGCCATTGGTCGGATATAACTGGATTGTCACTCACCATAAGAGGGTTGATAAGAACGACAGATCGATGAATTCATCCGAGTACTTGGATTTCTTGAAGACATTGCCAGATCAAAGAGTCAGATGGGTATTAGATTGGACCGATTGCCTCAAGCCAGCTTTACGTACAAAGTCATCGGACTTTATACCGTTGCTGGGGACTCAGGGCGTTGCTGCTTACACACCGAAAAGGTTCCTCAGACAGCTTGGACGTGTTCAGAGCCTGCCACCCATGCCCGAACTAGCCAATTTCACCATCATTTTTGATAAAGGAATTTGTCCGAACCCTGTTCCAATAAAGACCCAAATCACTTCTGCTTGGGGCACATTATCCAATGATGACAACATTGCCTATGATCCGCAATCTAAGCAAATGGGTTTGGTCACTCCTCAATACAAAAGATTGGTTTCAGAATCTCGAAGGGAATAGACCGCAAGCGGCACCGTCCGAGGAAGTGAGAAGATTGATGGCCATCATTGAAGCAAAAGATAAAGAGAACCTGCAATTGAAACAATCTGTGGAGCTGAACAAGCAAATGGCAGAACGAAACAAAGAGTTGTACGAGCAGTCAAGAGAGAAGCATCAAGAGTTAAAGAGGAAATGCAGTGAATTGTATGATGAAGCAGAACGCATGAAAAATCCCTACCTTAGAGAATCAAAAGATGTTGTGATAGATAGGTTAAAGAGATTTAATGATCTTGTACACAGTCGTCTTCGAGATATGATGTAATCAAGTGCATTTTAAATTTTAGATCTATAAATGAAGATGGTCTTCTTTTTCTGATTCAAAAGTACAGGTTTGGTAAACAGCCCTACTTCGACGGTGTTGCATCATGTTAGGCCTACCCTTGGCATAATAAGGGCACCCCCCCTAAGACATGCATCCGAATCATTTATATACTTACTAATTTTGATCTCTTTCTTTTTCTTTGTGATAATAAAATTGACAGAGATAATGACGATGGAGCGACTAAACATTCCTTCTTTTGATGTATATTCCAGGTACTTGTAAAACATAGCTTCTTTTCACCGAAGCCCCATTCGTACACGGTCCCGTACTAGACAGCTATATATAAACATGAGTGCTCCCACTGAATCATTCGAGGGACCTGCCGGGAATCAGTCTTCAGAGTTAACGGCGTTGAGGGCTCAGATGGATGAAATGTTGGCCAAGATGAATAATATGACTCATGAAGTGTCTTCCCATAGTCAGATCATTGCCCACTTCATCAGTAACATGAACAACAACGGCTCTACTTCTGCTGCACCGGTCATTCGAGAACCTCCACAATCCCAATCTGATGTGAGCGGAAATGCCCCGGATGCGAATAACAATGTCTCAGCTATTCCAGTACAAACCCCACTCCTCAATACCCAAAATACTCAGATGGCTCCTCCACCCCCAAACACTCAAAACCCTCAAATGACTATTCCAATCCCACCCAGTCCTAGACACACCCAAAACACTCTGAACCAACCACAATATGCACAACAAGCCAACCATTTCCCTCTGAACACTCAACCACTACCGAACCTCAACACACATCAATTTGTGCTAGACCCGGGGTATCAAGTAGGAGTGGATGTGGAGCCGTATAACAGGGATGAGAATCCAGGCATGACAGAAAAGGCCCTGTTGCGAAGATTGGAGAGATTCGATGATTTCATCAGAGAGAGCCAGGGATTGGATCGGTACGGCGGTTTGAATTACGATGATTTCTGTATGTTCCCTGATACTCAACTGCCTCCAAAGTTTAAGGTGCCAGAATTTTCTAAATACAACGGTGCTGGCGACCCTGTTGTGCACCTTAAGATGTTCTGCAACAAGTTGGGCAAGCCAACCGGGGATGAGAAATTGCCGATGAGGCTATTTGGAGAGAGTTTGGAGAAGGATGCATTAGAATGGTATTTGAAGTTGGATTTTTCAAAGATCCGAAACTGGACCGACCTCTCCCGAGCATTTATCAAACAGTATGAGTTCAACTGTGATTTGGTGCCGGATAGATTTTCACTGGTAGAATTGAAGAAAAAGCCCTCAGAAAGTTATGTAGCTTATGGGCAGCGTTGGCGGAGTGTGGCAGCTAAAGTAAATCCGCCAATTGATGAGAACGAAATGGTAAAATTATTTATCGATGCCCAAGACCCACCTTACTACCAGGCCATCGTAGGCTCAATTGGAAAGACCTTCGCCCAGGTTATTGAGCAAGCAGAAGCTATTGAGAGAGGGGTGAAGAAGGGAAAGGTAGTAGACATGACTGCTGTGAAATTGCAAGTTGAATCGTTGCAAAATGGCAATAATCTGAAGAAAGCAGTTGGGAAAAAGCCTGAGAAAAGAGAAGAGGAAATATCTTTTGTGATAAATCAAGGCCCAAATTTCAACCCCAGGTTCCAAAACAAGCCAAATTACCATTCTCAATACCCGCGATTCCCTCAGTTGGCACATCCCTCACCTACTTATCCCCAGTACCCTCAACCTGTTTTCAATACCCAAGCCCTACCTGTAAATGCCCAACCATTTTATCCAAACACTCAGCCCATGTTTCAGAACCCTCGACCCACACAAAATAACTTTCGCCCACCCATGCAAAACCGCCCGAGACCTATTTACCCTAACAACTATACTACACCCAATCAGCCCCCAAATACAACCGGTCCAGCCAACCCCCCGCAAAGACGGCCTAGGGCTTTCACTCCCCTTGGTCGTCCTCTAGACCAGATATATGACCAACTGAGAGCAGCGGGCAAAGTTGGCACCATACCTCAGAAAACTTTTCCTAACGGGTTACCCCACGACTATGATCACCAAGCCGTCTGTGCTTACCATTCGGGAGGTCGTGGGCACCCCACAGCTAACTGTTGGGCTTTGAAGCACAAAATTCAGGATATGATTGACGATGGAGAGATAGTATTGAGAAGAGGGAGAGGGCAGGCCCCAAATGTGGATAACAATCCTTTGCCTCAGCACGGGTCTACTGTTGGAATGATTACTTCAGATGAAATGCTTGGTGACCCTTCTGAAATGATAGTTACAATTGAAGAGACAGTGGGTGTTACTGATAGAGATGACAGGCGAGCTAGAATGACGATGTCAGGAAAAGACTTCATGAGTCATTATATGGATGACATTTT
This sequence comes from Mitragyna speciosa, assembly GCA_024721245.1. Lineage (NCBI taxonomy): Eukaryota > Viridiplantae > Streptophyta > Magnoliopsida > Gentianales > Rubiaceae > Mitragyna > Mitragyna speciosa. The sequence goes on from CM045567.1 coordinate 17,155,135, forward strand.
GGCAGGAAAGTTGGCATCACCTGTAACCCAACCAAAAGAACCAGTTATGTTAAAAGAAACCTTGTCTGCCGCCAACTCATCAGCCCAGCCATTTGTCCTAGATGTTGTGCCGTTTGAGTTAGAGATTCCAGAACCAGAAATCATTGATGTGCCTGAACAAATGCTCGTTAAGGATTTGCAGAGGGTTCCATGGAATTACGAAGATTCTGAATTGAATAATGATGTCTCCGCAATTCTAAGATCAGGAAGAGTGATGGCCGAACCAGAGATTATTATTCCAGCAAAAGGAAAAGAGAGCACACTACCCCCTAAACAGCCAGTTGATGAGAAGGAAGCGGAAGAATTCTTGAAGATTTTGAAAAAAAGTGAGTACAAAGTGGTGGAACAGTTGAGCCGCATGCCAGCACAAATTTCAATTCTAAATCTTTTGTTGACATCTGAGCTGCATCGAGAGGCTCTTTTAAAAGTTTTGAATGAGTCTCATGTTCCCACGGACATTCCCACTGAGAAGCTAGCCGGGATAGTAGGGAATGTTTTGGCATCTAATCAGATCGCCTTTTCTGAAGACGAATTGACTCCTGAAGGGAAGGGGCATAACAAGGCTTTATACATTTCTGTGAGGTGCAATGGAAGATACTTGCCTAGGGTTTTGATTGACAACGGATCTGCACTGAACATCTGCCCATGGAACACTCTACAAAAGCTAGGATATTCACGGTCACAAGTTCGCCAATCACTGACCGTCGTTAGAGGGTTCGATGGCTCGAGGAAGGAGACTATAGGAGAGATTGATTTAGTGCTCGAGATGGGTCCAGCTCAATATCAGGTTACCTGCCAGGTCATGGATTTTTCCGGCATATACAATGTTTTGTTAGGGCGGCCGTGGATTCATTCTTCTGGATCAGTACCGTCATCTCTGCATCAAATGGTAAAATTCATTATGGATGATAGACTGATCACTATTTTTGCGGAAGATGATTGCACTATGATGGTGAATCGGGGGCATGCTGAAGAGGCGAAGGATAAGCTATCACTTGATCGGGGATTTCGTGCTTCAGATATTGTATCTGTCAATTGGATTCCGGAAGGAAAGCCACCTGTGGAGCCCTTATTGCCTAATGCGAGTATCATGATAGCTAAGGAACTGATCAGGGCAGACTACCGGCCAGGAAAGGGTATTGGAAAGATGCTGCAGGGAATTACGGAACCTATTCAACTAACTGGAATGGAAAAATACTTTTGGGCTTGGTTTTCCACCCAACAGGTAAGGATTTGAAGGAGATGAAGGAGAGAAAACGGGCTGAAAAGGAAGGAAGGCAGGTCTCACTCTATGTTCCTCCATTGTATCACAGTTTTTCAAGGGCATCCAAGGTTGTTATTTCTGAAATATGCAATGAGGATTATGATGTTGAAGAAGGGATGAGCCGTCTTTTCATTGGAATGACTGGTACAGAAGAATCGTCTGATGCTACTGACTTTGAGGAAATCGGGAAAGAGTCATTGAACAATTGGACATCTGATTATCTCCCTGTCCGGAGGGAGTTTCGGTAAATTTGGGATTGTCTTTTGTTCAAAATTCATTTCTAGATGGAGCCCTGAAATGAATTACTTTCTCAAAGTTTGTTTTAGTGTTAGGCTCTGACTTTATCGCATTAGCTTTTGAAAGAAACTATTCTCAATTTCTTTTGTTATATCGAGAAAGTTTTTTTGTCTAAAATATTGAAATGCTGTCTATCTTTGCCCAAAGGCTAATGCTAGCTTATGATTGTAAATATCTTCTTTTGAAAATGCAAGTTTTCATTCAAAAGTTGTCTATTTGTGTTTATTTATTTATGTTTGCATATTTTGTTTCATTTTCAGATGGCCGAAAATAACTGTCTATGATCCTTTGGATGTCACTTTGTTTGAAACTGACAAGTTCAACTTCAATATCTCTCTAAATTCTGAAATAATGCAAACCGTTAATGAGAGTGAGAGCGATATCGAAGAAGATTATGACTCTGTATCTAAGAATCTGGAACAATACGAAGAAAAACCCAAGCCTAACTTGAAGAAACAGAAACTATCAATATTGGCACTGAGACAGGAGTTAAAGAAGTTAAAATCAGTGTTCATTTGAACAAGAGCCAAAGAAAAGAGATTATTGAATTTTTGACACTGTTCCAAGATGTGTTTGCATGGTCCTATGATGATATGCCTGGAGTCTCCACAGATATAGTAGTTCATAGATTGCCCACAGATCCAAACTTTTCTCCAGTGAAACAGAAACCTCGCAAATTCAAACCTGAAATGAGCCTCAAAATCAAAGAGCAGATAGTCAAACAATTCAATGCCCAAATCATCATTGTGTCTCACTATCCCATTTGGCTATCAAATATGGTTCCGGTTCCCAAAAAGTCTGGCGAAGTGCGAGTATGTGTAGATTATCGAGATTTAAACAAAGCCAGTCCAAAGGATGACTTTCCTTTGCCTAACATTCACATCCTGTTGGACAATACTGCTGGGCATGAAATGGATTCATTTATTGATTGTTTCGCTGGATATCATCAACTTTTGGTCGCAGAGGAAGATCGAGAAAAGACGGCATTCATGACTCCGTGGGGAATATTTTGTTACAGAGTTATGCCCTTTGGATTGAAAAATGCTGGGGCCACCTATCAAAGGACTATGACTACACTGTTTCATGACATGATACACAAAGAGATAGAAGTTTACGTGGATGACATTATAGTCAAGTCCAAAAGAGCAGAGGACCATTTGGGAGATTTGAGAAAGCTGTTTGAAAGATTAAGAAGGTATAATCTGAAACTGAATCCTGCAAAATGTGCTTTCGGGTCTCCTGCTGGCAAGTTACTAGGTTTCATTGTTAGTAAGAAGGGTATTGAAGTAGATCCTGCCAAGATAAAGGCCATACGAGAAATGCCAGTACCAAAGACGCAGAAAGATGTGAAGAGTTTTTTGGGGAAGCTTAATTTCATTGGCAGATTTATTGCTCAGTTGACTCTTACTTGTGAACCTTTGTTCAAGTTGTTAAGAAAAAATACCCCAATGAAGTGGAATGGAGATTGTCAGCGGGCTTTTGACAAAATCAAAGATTATCTGTTGAATCCTCCTGTGTTAGTACCGCCGAAACCAGGTCGGCCACTTATCATGTACCTCTCAGTGTTGGATGGAGCCATGGGTTGTGTTCTCGGTCAACATGATGATTCAGGCAAAAAGGAACAGGCAATCTATTATCTAAGTAAGAAATTTACTGTCTATGAGGCGAATTATTCATTTTTGGAAAGATTATGTTGTGCATTGGCCTTGGACTGTTCAAAAATTGAGACATTATCTCCTTGACCATACCACCTATCTCATATCTCGATCTGACCCGTTGAGGTATTTGCTTGAGAAACCGATGCCCACTGGACGTATGGCTAAGTGGCAAATGATTCTCAGTGAATTTGATATTGTGTTCACAACTCAAAAGGCAGTCAAGGGCCAAGTAATTGCCGATCACTTGGCGGAGAACCCTTTGCAAGATGATTACGAGCCATTGAATACTTATTTCCCTGATGAAGAAATTTTGTTTGTAGGGACAGCTGAGGATATTAATGAGGAATCTTCGGGATGGAGATTGTTCTTTGATGGTGCTTCAAACTCTTTTGGAGCTGGAATTGGGGCAGTCCTAGTGTCACCCGAAGGAAAACATTACCCTAGCTACTGCCAAACTGAAATTTGCCTGCACTAATAACATGGCAGAGTATGAAGCTTGCATTCTTGGTTTGAAGATGGCGTTGGATATGGATATCAAGGATTTGACAGCATTTAGTGATTCTGATTTACTAGTTCATCAAACATTGGGAAAATGGATGACTCGGGATTCTAAAATAATTCCATATCATTGTTGTTTGCTCACTTTGGCTCGACAGTTCAGAACTTTGGAATTCATACATATCGCGCGTACCCGAAATGTCTTTGCAGATGCCTTGGCAACTTTGTCTTCCATGATCTCTCATCCCGATGGTACTATAATTGAACCCATTTTCGTTAAGATTCAAGAGGAACCAGCGCACTGTCTGCGCATTGAACAAGAAGCTGACGGCTTTCCTTGGTTTCATGATCTGAAAGAATATTTGAAAAATAGATTTTATCCTCCGGGTGCCAATACTGCGGCCAAGAATTTTCTTCGAAGGATGTCTATGAGATTTTTTCTGAACGGAGAAGTCCTGTACAAAAGGTCAAGTGATTTGGGTTTGTTGAGATGCGTTGACGAGAAGGAAGCTGAATATTTGATGAAAGAGATCCACAGTGGCGTATGTGGGCCGCATATGAAACGGGCACTTATTGGCAAAGAAAATCATGAGGACGGGATATTTCTGGCTTACCATGGAGCATGACTGTGTTGAGTTCGTCAGAAAATGTGTTAAATGTCAATTACATGGCGATGTAATACACGCACCTCCTTCGGAGCTCCACAGTATGACTGCTCCTTGGCCTTGTTCAATGTGGGGAATGGATGTGATTGGAACTATCGATCCTCCTGCTTCGAATGGTCATCGATTTATCCTGGTGGCGA